>JARQTC010000811.1:212212-273451 GCA_030142495.1 Cephus runcator
TTCCACGCCCCCTAACGGAATTTTCCGGAACTACAAAAGTGCCGTACAGCGCCATCTGGCGGAATTTTCCGGAACTAAAAAAGTTGCTATCCGCGAAAATGCAATTTTTTGGGCTACTTTATTTTCCACGCCCCCTAACGGAATTTTTTGGAACTACAAAAGCGCCTGACAGCGCCATCTGGCGGAATTTTTCATAACTATAGGAAAATGATCATCAAAAACATGTCACGCTGCGAAGTTTAGTAGTGCCCCGCAATGGAATTTGTAGGAATTGAAAAGGATGCTTTTATTAAAATGACTTTTTATGGAAAATTAGGAAATAGGTTTCAGGAGAAGACTTGAGTTCGTAACTTAAAGTATATTCGGTGATTGAACCATAAATGCATTTATTAAATTTCAACAGATTAAATTATGGTTACATTCGTGGCTGTTACCAATAACGAGTTATGCGGTGATGCGAAAATTATGACAGCCCCCGAAAAAGAAAGCAGCGAGATACGAGCGAAGGAGAATTTTCTTTGATGTCAATGATTTTCGAGTCAGCCTCCAGCAGGTGCAGTTTATGTATGGCAAACCAATAGTATCGCCACGACGCCGTAGTAAAGCTCGTCTAGTTTGGCCAGAACTCCACATAACTCATACGTCGATATACGAGTAAAAAGATGTGAGCGTAAAAACTGTCGATTTCTCATAGGAACACGTTGCCAGTGAGTAATGCAATCTCTATATGGGATAAAAAAAAACTTGAGTCACCGTGTAGAAATAACCGCCGAATAATTTTCTTACGTAAATACGATTTCCTTTGTCGTACCATTACACCAGTTAATTAGTCGTTACGTCATCGTCGAGTGAACCCATTGAAACGGCTAGAACAGTCACTAAGTTTGATTATCGAATAGAATTTCATGATAATATTGGCGGCTGACAAGGTCATTACGTTGGCAGATATAGTTCCTACGAATTAACTCCATCTAAAGAGAAGGTCGTAACATTTGGTATTTTTGCTCTCTGATCGATATGCGACAGCCCAATGACCATGTTCCGCAAGGCGGAAGAGAAACTAAAGAATTTAATTCAGTCGATTTGACGCGAGTCGCTTGATCGCACAGTTTCCCAGGCCCACTGTGCACTCCTGCTGACTCTTTATATTGCTGATAAAGGAGGAATTGAATTAAAATGTTCATGACTACAGTACAGTTTAATTGACACACGTAAAAGTCATTGAGATTTGCGCTATCACGTTGGACGATTTGGTTTTGTATTTTTGATAATAATTAACACTTGCATTCAATTTTCCCTTAACCCTACCCTCGAATAACTACGATAAAGTTTAATTGATAATGATAAGAAACTTTAATAATATATACTCTATATAATTGATATTGACCCTTGCACTTTATATCGTGCCAATAATTACAGTGCTAATATATTATATGGTATCACAACTATAAATGATACAGGCACGTCGACTGGCTTATTATCAGTCCCTATCAGTCACCCACGTTAATAGCTTTCGACGCGTCCTGCTGTTCAAATAATGATATAATTCTCTTTTATATCTCCTCAGACTCCAATCAGTCAAATTCACCAGAATCAAGTTGTACGAATAGTTTCGTATGCGTAATTAATGAATTTTTCTAAAAATACAATAAACACAAGTAATTAATGCAAACAAGTATAAACGTCAAAATGATATCAAGCAATTTATATTCATCATAATTAAAGCAAAAAATTCTTTAATTATCCTCTTTTCAACTTGGATCTTACGAGTGTCTGACATATGGCATGCGTGTACCTACTAATAACAAGGAGCATGAATCACGTACTGTAACGGTAATTCATAGACAATTGACCTTCTGAATACATAAGTACTGTACTGAAATTCCCCCCCTAAAGACCATGACCGTGCGAAGCATAAACTTTCTCTGCGTAAAAGTAGCTTTCTCCATGCTGCGTATCAAAGTGCCAAAAATCGACAAGATCCTGTACGAGTGGAAATTCAGAAAAAAAAATTGTAAGTCGTAAAGAGCGCAAAAATGTGGAAAAATTATAGATCTTAAAAAAAATTGGTACCACTAAAATACAAGATAACTGGTTATCTTGGTTAACCCAAACGAGGAAAAAGGTTATCATCTCCTTTAGCGGAGTGAACTTAGCTGAAAGTCCAAGACCTGGGAGATCGGGCATGGGTCGGCTATCTCTTGCGGTAAACGTCAAACAAGTCGCGGTAAACAAACAGTAGCAAGTTTCCAGGATAGTTAGCGAATATTAGTAAATATAAGTATTTAAGATAGTGGCTAAGCAAGAAGTACCGCAGACTGCAACTTCCGTCTGAAAGTGGGTTCCATTTGCTATGAGAGTTATAGACGCCATCTTTAATTTCCTTCCTTGTATATACCGACTGAAAAGAGTATTTTGCGTTATTACGTGACGGTTTACGGTTTATTTTATATAGTGAAAAATTTTAAGGATCTACTACGTATAGCCACCGGTAGCCATTTTGTGCGCGATAAAGACACTGAGAAATTTCATTTATTTTTTTTTTTTACTCAATTATCCACATTCTTAACTTCCTACTCTCGACAATCTTCTGACACGCCTTCCTCTTCCTCTTCTTGGTGCGGTTAAGCTAATGCACGCGAGTAATAAAGATTTGAAATAGTAGTCATGCGATTTACCAGTGTTACCACCCTTTGCGAACTTAGCCATTACAACACTGTGCAGGTTACGCACGCTAGCCACTTTGCCAGATTAGGCGGGACGAATGGATTAAATTGTTTAGTAAATTATTCAGCTTTCACGATACTTTAACGATAACGTTATACCAGGAATATGTATTGTTTACTGAAATATAAGATTTTCCCATTATTTTGGCATTAAAAGAAAATCTATTATTTCCAATAATTTCGTAACGTATCGATATACCGGAAAAACCTAAAACAGTTGAAATTCACCTGAAATAAAAGAAAATGTATTATAATGGTACCTGCGCATTAAAAAGGAGAAAAAAAGCAAGTTTTAATTTTATTTTTCACATATGAAATAAGTTATCGCTACGAAGGTTTCGTAGGTGCCTGAACGTCTTGAAATAACAGAACTCAAGCTTACCAACGTTAAACGCATTTATTCGAGTGTAATTAATGCAAACGGCTGCAAACTTTAAATATAAATACTGCACCACAAACTCGCGGCACGTTATTACACGGAACTGGCTTAAAAGCTAATGCTACCTAACCCCATGGACTTATACGCTGCCTTCATGAGCAGGATTTTGCATTAGCACTAAATTTTAAAAGCTTACACTCTCATGTTCGGAGCTTCGGTGAAACTCTATCGAACCAGCAGCACACGGTGCATGGTTCAGATAAGGATATATTAGGCAGCATACGGATATCATATAACCCGTGAGTCTCGGTTAAGACAAATATTCGCCGTATTAAAATACCAAAATAATAATAGTAAAATAAAAAAAAATTGACAGGTAGTTAAATATTAATAGCCACAAGTGCAGGGGGTCTCGAAGTGTCACCAAAGTAGAAGTTTCTCCCCATCGAAAGTTCCGATCAAATTATAACGGGGTAGTTAACATTTGACGTAAGGGTAGACGAAACTTGGAAGAGATGGTTTCACGAGTTATCAGAGATTAGGACGAAGTCTATGCGGGCAGAGTGCCCAAAAGCTTGATCCACGTGGAAGGAAGTCCAAGGCTGGCATTTGAGGCGGGTTGCTCGGCAACAGAATTTCAGTCTTGGTCGATGAGAAGATTACAAACTCGAGCCTCGTCTGCCGACAGGACAATCTTCCCAGTTGAGAATCCAGTCGAGCAAGAAACTGCCAACCCTTTCCCGACAACAATAACATTCGGCCAGTTAGCCATGACAATGGACCAAGCGGAGCCGTTCAACAGGAGATTTTCCACCTCCGCCTAATTCATTTAATCGAATCGACTGACCTTCCGCGACGACAAACTTTCCACAAGGCAAACTGTCCAATCTTCGGTTCCATCCATAAAAAAGACCCGATTGAAACTGAACTCCGACAATGACTCCACAGCAGACAGTCCTCGGTCAATAATCCACAATTTGTACCTTTTCCCAGTTCCCAATAAAAAGCCCATATATACGTAAGGAACACTTTTAATTCATTAAAATGACCAATTAATCCAGCCCAAAAAAAAAAAAAATCTACAAAAATTCAATCGTCCCGTAATTCCCAGCCGCTTCCCGTCGCAGCATCCGAAGACGATCGTAAGTCGCCGCACGATGATACTTCAAGTCATCTTCATGTAATCGCACACTATCATCAACCTGGCATGACGCTCATTGTCCAAGTAGCGAAGCTATTAAAGGAAGGAGGCCCAGAGAGAGAACTGGTCTCATCCGATCATCTGATCATGATCAGGTCTCGCTTTACGGGCCAGTTCCTAACGGAAGGACTCGTCGGCCTCATCTCGGTGAACCTTACGCTATATCCTCTTGGGCACCTCGTGTCTGCGTCTACGATGCTATTACTGGCTGACACCGTAGGAATAATGACGATGAGAAAACGGTACCTGGTCGATAAACATACGTCAGATTTACTAGGTACTTTTCATTCTTTTTTTTTTTTTAAATACGAACAACCATCACGCAGGATGACGTCAGATATACCGGAGCTACGTCATCCGTCACTCGGCGGCCATGTTGTGCGCCTCTTTGCCAGTCAGTCAATCAGTCAGTCAGTCAGTCAGTGAGATGTAAAGCGGTATGTAAATTCCATTGAAATCCTCTCGACCTCGTTTTAAGGAATCATTAACTATACCAAGAGGGGATGACGGTGGATTCTGATGATGGATCAATATACTCAACTGATAAAACTTTCCGATCATGAATCCCTTATAATGACGTTTCATTCATACCGAACGACTTCGAGTTCCATTGGACGCGTTGCGGTTGCGTGGCTTTAGAAAATCTAGAGAACGAGCGAGTGAAATTGAAAGATTGTACATGGGAGTTTAATATGTTAAAGGGTAGAGGGATATATATACATATATATGAGGGGTGAAGGAGGGGGGGGGGGGGGGGTGATGGTAGGTTTTATCATGAAGGGTTTTGTACACGCATCGCGTGATAACGTGGTAAGCAAACGCGAGGAGGTCGTTACTCAAGGGATTCGACATGATGAAGTTAAACTAGTTAAGCTCCGTTAGATAATAGAGGAATGGCATGCACTCTTTTCAGAGTCCTAGAGTCAAAGGACGGTGAGTCGTGCAAGCTTTCGAAACGAAGCTCCACTCCATTCGAATTGCCGCAAGCCAATCAGTCACACTTTAAACATTAAATTTCCGAGCCCACGGCTTCGAAAAGGCCTTTTCCCAGGGATAACAGAACTTTTCCATTAACTGAAATTCGATGAAAAGTTGAAAAAAAAGAAAAAAAAACAGGAAGAAGCTCCCATCGTCGATACCAGATATTCGAGGAGATTTATTGGATTCTTTTTGAAATTCGATCCGAGATAAAAATGGAATTTTTGGATAAAAAATTATATTCGGAAAGCTTTAATCATTCTTTCTAACGAATTCAAGGTGTATATATATATATATATATACAGCCTGATCGATAATTCAAACTATTGGCACCCTTTCTCAGAAATCAAAGGACTCTCTACCTTGACGTCAGGATCACAGGAAGTACTGCCAAAGGGGGATAAGCCTATCGAGACTCAACATGGGAAATACAGTTTGCGCAAAGTACGGTAACTGATCGAACGCATAGAAGACGTATCGCCATTCTAGCCGAGCATGGCCGACCAGACGATAAATCACGGCCGTTATCAGGAAAGCACTGGTATAGCACAGTTAAAGCGCTACGGTGGACATTACAGCCTCTGCGCTTTTAAGCTTCTAGATAAATATTAGCCAGTCGCGTGTTAGCGTATATACGTATACATGCATATATGCATATGCCAGGTCCATTCCAAATGTACATTCCCCATTTCCTCGAGCATACACAGCACGACCACTTACAGCATAACGAAAACTATGAAATAAAAGCTACCGATACTTATCGTACATTCGGTTGTACGAAAAAAATTCGCATTTGTCTAATGGCGCGAAATTCAAAATCCTCGGGAACCCATATACACGTTGCATGCTTCGTACCCTCGTACAGGTACTGCGTCCATGCGCGTATGTATCTGCCTACTGTAGGCGGACGGTATAGCACGTCAAACCGGTACACTGACCTACAGTTCTGCAGCATGATACACGCGTGGCCAGACGCCTCCATTATATGGAGTTCGCACACGATAATTACAGTTGGCGCTTTATAGCAGAGCTGCCAACCGTCCTGTCACTATGGCAGACACCAGAGTACGAATAGTTGGGTGTCCAGTTCTCCTGCATTCTACGGTCCCACCCGGAATGGAATGCTTTGCATAATGCGACTCCGCGCGCTTTGTGCGGATGCGAAACTCTCCAATTCCTTGCGGTTTGGATGGGATCCAGGCTGCGAGGCTGATTCGAACCAAGTTCCGATGTCAACGAAGATTACTGATGTATGTTTACTTATGAGGATATATATATATATATATATATATATATATATGCATAGAGATGTAGTACCAGTATCGATACTGGTACTTAAACTTACACTGACGTTAATGTCTGCCATTTGCTCGAGCATCGTAAGAGCATCGGTTTGTGCTACCGGCAAGTCTGATGCATTAGCCGACTATTTCTGCTATCTCGAGTTGTTATCGTCTTCTTTCGAAGTCATTGGCTTTGGGATTATTCATGTGGCGCAGGTATGTCGGATGCAGTGGTAATATTATTGACAGTGGGAATTGGGGTGACTGTGGTGATTTTTTATTTATTGTTGGAAAATTGTGTTTTTTTTTTAACTGAGTTTGGAAATTATTTATGGGACTGTTGAAATTTTTTTTTTTTTATTGGGTCAGACGCGGGTTTATCATTTTGATTTGGGTGTTATCACGGAATCTGTGTTGGAGAGATGTGCTGTGAATTTTATATTTCACGTTTGTTGCATATTTTATCTTGCGTTGCTGCTTTGTTCGGTTCTCGTTCGGTTGAATTATTTGTACGAATTTTCAAAATTGCCGATGCCACATGCAACGTACTGTGATTTCATTTTGTTTCGATTATTGATGCTTACCGGTATATGATAATAATGGATTTTATTGGAGGATTTAAAGTCACTCGAGCGTTCGTGTCTATCGATCGTTTGAACTGGGAAAATAAAAAATGACGTTTGCCAGAGAAAAGTTAATTGGGAACGTGAACATACGTAACTGATGCTGTGACTGTAATTAAATGTCAATTCGAAAAAAAACGATCGTAATTGGATCAAGAAATAATACTTGTATCTCCCAACAATGCCGCGGGGTGGAATTACATTGAAACGACAAAAAAAAAATGTTTCGCTTGATACTAGAAATATTTATATACGTAATACTGACAATTTGCAAACTACGTTATTCGCTAGTACCAATTAGCAAATATAGCGCAGAAATTCACGTTAATCAAATTAGCTGCTACTGTTCCGAACTAAGTTTAGGAAGCTATTGTTCGTTTAGATCAACAATAGTCCACGTTGACCGTCAATATTGGAAGGTGCAATACCTAATTAAAAATTTAATTTATAAATTCAACATATAAATAAATCATAATTAATTAATAGCCAACAGTATCATGATTAATTAATAGCCAACAGTTTTGTAATTAATTAATAGCCAACTGATCTGTGCAAAAAAAATTATATAAAAACAGCCCATTAATTCAAATTACTCTCATATACAAGAATTCACTGTATCTAACCTTAATAATCAAACTGAAACGTCGTAGGAAGAAAATAAAGGAAATGCCTTGCCTTCAAGAACCTTAAAAAAAAGAACTTTTTACCGTCCGGCCCTAGTGATTTTAATGTCCCCAGCAGTCAAGCAGATTTTCGCAAGATCTCGACTAAGGTCAAGAACTATCCAGTATATAGCCAAAGTGCAATTACAGTCAGACTCCGATTTCCCGTCTCTTCTAAAGGACATTCGATTGGATCTATTCCCAGGGACTCCAGTGGCACTCTACCAGAATCGCGAGAAAAATGCTGAGGCTTGCCAAGGATCCGAAATGACTCCCAGTTGTCTCCTTTACGAGGTGAACCCGCTATATGCTACCACGTGGACGTGAGGACGCGAAGATTTCATTTAGTACCATTAACGAGGTACGAATTAAATTGACGATATAAAGAATAATGATATTTCCTATCAGTAATCACCACTCCCATCCACATACCTGACTGCTTTGAACCAACACCCTATATATATATATACATATACATAAAATGCAATTCCCCACGTCTAATCAAATTTTGCATTGGTCCCTTAATTAAAATTTCTCTTTACGATCTGAAATGTCATTAACACACATCAATTAATATTAATGCGTGGATGCGACTGGCGGATACTTTGAACTCGTCTCTTCATCTCGTTCGCGTATTTTTTTCCTTTTATTTATCCCGGGATGTATAAATAAAAAAAAAAATGGAAAAAAGAAAAAAAGAAACCGAGAGACTAGTACGATGTATCATATATTATAACGTTATAATATTTTCACCCTCCTATTACTCGAGCCCTGCAGTATATATACGTATATACAGTTATACGTGCTTCCTGATATTATAGAAGTGCAGTGCTAAAGGAGCCGCTGAGCATACATGTTCTATAGGGTGCAGAAACATTGAAGACGTGGGAGGCTAGCACGTGTCCACTGCATCATTAGTGGAGTAGTGGCTGTTCTTGGAGGCTGCCTTATAACGACCCTGTTATTTTCTATATACGTATCTACGTAGAAGTCGTAACCACGTAGGTCGACGATGTGCACGCACTCCTCTTACCTGTATATACGTACGTCCAGCCACCTTCTTCTTCTTCTTTCTAGTTCTCTAGGATAGAAAATATCTAATAAATATATATATATATATATATATATATGTATATAGTGTCTGCGTATCTTCTGTCGTGAATACTGACGCTTCCTGTATAACATGATACTCCGTGATACTGAAAGCGAGGATATATATATACATAAGGTTATATAGGTCTCTTCTGGAGAATCATAAGCAAGTCCCGTGACAGTAGACAGTATAACATGGATAATAATCAAGAAAAAAAATTGTAAAAAATTTGCAGTACGTTTAACGCCGGTGAGTTGTCGAGATGAGATTTGTGTTAAGATGACAAGATTTAGCTGGTTGAGCAGCGTATGGATGCTGATGATGATTTCAATTTGCATGGTACGAATACGTCTGCGGATGCATTCGATTAATTCTGGACATTTATGAGACTTGTTAATATCAATTTTCATATCGACGCTCAGAGCACGTGGATTTTTTTTTCGTGATACACGAAAATTTAGTTTTAACGGTATTATATGCAGGTATACCGAGATATTGTATTTTTGGTATTTGCATTTTTGAATAATCGGACGACTTTCCAGGTGATTATTTTGCGATTCGATTGTATTGTTATCTTTATAGAAAAAAATGTTAAATTGATCTCTATAAGAAGATTGGGTACGTAGATCTTTATATATCGTTTTCGTAATCGAGACGCGACAATCCAACACGTTTTAATCGACTCTTTTTCATCTGGTCTCGTGGCAATTAATCGATTTCCAGGAGTCGTCTTGTATCCCGAAGGAAATGGTGGGCGTTTGCCAGAGAAATAATTGGTAACTCGAGACACGGCAATCACTCCTTTGAATCGTCTGAAGACTCGTAACACAGAGTTCCCGTTGAATCCGACCCTTACCGAGGTTAATTTGCGTCTCCATATTAATGCTTGGAAAGACTTGGATCAAATTAATTCATTATTCCTCATTAATTCATTGTTATCCTCAAAAGTCTTATTTCCGACAAAAATACAAATTACCAGGTACAGTCGTGGCAGGAAGTATATATCTTGAAAATAAAAAAATTTAAATACCATCGGCAAGTAAAATTGACCTAATTCATATTAATCGAAACGAGTCTATCTAACGATCATTATACTTTTCACGTAACACATAAATAATGGCAAATTTAAATTACGATATAGTTGATATACAAGATCAAACCCCATTTACAATCTGCTCCATTTTGAGCCAACGATTAATTTATCAATCAGGTAAAATAGTCGGTGGCACAGGGGACACTGATTAGTATAACCGATATAGATAGTTCAGGGGGTTGAAATTGAGTTCGGAGTCGAACGTACCATTGGTCACTCATTAATGGTAACAGTTACCGATCGATTCCATTTCGCCTGACTATCGAGTCCGACGGGTTTTGAAAAATGTTGAATATAAAGAATTTCAAAATTTTATCATTTCGACAGCATGGAAATAGGAATTATCATTAAATTCATAAATTAACATGGTACCTATAAAAATAACCCCTGACGACGTAGAAGGTAGGGGGTGAGATTATTCAAAATGAAATGTCAATTAATGGCTTCGAATGGCAGATGTCACTCATATCCATTGTCGGAATGGGATATCGATAGCTGGAATGAATATGGGAGAGAGAGGAGGTCATGGTCCATAATCTATTGGGAAGGGACCATCATTCTCCTCCATAGTTATAACGCAAGAATGGAGTCTGCGGGAAGAACAGGAAGTGGATAATAGATGGCCATTGGAGTGTGTATTTACCTTAAGTGCTCATGGATCGACAGAATGAAGAGTGGATTCATTGTCTGCATCGGAAGATCATGTGTTCCTGTTGGTAGAGGAGAAGAGATTGTTGGGAGAGATGAAGAGGGCAGGGGGGGGGGGGGGGTTGGTGGGTGAAAAAATAACGAATTTGGAAAATATTCCAAGACCTGTGGAAAATGATAATTTTAGGTTTGATTTTTTTTTTTGTGGTATGAAAAAATATTGGGAAGAAGAAAAACGAAACGGCGGATTATATGGGAAAGGGGGATGAATGAAAAAGTCCATTTGGAATTAGGATTATTTTGAAACTCCTCTCGTGTTGGCTCACGTTGATGGCAATGCGTTTACGATGGACGCTTAAAAACATTTGAAATATAAACATGCGTTTCGTGCGGTACTGAAAATCTAATGAGCTTTCGTTGTCCCAATGAGATAACACAGTCACGTCGTACGGCTATATCTATACCGTGAAGGTTTTTTTTATATGAATAATTCGTGGATTAAGGTATGCCTACCGTGTATAGAGATTTTGGAGTAGTAAGTAAAAATATGACGTAAAATTTGTAGATGAAAATATTCAACAGAAACGTATGTAAATCGGAAGAGAAATTTTATTATAGTCATCAGCTTCAGGTTTGATAAAAAATAAAAAAGCAAGAGATTTCATGACAATGGACTTCCGCTTTTACACGTATTAATTGCAAGACGCGAATCCCAATCTGCTACTGTAATTTATAATACGTCAGAGAAAAATGAAATTTAAAAAAGTTTCTATTATGTCCCTTAACGGGTACACAAAGTAATATGAAATTTCTTATATAAATCGCTTCCTTGCGCTATATATACGATCCTAGAATCTAATGAAGAATCATCTCTGTCCGCAGCACAGTAGCAGTCCTTTGTTACGTGGGAATTTCCACAAGCTGTACCGGCAAAGGGAAGTCCACTCGTCATTGTGAAAATTGGTCAAAATGCCCAGAGCTACGGGCATAGAAAAGTTCTAGTTTCCCCTATATAGGGAACAACGTCGAGAACAATATGAACAACCGCGCTGGAGTTTAGAGTCTACGCTTTCATCGACTAGACACACGTTAACTTTGAACAGACCAGTAGAAGGTTTTAGGATTGTAAACAATTTGGTAATCCAGCTTGCTACACATTTGGCTCGTTTCCCAGTTTGATCCGACGGATCCCCAAAGTTGCAAGGGATGAAACGAGGGTCGAACGTTAAAATTAAAAAAAAAAAAAATTTGACGAAATTTGAAAAAAAAAGATCAAAAATCACCAACGACGTAACATACACTGGTCATCTGAAAAACTATTATCTCCTATCTTTACGTACAGCTACTTTCAGCTGGATTACAAGCAATGGCTTTCTTAGATAAGAACTACCCCTTAGGTCGCCCATAAACTACAAAATTCCCATCATCATTCCCGCACGTAATGTCCCAGTCGCCGTAATAGTTACCAACCCCACGCAGTGACAAGAACTTGTTCTAAAAAATCAGACTGACCACGTTGAAATTACGAATAGACAAACTAAGAAGACAATCCATAGCTATATAGATAAATACCTCAAATCAATGAAATACTTCAAATCACCAACCTCCAGACAAGATTTCCAAAAAAAATCAAACGACCATACTTTTTCTCCCTTTTGCTTGTTACCCTATCCCCTGGAAAAATCTAAGAAAAACCAGGACTTCACCGAGGTTAATCGAGCGTGGTACACAGCTCCGAGATAAAGCATAGTCGCCAAAGTCATTTCTTATGCAGCAGTTGGATCTGACAAGTGATATCGGTTACAAGTTTGACCGCGACTGTACCAAGAAAATGCAAGGAGGCAGGAAGTGCAAGCACACCTATATATATATATATATATATATATATCAGTAGCCATTCATCGGTTCCTGGAGTGGCGAACTCCTTGGCAAACTCCTATGCACAAGCCGTCTCCAGCGGGTCGGTAGTAAGTCTCAGGAAAATGTCCTCCTCCGTAAGTGAATTCGAGGACACGAAATGTAAGAGAGTTTCCCGTCGAACCGGAAGTGGATCCGAGCTCTATATACAAGAAGGATTACTTATTCGTAAAGTATCGTGCCCATCCAGCTTTATGAGTCAGTAAAATTTCATCTGAAAAATTTTTGTCCCGGTTATACAATGCACACTGCATATAAGTTGCACGCCTGCATATATATATCCCAAGTACATACCAAAGAACACACGTATGCACAGAGAAACGGTCTCGCACGTAAGCACGTTTGCAGTAGAAATCCAGAGGAAGTAGCTCCGAGTCTCCCCAAGTATCAGTGTCGGGATAACGAGGAATAACGTTCGCTAAGAGTCGGTCTTTCCTATGGTAGATGAGGATGTTCCGTAACAGGGCTAAAACCACGTTACGTGCTGCCTCGGCCATAGTCTGATCTATAACCATTGTTACGTTATCCAGGGTGCATCTACGGAGTTGCTCTTAGGAGCCGGGCAAGTTATAGTATCCGATACTTGCCACCAGTTTTCTCCTATAGAACCATAGCTATACTCTCTTGACGAATTACCTGAATCTGTCGGCAAAGTCAAGTAAAACTGGGGGATGCGAAATTCGAAGCAAAGGGTACACAATGGGTATACACGTACCTAAGGCAACCGGCGTGTCTGACTATACGCTGCTACTACTGCCACTCAGCGTATCTCCTGTGTCAGACACGTTCATTCTTTTTTCATTCTTGAGACATTCCTTTCTGCAATAACCTCGAGCCAACCTAGCTGGATTAAGGTTATAGTCGTTTCAAGCTCTGCTGGGAAATTCATGAGAGGGAAAAAGGGTTGTCGGTTGAGAACGAGTGCTGGTGCCTTCTGGGCAAGGGGGTTGGGTCAAGGTGTTTTATTTTTTTAATGCGATGCAGGATAATATTTATGACAAGAGTGACGGGTGTTGGATTGAAGTTTTTTTTTTCTTTTTTTTAGGTAAAAATCTTCGAATCCTTTGATTAATTCGTAAACGGTCGCGATAATGGATATTGTTTTTCTGACTTTATAAATTGCCGTGTAATTGTCTAAATGATTTATGAGAGGCGACGTCGACCGAGTTGTAAGGTTATTAATGGTATTATTTGTAATTGGATGAATAATGGCGGACACCCCAAGGAACTCGAGACTGGATTTATTGTCGTGGTGTATAAGTACTCGGATTTCTTGCACCGAACCGCGGATTCGACAATTGTCAGGGTTAGGGGAATATGGATTGCACGATGTAATTTCGACGCGATGACGTTTGTATATTATGGCCTTTTGAGTATTTTGGGTATAAATCGTCAAATTGATCCAATTAATCAATGCGGTTCGTTAAGCGATTAAGGCAGAGTTCGAGGAGTGCCTGGACCAATGTATTCGAGAACAAGTTAGCATTGGCTCGAGAAGGGATGAGAATCTAATGAGCAAATACACCAATTAAAACAGAGCCGTAATTAAATGACCAAATGGTAATGGGATTAATGTAATTAGGATAAAATAACGCGACGCTGACCGGTTTAATCAATGGATGTTCACTAATGACACGAACGAACAATAATGATGTACCGGGTGGACAGTTCGACGTGTATCACCGTTTGTTAAATTTCCATTTAATTATTAATTGCCATTGATTCTCAGTATTAATTCCTGATCTTGATTATTGAAATTTCTCTTTTTTTCCCATTATCCTAATTAAACTTTACTTCGTTCTCGAAAACTCCAGTGTACCAACTACCGAGCAATCTGCTCTCTCGTCGAATGCACGTCGGTTGTAAATCTTGCTGACCGCATTTTCCGCATGAACTTTCCCAAGGAGGCGGAAAAACTTTATCGGCAATTTTTCAAACCTCAAACTTAGTGATACGATAACTTACCGGTATACTTTAGAGCCCGGAGGTATCAGAGTGGTACAGTAAAGTCCCCAGCCACTGAAGTCACGGCTATAGTAGCTTACCTGAAAGAAATAAGAAAAAAAATTGATAAATAACTTAAAATATTCCATTGTAACGTAACTGCTTGACAAAAGTTTTTTAAATGTCATTCGACAATGAAAAAAAAAATATATAACCACGCCGTCAGCGAGGCGCTGAATAAAAATATGGCTTTTACGGAATTACGCAATCGCTCAAATTGGTCTTTGAGATCATCCTTTATTTTTCAATGGGACGAACGTCAGTTTCTGTGACTAATGGATCTTGAGATAGCTCTCGGATCATTCTGAATTCCAAATTGCCAATTCGACTGTACTGTACTTTTAAATAGTTACGAAGATTAATTGTTGATTGTGAAAAAAACAAAGTTTTTTTTTTTATTTTTAAAAATAATTAAAAATTTCATTTCACTGTATTCACGGAGAATATTACATTATCTCGTGCGTTCATCATGCTGCCGAGTAACAGCTTTATTACTGGGACTCGCGTTAAGGTCTCGCAAGAGAATGCCGAGAGTCTCACCTCGGAGAAGAAACTTTTAATGAATTCGTATATCGCGTTACCGAATAGCTAAAAGCGAGAGGCCTAAAAGGGTAGGTACACAAAAGGGTTAAAAAATATACTGAACTCTGGCTCCCCCCTCCGTCATTCCCCATACACTCACCTGGGAGACGTAAATAATATTTTTGGTAAAACGGAGTGTGCACGGGCACTCGTAACGCAAAATTCGAATAAATCCTACCGGCTATTACGTCTCTACGAAATACCGTATTTCACAGTTAAATTTTCGCGCCCTTATTCGTTCCAATTAACGGTATCGTATTTTCCGCGATAACAAGTAACAAGCTGATAAAGTTATTGAACTCGAGTTTGTCTCTTAAAATTTCCACAGAAAATTTTTATCCTTTTCACCTACATCCAACAGTGTCACGGTGATAAGAATTTTGGGTTACCGCAGCCATCTTTCCCCACGAATCTTCGCAAGTATTAAAGAGAAGGACGAAAACTGTCTTAAAGTTTAAAGGCGAACGGGGAGTCAGATAAAAGTGTTAAGCCTCTATATGGACCCCGGAGGAGTTCTAACGGCAGTTTTAACAGCTTACGTATATTCAGTACAATCACCTCGATCCCCTTTTAGGATAATATCCAAGAACTAACGGTATAAGTGGCAGGGACGAGAAAAAAAAAATCAAAATACGCAAAAAAAAAAAAATAAATAAAAATAGATAAAAAATAGTTCCCACTGAAAAATACAATTTTTGAGGCGAGGTGTCAAATTTACTTCAACGCGGTAATATCAGACGTCTCACAGTATGCATTTTAGGTACGTTGTAAAATTGTTCAAAGTGGTATTAAGAAATGGGTGGTGCAGCTAACCGCGCAACGCTAATTATTCGGTGTTGATGCTTATTAAAGTAATGGTCGTGACATAATGTGGAGCTGCCCGGCATATTACCGTGTGCCACATTCAGTGTCTGTTGACGTCTGAGTTTACCTACTGCGAGAAGAGACCGAGTGGCTTATGCGTTCGCGAGAACATAACGGCCCGAAATAATTAACTATATACCAGCAGCACGAGGAAGTCATTAGGTGTTATTACGATTAAATTGAGAAGCGTTAAGGATAAGACTACTGACACAGATACGACAAGCTGCACGTAGATAAGAGAACGTCCGGACGAGAGGGATAAATTTACAAAAATGCACTCCAGATGGCGCCAGGTGAGCGACGGGTTGGTTCTTCGCCTTGAAATCGTCCTTGCTTATCAAAACGAATGAATCCTAAACGATACAGACGCGATTGGAGGTGGCGAAGCCGAAGAAGTGGTAATCGTAATTCCGATTGTTGAGAAACTTGTTAAACGCGCTAGGGAAGGTGGAAGCGGCAAGTGGATGAAGCCTGAAGAGCCATATAATTCGAAAGTAAAGCGTTATGCCCGAGCGGGGTGGCGCTCGAGGAAATTGTAGAACGAGGGAAGTAAAGGCGGGCGCGGGGAGGAGTCGAGAAGTTAATTGGAAACCCGACTAAAACGTAAGCGAGAGCACAGTTCATGCGCCGTTAATTACATTTACATGAGATCGCGTCAAGTAATTGAACGTGGACCAAGGAAGAAAATATCATTCGCTAATGGAAACTGAGTACATGCCGAAGTTAGCGCTTTCGTGTCTTTCGGCGTGCTCTAATATTTTCCTAAAGTTCATTTCGATATTTAGTCAAGTTAATAATACATTCGTTATCATTTCTATACGATAACACGGTGTAACCCCGTATACAGAAATACGGTACAGCATCACTACGGACCCTTAACCCATTTTCATCATCGCTCTATTTAAGCTACCGCGTTGAAACATCAGCGACGTTCAATTGACAACTGACTCGTATCACCGCGCGCGGTCGATCGTGCGTATAGTAACGGGCATACAAATTATTCATGGAGTTTATTAACATTGTACTGTTTAAAACGATTGATACACAGTGTTGTATCGCAAATATAGCATTTTACATTTTTTTAAAACAGAAAAAAACCGAAACGCTCGACAGTCGCGGCTCGCGGATTATTCCGCGCTTGGTGATAGTCGAATGTCGCGGTTCGCGGAATATTCCGCGCAATGATGCAAATGGGTCAAAAAATAAAATTGAAAAAAACAAACTGATACCCGAATCACTGTATAATTTGCATAAAACCGTTAAATTTTATCCCAAATATAATTTGACAGTAAATCTTTGACGGTTCTCAAAGAACAATTAAACTCAAGTGCCGTAAGACGCGTAGATTTAAAATAGAATATTACCCAACAGGAAAAAGCGCAGATGCAGCGGCTGTAAAGTTTGACAACAGTTCTTGTCTTTACCGTAAAATAACGTATTACGCAACTACTGTGCGTACAGCATGGTACCAGAGGATGCGAAGGTAACCAAAGATATTCCGGTGGTCAGTATATTGACTGTTTTCGAAGTGATGATGGGTATCGAATATACATATATACGACAGTGCAGTAAATTAAAGAGATAATCGTATGACGCAATTTCACAAGATGAAAAGATACGAGGGTGCCTGAGGTAATAATAACGGCGTCGAGTCTGTTTCGAACGGATAAAAGATTTCATCCATGAAAAAGATCGGTAATGGAGAGCTTCCTCGATCGTTAGCTTCCGCTACGCGACAGACGGTGTGCGACATGGCTATCGCGTAAACCCGTCAACATGGGATCTCCAAGTTAGCAAAAGGTAGAGATTAGTCGCGGGACATAAATCCACGTAGAATTTCGCGGGTGCACGAGCTATCGAGGTAATAGCGTCGAGAGGAACTGACGTCCGACAAGTCGGAGTAAGGAGAGGACGGCGTGCCGAATGAATTACCGACGCGAAGTCAGTTGCATCCCGTGAGCCAACGTTACGGTCCATCCGAGCAGCATCCAAGTGAGAGATGCGGGAACCGTGAAGATCGGAGGACTCTTGAGGGAGTCAATCGAGTCTCCGGTTTCTTGCTGAGTTCGCCTATTCCCTTAAGTGGACCACCTTACACGTTGGTCCAGACAGCATCCCGAAGTAGAAAGAGCACAGAGCGGTACAGGGGTGTATACCTATGTAGCGAAGGGGTCAGCGAGGTGCTATGCAGACTACTTCAGACTGGTGATAAATCGATCAGCAAGACAGACCTTGTACCTTGGCCTAGTCGAATGCAACTGCACTGCGACGGGTCTTCCTTTCGTTACCCCTTTGAGAAATCCTGGAGTCCTTCTTTTTATTCGTATATAACTGGTTTGCTCCGAGAGCAATTGAGAAAGTAATAGAGTCACCCTTAGGACAGTGCATTACTATGCACCGAGTGTATTATACCTGGACACCAGGAATCTGGTTTTCTGACCGGGCCTGGTTCTCGCGGGTTTCCACATCGGGTAAGTACCTGCGGAGCGAGCGAGACAGAGCCATGCTTGGTGCTGAAGGAGGGAGAGAGAGAGAGAGAGAGAGAGAGCGCGAGAGGGGATTCAAGACTCGGAGACTCAAGAGGAAGTTACGTAGCGACGTGCACGGATGTGTCTAAGGCGTTGATGGGTGTCTGGCGGGTCACTTCACCGTTGCAGGGCGAGCAAACGCAAAGTGGACTTTACCATACTCGCCTTCGGATATCCACATCCTCGAGCGTGCACTCAAGAGTCCTCGCTACTCCCCAAGCTTCCTCGAGCACGTACAGCTAACTAGAAAAATCCTCGGGTTAAGCGTTCTCCAGTGCATGATGAAAACTGTCTCGTTAGCAGTTAGCCTCTGCACCACCGCGCGCACAGGCGTCGAGCTACGAGCTTCGTTCTTGTCCGCCGTTCCTTGTTTCGTGTTCCTTGTCTATCTTCTACCGTGGACACTTACCTACGCTTGAGGAACGGTACTTTTGTCCCAAATTCTAGGTACCGTTTTTTTTTTCCCGAGGTCTCGGTTCTGTCCCGTCGACGCATATCTGGGCATGTGGGATTTTTTTTTGTAATAGGTAGGTAGATAGGCAGCACTTGGTATAAGAGATATTACGTCATATAGCTATGCCTTGAAAGTCCTATTGGTTTTGGGTAATTTTTTATCAACTTTATCGAAATATTATTTTTATCTTCTCGTTCGGTCTCAATCCAGACGGTAAAGGTATCTTTTAGTATCTTTTAACCTTGATATATAATCGTCGAAACAGATACGGTTACTATGTGTCAATTGGTTTAAGAGATTCAAAGGGTGAATATATATATTATTCATATACTTCACTTCCTTTTATCTCCATTATAAACGCTCAAGTTTTCTTAGGATTTCATTGAATTATAATCTGAAAGATATAACGTCGAGAAAACATCATATATATACACAAGTATAATCCTTATGCTTTTATACGAATATATATGAAATTTCTAATTGATTCAAAGAAGCTGTAAAGGCCGGGTTCCAAAATAATCTTGTGACTTGGCAAATTTCAAAGATATTACCATGACAGCAATATGTGCCTGCTGAAAGATTTTCGTCATTAGGGTAAAAAGAAAATCTTTAAATTTTCAAAGCACTGAGAAGTAAATCCTCCCGAGCCCCTCGTCGTGCAAGTTCTTCAAAAGTCTTTACAGCTCCATAAGCAGCATCCGAAAAAGGCTTTTGTACATTTCATCCTGAAAGGAGAAAATAATTCTCTATACCACCGACCGTGTGCAGATTCCCCGTCTATTCGCGTGATGATCTTTCCCTTTTCCCAAATTCTAAGCGAACCCTTAAAGCTTACAAAATGACGCGTCACGTAAGAGGGTCGGAATTCTCGAGCTTTACAACAAAAGCTGTACTTTTGCAAACAACGGCGCAATCAAGATTATTCCCATTCCTGACAAAACAGCAGGTACCGTTGTTGCTCATGAAATTCTTAGAAATTCTTAAGAGGAAATTCAAGGTACGATAAAAGGTTAAGGATCAACGAGATAATTTTCACGGTTACGTCACGCACAAGTCATCATTAAAATTTCACGAAATTTCATTCGACACACATTGTATATACCCTTCGCTTTTACCTTTTCCCTCATAGAAGGCTCGTACGAAGTACCGTGCTTTTTATTTTTACCCAAATCGATCCGACGTTCTTTAGAACCACGTCTGGTCCCACTCCAAGTCCTTGATACCGGAAGTTATTTCTACTCGGTGACGTAACAGTGGTTTATATCCTGTTTTTCCAGAGGAAAAATCCGTCAAGAGTTATGACGAACAGGAATAAAGAAGGAAATAGAAATCGCGTGAAAAGTTACGTAATGGCAAATGGAAGCATCCTCTTCCGATGGACCCCGTCACTTTTAAATCTGTTACTTTCCCGAATAAATTCAGAATCCTTTTGTCACAGAGACAAAAAAAAAAGTTTAATAGAATTTTGCAACTCGATATCATCCGAACTCGATAACCCGTCGAATGGATCGGTATAATTTTGAAAATTAAAAAAATCCGTAAGAATTCGTCAATTTTGATAAGAGATGACAGCGAATGAAATTACACGGGATGCTTGTTATACTTTTTCTTGGGAGTTTACAAAAAATAATGATAATGCCACTGCCGTAATTGTTTCGTTATCGGAACTTAGCTTTGTACCGGCAAGGGATACAAGATAAGACTTCATTGTTCTCTTTCTATTCGCATGCGCTCGGGACGACAAGAGAGAAGTATGGGTACCCCTGTGTACCAGCATAATGATCTCCCTTTAGCATATGATTTCCGGCAAGCGCGATATTTCGTTATTTTCTTTGCAGTTTATACGCTACTAGAACAAAGGTCGCTACAGGACAGGATGCCTCGTGTAGCGGAAACTATGACATGGACGGCACGAGTGTCGCGCTGCTTGTCAGCGATGTGTGTCACTCGCGAAACAATATGACGTCCCTCATCCTGGTCTCTACAGTCGCTAGTCTCTCTGCGCCAGTCATGTTCTACACGAAGAAGCGTAAACTGCGATAAAACAGTTGAGTGACGGTTCGATATCCAGGGGACTCTTATACGCTGAATCGCGTACGAAGATGGGCCCCTACGAAATTTACGTGTAATAATATAATAATAATTTAAATGAATACACTGTCTTCCTGTATACCATCCACTAACTAGGCTGTTTAACATATGTCTCTCGGGCATCTATTTTCAGCTTCGCTTCCTTCAAGCGCGCCGACGACTCAAAGCGAAATTGGATGCTGTACCACGTAAAATCAAATGTCAAGGAGGAAGGGAACAGCGGAGGAGATTCTGTATTCGCATTTCGAAATTCGTACGTTCCATATACTATCCGAAGCTCGCGAGAGCCTTGGCATAACGTTGGCAGCTTCGGTCTGATAATATTTTGTCGGGTGAATCCACGCGTTCTGGACGCAAATCCGCTGACAAGGACTCTGTTAGAGAAACTGGGGCAGAACAGGAACGCTAACGTGTGTACAGTCGCGGTAGAAATTTTCACGATGCTAATTTAAGCCCTGACGCTACAGTGAATTTCCACGCCCTTCTCGCAGAGCCGTCTTCTTTTCGTTCGCGGAGTCCTAAGGGTCGTTGGCGGTATCTAAATTCGACATGCCGTACCCGAGGACTCTTTTCGAGCCGAAAAAAATAGAAAAATCGAAATTTTTAATAAAATTTATTTTCAAAATTTTCTTTCCTTTCCCAAGTAAATTTTTCATTTTTAAAAAATGTCAATCGATTCACAGTAATTTGATGATTGTTATGAAAAAAAATAATCAAGTTGGTTAAATGCCAACCTAATACGAACAAACATGAAAGTTTTGAGACGATTGAATTTTAATTATTAAGTACAAGTTTACTTTCTACGTTTTCAAAGTTTCCTCTTGAGAGCTCGCACTCCGATGTCATCCAGGCACGTCATGGGAACAACGTTAATTCTTATCCTCGTTATGTAATCGCATAACAACCGTTTGCCACCCTGTCAGAATGAATAAGCTTACAATTCCAAGAGCTCTTATAACGTCAGTCATGTATAATCTGTTTAAATGCCGCGTGACGTTCAAGACAGTGTGAACGTCGTCTTTTCCGAGTCTGAATAGAATTCGAGATACGCGAAGGTCTAAGAGGATCATTAAGAAGACAGGGGGGGGTACGAACCGTTGAGTAACGTTACTTGAAATTCCTACAGGTTACAGGGAATCGAAAACATCAATCAATAAAAATTTACCTACGTATCGTCCGAGGGCATATTTAAAATTCCATAGGATTCATCGAATTTTACTGAAACTCCGTAACGACAATACATTATTCACCGAAAGCGGATATCGAGACGAAAATTGATCCTGTATATAGATTTTCCACTAGGCTGATCTTGGGAAATCCTATAATCGACCACGAGTAACCACAGTGAATCCCAATTCCGTTGGGCATAAACGGAAGCCCGAGAGTCGCCGAAACGTATGATTGTACATAATCGCGAATCGGTAAATAATTTACGGTCATTACGATTGACTCTGAAGGAGATAACTAGAAAGTCATTATCAGTCTCCCTGATACACATCGCCGAGTGACTCTCTTGAGAAAGAATGAAGGAATTGGGAAAAATAGTAAGACAAAAAATTATTTAAAAGAAAAGAACCGGAAGTAGGGGGGGGGGGAGAAAACCAATCCGCCTAGCGTATCTATACGAACAAACAAGTACGTAAACCAATCCGTAGCATTCCTCAATGGAGCAGCATCCTTTTGTTCCGTTGATCGTTAAGTTCTAAGATAAAAAGAAGCGAAAGATAAATGCGTCCCCTCTTCCACTTCATCCCTTTAATCCCTGCTATCGTGGTAACTTTTAAAATAGCATAAAAAATTCCTATATATGTACAATATCAAGAGAAAAAATCCTAGAAAAGTCATCGATGAGTCTTCGGAGTGGTCCAGAGGGATGCTGCGTCCTTTTTTTTTATAATTACTGATCATCAACCATGGTGATACCGGAGAACTTAAAATGTCGGGGATCGGTACGGTTCACCCTTATGAATATTAAAATATCAACAGGGGTGAAAAAAGCATTAAAGTTTTTTTTTTTTTTTTTTCAGGACTATATGCTGATCGTGATCGTTCCTCCTAGAGGGGTTGTTCAGGGGTTGGTATTGATATAGTCGTCATATGGGTACGATAGTCGTGCGCTGAGATGCGACTGGGGAAATATGCATGGAGCGTTCGGATGAAGTCCTACGGATGAAGTGGATGCGCCGTTGCCCGGATGCTGGAAGATTCTGGTTGCCGTCTAAGGGTTGGAGCTGGGAAAGGAGAGCATGCATTTACGTAAGAACCCACTTTGTATTCCCAAGTCGTGGGGGTTGTTTAAAATAATCGTTATGCTCCCGGCGAACGTATTTCGAATGAAGGTTTCCTCCCGGATGCTGTGCCTACTACTATTATTACTACTGCCAAAGATACATTGTAGTTTGCCGAAATAGAAGATTCTGCGATTACGTTAATGCCGCTCAATGAAATCGAGTGAGCAAAGCAGATAAAGACGAGACGACAGGATTCTGTAATGAGATGAGGGCATTGCGAATCCTTTGAGATGGAGTTGAAGTCATACGTTCAACCGTATATACAGTCATATACCCTACAATACAGTATTCAACAGAAAACAAGTCAATAGGGGGGGGGGGGGGGGGGAGGGGGGGGAGAGAGAGAGAGATAGGAAATATTTGCCACGTATATGAATAATCACAGATTAATCTGTTTTATCTCAGTTATATTCAAAGTGGGAAAGCAAAGATCAGATATTTACATTTGATCCTCGCGTCTGGACCAAGCGTAACTAACGAGGGTTTAGTACGAGCCGAGTTTCCAAGGGATGAGGTGGCGCGAGGGGGTGCGAAGGGGCGTCGCACTAGGTCGGATAGTTGAATGAATTGGGTAGTTCCCAGTGAGACGATCTCGAGCCGAATCTGCTGTTCGAGATAATCTCGGTTCCGGCTTGTACGGTGGCTCCAGCTTCCGTGTAAGAATAATATGCTTAAGATTGGAGAATTACCCGTGCATTTTACGTAAATTCGAAATACCTCAACCGGGGTATCGCCTCTGTAGTTAACCCAGTCACGTGTCTCCGAATTCAATTAATCTTTCGCCCATACGTCGTGTATTAAATGCCGACTGTGATCTTACGACAGAATCCACTGGGATCTCATTTTTGCATATACTTTACTCCCGTATCTCACGTGTTTCGTGGACCAGTACCTTGTATTATCCTATTTCAAGTTTCTAGACGACTTCAAAACGACTCCTGGGACAAATCTCACGTTTCTTCGAGCATAAACTTTCTTCGCCCCCTTAAATTTCGGTATGCCATATACATATATCCCTCTTTCCCTCCCTTGGCCATTATTACACACGTCGTTGACCTATTCAATGAACACGGTCTTATTACAGATATAAACTACGATTTTAGCTACTCCGCACGAGATCGAAATCTTCGCGTGTAGCTGGACCAAGTTTGTAATTGCTCTTCCGGGCATTCCCAGTACCCTGCCAAGCATAGAATTGCCTTCCGCGCGTCGGAAGTAACTTCGGGGACAAAATAAAATATTATCGAAGGGAATTGGCTCTTACTTGGTACATATAGAGAACCCGCGTAACAGCTGAATGTCTCCCTTCGTTCCCAACCTAATAAACGTAAGCTTACAGGAGCTATCGCGAGTAGACTATAGAAGGCCACAAGAATACGTATCCGTATAAATTGTCCCGAAACGCAAAACTGTGTCTAATCAAATATCACAGCCACTAAGCTAAATCAACTATATCCCCCACGTTTCCAGGAACGTAGCTATTGGTCGTTACCATAAAAAAAAAAAGTCCAATAAACGAGTATGCACGCTTTACGAAAATTCATCCCGAACCGTATTCAAGGTACCGTTATTAGTTTCGCATACCCGGTTGATTCTGATCCCAGAATATCCAAAGCTGCCAACTGTACAAACATAATGCGTGAACAGATTATGCATTGGGACGTGTTGGCACATACCTGGCGCATGTTTATTTATTAACCGATGTATCGTAACGTGCAGTATTATGACATGCTAAACCCCCGAATGCTACGCGGTTGCACATTGCACGTGTATAACGATGCAAAGCCGGCATTGCGAATCGATTAAAAATGCCCCTAATACAGCAATTTCAGATGCATACCAGATAGATTATGTAATCGAGATTAAACGGAATAAGTGATCATAGCCAAAGTCCAAAATTTACATGAATCACCATACACCCTCGTACCAACCCACGTAAGCTCAAGCTATACAAAAAAGTCCCTGAAGATTATCCACACACGCAATTGTCTCCCTCCAACCCATCCAACATAGCCTGTCCAAGAACAAGGAAAGACGAAGCGCACGCACAAACGCACAATGCATCCCCGGCAAGCGTTAAATTCAAATCAGTAGGGATATAACGCCGCGAGTCTTGGCTCTTCTCTAACTAGGATAGATGGCAGCAGGAGCGCAATGCGGGCGCTCCAGGAGAATTACAAAGGCGTGGGCATGTTTCACGGGACGTAGAAACGTAGGAACGTCGGCTTCCAGGATGGAATACGGACGGAGGACTCTAACGGAGTAAGGCACGATGCCATGTCGCACGCGGTGGCCATGTAATCGGCTATAGCCGTGTGTTAATGTACAAGAGGGTTACTACTCCGGGTATATATATATATATATATATATATATATATATAGAACGTGATAGGCCTGTGCTATACGGACTATACGTATATAGATAGTAGCTAGTATTATTAGCCTGGCACGAGCACGTTCGCCAAGGGTTATCAATGAAATGGTACTTCTCGCAAGCGCTGGTCAGCACGAGCCTAGCGGGCTACTAACCGTTAAGTCACCCCAGGAAATCCAGGCTTCGTTCGGACCCACGCATCCCGCCTGTCATTATCCAGGGAGAGTGTAATATCTGCAGTGCTTTGCTTCTATACCACAGCGTGTGTACAGTATATATACTGTCTATAATAAAAGCAGACAGACGTATAGGTAGACAGGGTATCCCGTTGGAGGCACAGAGAAACGTAAAAGACACGAGAGACGCTGCTATTAATGTACGGGTGGATCGGAGGAATTAATAGGGAACCGGCCGGAAGGTATTTCCTCGGAGAAATCAGGTGGGAGCTTGGACCGTTTTTCTTCATTCGCTCGTTCACATATAATTTCGTGTATCATAGGTATGATTATTTTGCCGCTAAACCGTACGCTGGATTCACCCGATCTTCTCTGCTCATCCGGCTTTCGCCTGTCTGCTTGGTCTGGCAAGCTGCGAGAAAAAAGGGGGGACCCTGACCATTGCGGATCAACGAGACGTTACCGTTAACTTTGCCTTGTGTCCGGGGGGCCCACGCATTCTGGGATCATTATTGTAAACAGAGTATAATGTCATTGGGACTGCCGTTACGTAGCATTGCCGACTAATCCCGACGATCGCTGACAAACGACGGACAACTACGCACGGGATCGAATTGATTTGATATTGAAATCCTTTGTTGGGAATGATTTTTGCATTTTTTTTTGTACAGACGGCCGAAGGGGAGATACCGTTAGACGCGTAGTGACGTCATCGTTGAAAATCATTGACTTCGTATAATTTATGGGATAAGAGGATGCAAGAAGCATCGAAAAAAATTTGTGAAAAAAAAAAGTCACGGTCATTGATTAATTTCAAATTTCATCTCTCCTCGAAGCGGAGCGCAAGAAAAATCGGATCGAACCGGTTCGATAAAAAATTCTGTGTAAATAAAAAAAAATTTTTTTTTTTCACTATCTCCGAATCGAATAATTTCGAAAAATTCGTGTTTATCGAGAGTACCGATAAATTTTGAGTGACGATTTATTTACAATTCAATAAATTTTTATCACCGTCACGATCTTATTTAGTCGCACCGATATTAGAGAGCAGCATCCGGAAAATCTCTTCCCAACGCGCCAGAGATCGTAGAAGCTTTTTACCCTCGTGTCTTCATGGACCAGCCTGTCGGGCGTGCATGAGGTCCATTAGCCAAGTCCGTGGTAAATGTTTCCCGGCGCAGAAGCTCCGCACGAAAATCATTGGTTCGTTAATGGGAAGCAGTAGAAGGAAAGTACACACGGTGCGGTAGACATTGGAGGATAACGGCACCGGTGGCAGGACGCGTTAGCGGGAGACACGACTGGAGAACGAGGAAAAGGACGAGCGCCGAAGGAATAAACCCCTCCCACGACCTTTGTGTGCAAACTCTGTGACGGGGTCCGAGCGGCAAAGAAATTATCCGGTTATCCGTCTACGTGCGCCATTACGACATGGCGAACGCACGTGGTCGAGGATCCTATGCTGATCGAGTAGCCGACGAACCGATTGACTAAGCAAAATCATTCTGCTTCCATCTTGTGCTGGATCGAATGCTTCGGGCAGGTCAGCCATCTATATGTATATACGTATAGGAGATCAGAAATAATATATATATATATATATATACACAAGAGACTTCCGTTATACAGAATTCATGATTTCGTCTATAAAATCATGTACGTAAGGGACTCGGAAATTTTATATCCCCGCGGATGAGCCAATCGCGTCGTTAGCCGCTCGTTTTCCAAGTACGCCCGGACTTTGCCGCTTATACTTATATAGACATTAGATCGTTTCCACTGTACTTCTTTACGCTTGTATGCGCGACTAACGAGCTACGTGTAGGCGGTGTTCTTCAGGGGGCCTGAATACATATAGCTCGGTGGCGGCGGTGCCGTAGCTTCGCAGGTGGTAAATTGGACATAGGTACCGGGAAATGTAATTCACTGTGTTTACGAACGGGAATACAATCGAATAACGTGGTGCCATTGTCATTTCAGAATTTCCATTACGCTCCCTGGCTGAATAACGTACGCGACGTTTTATGGTAGCGGCCCTTTTACCGCACGGAGAGAGCGAAATCGTTATATCGTTATACGTAGAGCATACGGAGTTCACTCGTGCAGCCACGTGACTACTATAAATTCTCTATGGTACAGAATGACGAGGGCATTAATTTTTCGTAAAAACGAAAAATTACCTTAATCCAATAAAGCTGATAACAGGGCTTATCAAAAGATGAAAAATACATTTTTCGTCCATTTTTTTTTCTAATCAATAATAAAAACGTATGCCCCGTGCTTCCAACGATCCACCTATATATAACACGTCTTTGGTTCAAATGTTTACTCGCGTGATATCACCTAAGACACGTCAATCATGCAGACGAAGCCTCCCCTACAGTCTGTACTCGTTAACTGTTCTCTACTTGCTTGCTCACTTGCTAACTGGCTGGCTGCTTACCTTCCTAAGCTCCTCGGCAAGTTTCCTACGTCAGAGCAGTCGCTGCTGCAACGGCGTCCCGACGCGCCCTATGACGTATGTGGAATGTTAATTTACTAAGTACCACTATGTACGTTCTTATAGAGAGAGAGAGAGAGAGAGAGAGAGGTCAAAGTGCACATATGCAGGTATCAGGATAACGCATTGAGGATCCTGCCGAAGGGCAAATCCTTATGGCGAATTGACTATGGGAAGCAGGTGTGAATCTGGAGAACCTCCTGTCGGGACTAATGGCTGCCCTATTCGCAGAATGTCCTGCAGGAATCGAGGAGTCGTAAATAGAGGCTTTATCGAGTTTCTCCCGTCGCTGTATATATGTATACACAGCGAGAGAGCGTACGACTTGGGTTTGCACCGATGTGACAGTCTGCTAATTGGAATGTGGATTCTTCGAGGAGGATAAAGGAAAAAAAAAAAATTCAAGATCTACAAGTCCCTTTTGCTTTAACTATACTTGAGGACTAGTGCGATATCTTGGCGTATTTCTATGTGCGCGCCTCGAGGGGCTTCAAGCCAATTACGGGAAAGTAATGACGCGCAACGTGATTGTGCCTAATAATTCGGTTGTCCTGACGACGTTCGAGATCGATGCTTCTTACTAAATTGAAACCTTATCGGGTTCGTAAAGCATGGAAATTCGATATTATATATATATATATAAACAATGTGTATAATATAATGATATATATATATATATATATATATATATATATATAGCGTCCCTGAAACCTTAGACGTATATCCGAGTGGATGACTGTAATATTTTAATAATAGTTCGATAAGCGATTTTAATTAAATGAATTATATATAAAAGAGAAATGGTGAGTGAGAATAGACGAGGATCGTTTGAAGGATTATTTTTGATAAAATTGAAATTGAAATCTTGTCATAATGGGGAAACAAGGTTAATAGAGCTTAAAGCATGGAATTGGCTCGGAGACCATTTTAATCCAGAAGGGTACCGAGAGGGCGGTTCGACGGCAGAGGTCAGAGGTCATAAGTAGGTGAGGACTAAGGTGACAGAGAATAACGCGAAGACGAAGCATCGGAATGAATAATGGCTCCTTGGACGATTCACTCAGGCTGTCGCAAACGAATTTATTAAAGTTCCCATGCTTCGCCGAGAGCCCCCTCGCGCTTCGCGCAATTTCACTGGGGTTAACGAAATTTTATCCATACCTTGGGAATGCCATTAATTCCAAGGAGTATTCGCAAGTCTAGCCGGATGCTAGTGGGAGGACACTGCGGAACACAATTATTTAGTTGCGGGTGAATGGAGAGAATTTAATTAGAGCAAGGGCGACGGCTTCGCTTAACAACTCCCCGTGAGTTTCCATTTCCCGTCAAAAGGAGAGAAATAAGGGAAAGAATGAGAAAAAAAAAAAAAAGAATGCTCCGCAAAGAAGGCAACGTATAAAGAGGCGGGAACAAGGTGCGAGGAGCGAAGAAATTTGTATGGAAATGAAAATTATTAACCGTATTATTATGGCGTAAGAAAATATAGGTGGCTACGTACTCCGAGATGGAAGACGATCATATAATAATTTGCGATGGTACTAAAATGACGAAAAAAAAAAAAAAAAAAAAAAGATATTTTTTTGTATTCCAAAAAATTAAACACGAACATACTAAATTATTCTCATAGGAAGCATCGTATAACTATGTATATATATATCCTCTACTCCTCTATCCCTGTATACGCCCATACTTATTCTCGTATACGAGAGGAACGCGTTTCACACTGAAAGGTCTCTGGGCACAGGCTGTTAGATTTTCTGACTAAAAAGAAAAAAATCCTCAACATTGCTCACTGCCCGTGTACCTAGTAAACGTTCCGCTGCTTTGCTTCGTCTGATTTACGTTAATAAGTTCGACCTCATAGGTACAATGTAGCGTTCGCGTGCGATTCTAACGCAGCCGTAGAACCGTGCACGGGGATACGTCGCCTTGGGTTACTATAATATATGCACCGAGAAAGTGCACTTTTAACGCCCACAAACGTAGCCTCAATTTCCTGATAGGTTTCACCGAGGAAAGCGTCGATAGCGTACAGCGATACGCGGGGTGCGGATTGGATCTGAAATGCCTTCGACATATTCGTATAACCCTGGCAATGAGACGTCAATAAAATTTGAAAATACAAAAGGTATGAATTTTGAAAATTTTTTAACCCGTCATTGCGTCGTAATTTTGATGACAAATCTTTTTGAAATTCATACTGTATCGCGTTTTTTTTTTTTTTTTCAAAATCGAAAACCTGCCCATTGAATTCTATCAGAAGTTTTATACATACACAGTATAGATATATACGTCGTGAGTGGGGAACAGAGGGCATTAAATTCTATTAGTAAACGAACGAGGCGAATGGACCCGGGATGCTGTTGCGCTACCTAACCATGTATATGATCATATCATTTATTTTCCTCGCGGTGGCCTTTTATATTGAAATTAAGCTGACCTGCCCTTTTAATTTTACTTGAGCAAACATCCCCGCGGCATGTTCGTCGCTTAAGGCCGCTATTGTCGCCGAGTGACAAAATAGAAGAGTCACGCTGTATGTATTTTCTCAATAAGGAATAATTTATTGTAACGATAGGGTATTGGGACAAAAATTGTAGCAATGATTATACTCAAGTATATTGACGTAATAGCGGCTACCATATACACTACTGTGGAACGTATACACGTACGATTAGGATATTACGTCCTGCACGGCTTTCGCCATACGTGAATAACATAATAGCTGCTGTATCACATACATACGTTATACATATAAATATATTCTATCCGAGCACTAAAAAAAATTTTGATCATATAGTACAAAACTAGAAAAAAAAAAAATTTAATTTTGAAAAAATTAATTTCGAATTTCAAATTTTACTATCAAAAATGTCCTTAGTAATTTTAACAGCCCCCCATCGCCTAATTCGTATCCAAAGCAGCGTCCGGTAATCGTGACTGAATAACAAAGAGTAGTTAAAAATAAAATTTCACGACGCTCTGTAACGTAACTTTTGCACTGGAATTGCATTGTTAAATATATAATAAATGGCGCATAAAGTAACACAGAAGATACGGAGGCTATGATAGCGACTTCAGAATGGATCGAGACGTATGGAGCCAGAACATCCAACACACGAGGATAATGCCTCTTTTACATCCTCTTGAGCTGAACAGCCTCTCAACTTCCTCTATGAGAATGGCTGTCGCTCACTTGCATACACACGTGCCAACGGGAACTCAAACTGGCAAATATACGACGAACTTTTCACATCAAATTCCTTTCAGCGTCTATATACCTATATATGATGTGTCTACACATTCTATACGTGACATATAAGCAGCTATACGTATCACAGAGATAACCCTGTAACATAACCTCAACGCATTTCGACTGACGTTCGTGACAAGATGGGCCAGTAGCGTTTTTCGGGGCGTTAAAGTTAGTCACGTGAAATTAAGGGATGACGACCCTTAATCAAGCGAAGGATGAAAATGTTCGAGGTATTCAAGCGCGTTACGGAGAACTGACGAGGGTTAGAGTTCACAAGTTCATTTTCTATCTGGAATTGCCGGGAAACCAAAGTCGATATACCTTGAAGAGTTGATTTGATCATGTATGTATATATATAACGTAATGTATCTGCGAGCTGTTTTCGCAAATGCAAATTTCTATCCAGTCTCTATTTAACTCTAATATATATGTATATATACAGATATAGGTTTATAGGGGGAACATAATGTACTATTAGATATGGAAATCTCATTAAGAATGGTATGCTTATCGGCCTTTGACGTTCGACACTAGAATTACGGGTCAAAGGGCACCGTTTCGCCCGATACTCGCGTTTCTTTATTTCACGCCGGAATGCTGGGAAATTGAAAATTTGCATGATTCCCACACAGCGCGGCTGGAGTTTTCCACGAAAGCAAATAAAAGCTACGAGTGCCTCATTCTCGGCGTCCGTTATGTCAAGATGATTCGAGGTATGATCGATCACAGTAAAATCCTTGTAGTCGGGGCTCGGATTAATTTTTTGTATTAAAAATAACTTGAATACTCGCAGGAATTATAATTGCGATTAAATAAGAACACCGCGGATATGATGAATACTCAAAAAAAAAGTATGACAGCGCGTTAATCACTGCGTGACGTCACGAAGCGCGAAAGTTAATGAATAACGGAGGAGTCCAGACAATAATCCGATCACTCGTATAAAATTTTCTTAATAATTAGGTAAAATGAGAAAAACACGAAAATTACTCAAACTTGTTCTACATCGGCAAACATATTGTTTGTATACTTGATTGATGGTTCCTTCTACATATGTATACATGATATACACGTACGATCGTATACCATATGCAATCTTTATACGATCAATATTAATCATCCGAACCGTCAGAATTCACAACTTTTGTCCGAAAACTAATTCAGTCGCTATGATCAAAGGTCGCAAAAAGTGATACGGAACAGTCGCAACAGCATTAAAAATACCCAGAATGGGGAAAACGAGGTTTATCGAAGACGATAAAGGTGTATTGGAAAAATAGCACGTAGGCAAAATAGGGCACGGCTATGTCGCGTGTTTGTAAGAAACGGTACAGCGAATCCGAAGGAAATGGCTGAGAAGTATTAAACGAATAGAAAAGTATCTCGCTCGAATGTCTGTATACACATACGTGACGTTCTGCTGTTTGTCAGCAAACAGAATTTCCTTGTATCTTTATTGACTAATAACGTGACTCGTGCTCGGGAGCATTTGCTACTCAATCCACCCTGTAACTTCGTGTCTGCAATCTCTCATACGATCCCGCAGCCTATACATAATATATTTCGAATATGCTAAAAAAAGTTGCGACCGCGTGAAATTCTTACCAGAGTTAAAGAGACCTAATTAAGCAGATGATACGATTGATCCAAGATAATGAAATTCGCGAAGGCTCTCGTGTATCCCGTAAAAGCAGTCTTACACGTGTCAGGTGATTCTGCCAACATCAAAATTGTCAAACTTTGTTTTCGCCCAAATTAAATATATCTCGTGTATCTCCAAGCAAATCCCGAGATTGCAAAAGATGAGTTTTTGTGAATTGTGAAAAAAAAATAATTTATTCTCAAAAATTCTCAAAGTCCCAACAGGCAAGATTACAGAAAGTCAACTGCACAGACCTCCTAAAGCGTTGAGTTCTTGAACGCATAGGTGGCGCTTCGGGCTTACGGGGCGTTCAGACGGTGGGCTTGTAAATCAGAGAATTAAACGAGACGAGAATGGATGACAGGAAGGACGCACGGCTCGTGCATTTGCAACTGCAGTTCCGAGACGCACTCGAAAGGACCGTGACTCACCGTCCGAGGTCTCACGACTAATTATAATATCAATACCATATTAGATTAATTAGCGTCACATATTCTAGCCACCGTCGCGATGCGCTCGACGCCAGCGCGGTTAAGATTAATTATCCCGCCTTTCAGCCTCCGTCCCGGTACCTCCAGTCAGGCAGACACGACATTACGCTGCTACGGGCTGGACACTGGCCAGCCGACGTTGCATACGGAGATCAGATAAAATGAAACAGTTCTCCGGCTTGGCTCGCAAATGTATCTTCATGTATACGTATATGTATATGCGTGTACAGAGACCCATGGTAAGTTCGATAAGTATATAGATATATAGATATACATCGATAAGTTAGACGTCTTCCCTTTACCTCAGCGCCGCACCTGCATTCGCCGCTGACTACTACTACTACGACTCTGCTGCAACTGGCAAAGTCCGGATCCTCAAGGAGGCGATAGGGAAATCCACTTTTCCGAACGATCGACTGCCGACAAACGAAATCCCGAGATCTTCTCGCGCTCGATGTACTGTAGTTGACCTACTTTCCCTTGGCGGCCTACTGTTGGACGAATTTTTAAAAAGTTGCGTAAATGAAATTCCCGAAACGTATGCAGATACAGATGAAGACAGTAGGATTTTGATTGATAAAAATTTAATAAAATTTTTCAAAATTACGTGTACGATTAAATAATTGTTTATTTAGTTACGAAAGGAGTACCGTGAAAAACTGTACCTCTCGCTGTGTGTCTTGGATGTAACGATCAAACGTCATTTTTGTTAATACTGATAACGATAGCTGATGGCGTTTATGTATTGGACGATAACTGTGAAATCCGCTTAATACGTATTAAATCCGTATGAACTGGCTGCGATGCGTATGTACCGTCAGTGTAAGCGAGCAGCCTATTTGGTTACGTCACAGAGGCGTTGACGGTCGAGTGAAAACAGTGAGCAGTCGACAAATATGGTTATACAGGCTTCGGTATTAAATACAATCTCAGCTGTGTCCCATTGCCGGAACGGGAGACGCTACGTTCGCCGGGCTCCGTTATAAAGTAGAGGGGCCTTCCGCCCTACCTGAGTACATGGTAACTAGGCCCCTGTCACAAATTATACGGTATACGTTGGTCCAGCAGCCAAGTAACTTTAGACCAGACGTTACATGAAAATATCTCCACGTACGAGACCGTCCTCGGCACCGACGTCTGGACCAAGTAACGTCGCGTGATAACCCAAGAACGAACGACCCCATTTTGTTATCCCAGAGGGCGGTAGTGTAGCGCCCTGTAGAATATATTTATGCAAATAACAAGCCCTCCGTTAGACGCCTTTGACTTTCTGGCATGACTGTACAGTACCGTTGGTAGGTATTAAGCGAGCTGGTTAATATTTAAGATCGCAGCGTTCTAAAGGCGGATCCTCATTTTCTATCTGCGACCTGCATTATTGTCAGAGGACGTTCTTGGAAGGGAGATGAATATTTTAACAGCGATTTGAAATTCTCGCCAACAGGTGCTTAATTTTTTTTTTTTTTTTTTTCCATAAAAATAGGTTAATTTCTTATGAAAAATTCTGCGAATTATTTCGGTAATCGATTAACGACGATATTAAGTATAATCGTTCGTTGTATACATATAGCCACGATACAAATGAACATTTATCCTGCAATTCAGTTAATGATAACATAAAGCCATTACACGTGCACGCTTTGGCTTTAGTCTCAAGCGCAATGGTAATAGGAGTGAATATCGTGACGCTGACTGTAATAATGATTGTTCCCATTCGTCGAACAATGCCGCTATTGCCTACGATATTTTACACGCGACAAGTTGCATGTAGACCGTTTTGCACTTTTACGCGGCGTCCATTTGTCGCGCGAAATATGCTGCCTGATTTAATTTGAAAGGTGTCGCATAAATCGCACGATGAATTCCGACCGTGCTGCCATCTACAAATTATGGTTACACGGGGTATACCATGCTTGACACAATGGGATATTACGTTTGCAATTCCTTACAATTCCTGCGATCCTTGCACGAGTACCGACCTCGATCTCCTTGGCCAAGAGATATCCATTTATATTTTTACATGGAAAAACAAACGTGAGCGTAAGTACAAACGAGAGTCCAACTCTATACATACATATATACGTATATAAAGCAACGATAATAAATATATTTACCCAGCATCAGGAAATAGAAGAAACAATTGAATTAGACCCAGACGGTCTTGTATTAATAATAAAAAAAAAAAAATTCGTTCGGGCAATCACAGGTAAATAATGTATTATTTACAATTTCAAAAAAAGGAAACACACGTCTTCCTGGAAAATTCGCAATTTCATCGGTGACCACTGTCCATATCAAATAACAGGCGGTAGCGTAATCAACGTTTAATTCGATTCGAGTCTACATACGTATAACCGTATTCTGTCAAAGCCGTCAGACTACGTGAACGTAACAAAGGAATTAGGGGAGACGTCCCGAATAAAGATACGAAGGCTGGAATGCTTTTACGTCTATTTCATCGAAGAATTAGCGAGACGGTATACCGGGTGTTTAATTTCAAGTTAGGCTGTAACAGTATTAAGGTCTATGTTCAGAGAAGTCAGTAGGCGTTTAATTTTCTTTGCCCTCCTACCCACCCGAGGTCTGAATGTCGTTCCCACGCACTGATTAATTAACTTATTTCTACGGGCAGCTCGACGCTTTGCTTTGTCTTCGTTTCGTTAATCGATTTACGCATCGCGCCTCCCCTCCCGTGGTCCTTTCAAGATTTCACCCCCCCCCCCCCCTCCGATTTCCCCTCCTCCGCGCTTCCATCGATCTCGATCTATCTCTCTCACGCGTTTCCCTTTTTTTCCTATTAATAAAAATATCACCTGTTGGCCCGTCGGCAACTGAAAAATCTGTCGCAGCATCCGATAAGAGACATGACACAGTGACGCGTTCGATGAAGCGTCGATTAATATGGTAATGAATTCGTTCCGCCGACAGGGCGAATCGACGTTCGTTATGTAGCTACAATCGCGAAGCAGCCTAATGATAGCAGGTATCTCGATCGACGATATAGAAATACACGGGGAACGCGGTACGGTAAAAGGCAAAATTGGGTGTGAAAAAAATTTTTTATAAATAAAAAAAAGGTCACGAGCGTGAACGTTCGTTAATTAAAAATTAAAGGGATTTTGTAGAATTCATATATGCACGAGAAAAAAAATTTCAAAATCACGATACAATTAATATTACCCGGCAACCCTATCGCGCAAAACGAAGAAACTTGGGGGAAATTTGTGATTTTTCAAATTTCTTAAGTTCGCACTGCAGTCGTTGAAACTTTCGAACTGTGCGTTTGGACTAGTTAAGAGCTACTTGGCGTATGTGAAATTTGACTATGTGAATGTATATATATATATATTTTCAATAGATAACATGGATGACACGATTCAAGCGGCATTTGCAATCTAATTAGAAGTTAGTCGAGTCTCTAATATCAAGTCTGTTGCCTGATTGGTTCCCGTCATATTTGCCTGGATAAACGCAATTCACGGATCCGGTAACCTGCCTGCGTACAACTTGTTGATATCGATATGCCAGGAACGAGAGCACGTTGGATTCAGGTCGTAGAGTCAGCAAGAGCAGCTTCGAAACTTTAGTAAAGTTCATAGTCGTTCCGTGTATATGGAGTTATATATATATATATAGATATAAAGAGCGAGAGAGAAGAAAATAGGATTGAACGAAAGATACGGGAGCTTAAAATAAAGTTTAGGGAAGTTTGAGTCTGCGTCTGGTGACGGCAACAATTTGTGACGTAACGCCCGTTTACTTCGTTGCTTGCTTCGTGTACGTGTGCGAATGCACGAAAAGGGACCTCGTGACAGTTTAGTTAGCACGGGGGTATTTTAGCGGAGATCTTGAAAGCTCGGAGATAAGGCAAAGTTTCACGGTTAGTTTCGACGCTAAATGAAAACAAAGCCGAGTGACTTTGGAAAAGCTTCTATGCCAGGTTCATTATGTGAAACTTGTATAGTAATTTAGCCAGGCGTGTGTCAAGAGTAAAAAGTGTTATACGAGTACTGGCGCCCGTACTAGGTTAATGTCCACACTTAATCTTAGCTTTAATCGCAGGAATTGCGTGAGCGTTAAATTCTCGTGTTACAGTATGAATGGCGTTTGCGAAATTTTTTTTATATTTAAATTAAATTTTATACAATACAGGTATACGGGTGCTCGTCTCCGTAAGCCAATCAGTGACGTAGTAATTATCGTCAGGTAAGGGCATATCGCGAATCGATGAGTTCCGGCAACCGTTAAAATTAAAAAGCAACGTGTGATTGTTCTTTCAGAAGCAGATATCGCCTGTACTACGCGAAGGTAAATGACGGTGAATGTTGTTATTGCTCGTGGATACCGGGGGGAAATCGAAGCTCGAGTTTAATTAAAAAGAAAAAATTGAATTCCCTGCTTTCAAATTACCGGAAGCGTAAGGAAGCCGAATGATCTTGACAGATTAAATTTATTTTATTTCAATGGATATATTGGTCCTTTGTGTCACGTGATAAATATTTTTTTTCAATCGTCACACTTTTTTCGAATTTCAAACTTTTTTTTCTCACAATGATCCTGAATCAGGTTCAACTTTCAGGATATATACAGCGCTATCGGTTAAATTTTCTTGAAAAAAAAAAAAAAAAAAAAAAAAAAAAAAAAATTACGATTCCCCCAACTGTGCACAGAAAATGGGCAATGCATATTCGGCTTATCATGAATCACGTTTTATATGTTGCAACGTAAGCGCACGTCTTCACATATATCCATATACGCTTGCCTGACGTGAAACCCGCGCAGTACGGATTCAGGAGAGAAGACGAATGCGAGGATTGAAAACGTCGTAATTTCGTATTCCAAGCATTGGGAATTTAAGGGTCCTAAATTTCACGTCCTGAGACCCAATCAAACTTCTCCGAGCCGTGGAAATCCTCGCGTAACAAACTGTGCGGTTCTACATCTTTTTGTAGTGAAAAATAAAATTCGCCAGAAGAAAGGGAAATGTTCAACGTACGTCTTATCGTTCGAAAATAACCTCCGAGAGTGTATATCTATATGCGTATATAGATATTGACCTTATCCCGAATACTATATATTAATATATTCATACTAGCGCGCTGGCGAAATTATTTCGTCAAATAAGGAGACAGACGAAATTGTACTTGCGAAGCGAAATTATGCGCGACACATAGCGAAAAGCATTACGTAACCGAGTACAGGTTATGTAAAATATATTGTAGCATACCTGGATACACGCTACAGCGGAATGCAGCGCATTAATATGTAATAAGCTCGTTCCACTTGGCATCGTCATTTAGACGTCTAGTAAGATCGCAAAGTGAACCCGAAGCATATACGTCTACGTAGAGAGAATTACTGGAGCACCGCGAATACATAGTGTGCCATTAATAAGTAATCATCCGAAACTGCACTGGCAGACTAATTAAAGTTTTCAATGGCAAAGCAACGATAACGGAAAACTCGTCGTAACAATGAAAACCCGAGCAGCGTCGAAATTGAAATGTGCAGACTGAATGAGTGAAATTAATATATCATGATTCGACGGTGAAAATTTCTGTCTACCCGGTGGATATTGCTTTTTTTTTTCTTCCACTATACAAGTATCCCTACACAAGAGTTCATTAAGCGCGGATTCATCTAGAACGTATGAATGGACTGATGAAAAAAAAAAAATACCAGCATCCCGGCGTGTAAATAGTCCTAGTTATTTCCAATTATTCAAGAAAACGTAATTATTTTCAATTACCATACAGGAATAGCCAATTTTCTTTTCTTCGCCTATCCGTCGCTGCCTTAAGGATATCAAAATTCCGCGGAAACTTATTAAGGCTCGTACACGCAATTAGCGAATAACAAGGCCGCGTTTGTCCCAACTGTTAATTGCCAGGAACGTCTGATACAGCGGATTAGCGGTAAGACGTGCTCTCGTGGCCCAGAAAACTGTTTGCGCGGGACAGTCGTAGCTGCGAATTCTTTCGTTTCTAGTTTCCACGCGAGAGGACAAGCTCCGTCCACATGAGGCGACAAGGCGTAAAACACAGCTTGAAGTAACGTTAATGACCGCGTAACAGTATCCATTTCAACCAGTCTGTTATATACTTTTCACAAAAATGCATCCAAACGATGCACCGTTGCACCGACTACAGTGGAACTGACACTGCAGTTCTTGAGGGGCCAACACCTTACGAACCGAAAAGTAAATAAGTCCCCTCAAAATGGAACTTGATATGACAAATAAGCATAATTATAGCAAAATACACAGTGAACAATTAATGCAAATGCAAGATGTTGCAGTTGAAGCACTGATAAGATTATTCGAATATTTACAAACAAAACTATGGATCACGTCATTCGCTCCAAACCAGTCAGACAGTTGATGGTTTTGAAAAATAATTTGCCAATTTGCGAAAACAGCTGATTAAAATGTCATCGAGTGAAGACGTCACTGCCGACGACGGGCAGTCGCTGGGGAGGGGTGGGGGGAGAGACAAGAACCCAATTCCGGTTTGAATGTGCAGATTGCATCCTGATTACCTGATCGGCAGACTCGTAGAACAAGTCGGTATGCTAAAGTGCCTTCCAAGGACACAAGATACGTCTCACTTTCGTGTAACCTTATAAATTATGCGAAACACCCAATTAGCATGGTAAATCGCTGGCAGGTTACGAGACTCCGACTTATACTGCAGCCTCGACCCTCAATCGGTAACAATTATGGCTTTAAAAGTCAAATCTCGTAAGGGTAATAAAATTAAAATTTATTTTTTCCCACCAATAATTGACACCCTTGCTAATTGATAGTCTTGACATTATAATAAATCGCTGCTTCTCACTTATGAATATAGAGGCAATAAGATATACGATTATTATTATTATTATTATTATTGCAAATCAATAAATATTTCTCTTATACTTATTTATATTCATCTTATAGGCGAAAGTGACGTAATCAGTATGCAAAGTCTTACTTGGTATTTCAGGGGCGTAAAGTTTACTGATTTCTTATTCTTGCTCTTCTTAGTCCCGGCTTTACTTCTTTACACATATTCCAGACTACTTGCGGGAGCATTGGGGAAGCACGAATCTGCTTGACAAATTACGTAAAATTCAGCACGTAAAGACTGTCAGCGAAGCGTGTCTCATAGAAAAGTCTGTTTCAGGGATATTCGAGTGCTGAGGGGGTCGATTGGCAAAGGATTTATGTACGTAGAGAGAAAAAGAGGATCTATCGATTTACATAAACTTGATCGAATCGCGAGCTAGAAGAGTCTGATTAAATTTGCGGAACCGACAAAAAGATAAAATATGCTGGACAAGTTCGAATTACGTTTTTAGCAGGAATCTGAAATTCTGTGTAAAAAATTGTTTTCCTTGTTTTGGATAAAAAAAAACCTTAATACGGTCGCACAGTGAGATTATACAGGATCAAGACCTGTATTGACAGCAGGAAGAAATTCGAATTTTAACCAACACAAAAGTCTAATCGTGACAAATCAGTTGAGCCTGTAAAATTGGCTGAATGGGTAAAACCCGGTTCTTGTAAAATATTCTTTGCTACCGTAAAGAAAGCTTTCCCGTTGACTGCCCACCCAGCCACCCCCCGCCCCCGTATAGTCGTTTAGCCTGTTTACCCTCAACTTGGATAAGAGCGCGACTCGATGATAAAATAAACTTTTCCTATAAAGGGATTTCCGCGACTCTGTGCTCTCCTTTCTGCCTCATCGGATGCAAAAGTAAAGTAAAGCAAATGGCATGGGATGAGCCTGTGGGCGATTTAGGTTCAGTCTTTCGATTCGCCTGACTGGGTGACTGGCTGGTTGGCTATATAGTAGCGTCACTAAAATTTTCATCATTATTGTTCGCTACGCACATAGTGAAACTTTTGTCTTACAGGGTTAATACTTTAATCTGTGACGTCGTCGAGAAAGAGGGAATACATTTTTTTCTGCAGATAATATTAACAGTGCATATATGATATCAAAAAAATTCACAGCACGCATTTGTTTGACTATGAGATACAAATGACATTGTTATAGACAAAAAAATTGTATAAGATAAATTAAAATAATACGGTTAATTATCTCAGTCAATAATTTATCTCTATCAGGCGTTTCTTGACTCTCATGAATAACCAACGTCTAGCGGACCGTTTACTAACCAAACCACACATAAAGGCAACCGGCTAAATCATACCATGGTCACAGTTTAATCCAGCTACTTGGATAGGATTATACTTCATCCGCTTTCGTGCTTGGATTACGGTATTATCTGTATTAACCTCGTGGAAAACGCAGTGTAGTACCTTTCAAAAAATAGCCCAGTACTTTAACCCTTCGGGAGAAATAACTTTTTCAAAATTATCACGGAACTCCTAATAGACGTTCCATTGGGGACATAGGACAACGCGGTTAAGACGTACGTTTCACGTATCTGCCAGCACGTGGAATATAAGTTAACTGACAGCTGCTGCCATCGCGGCTGCTTCGCTAAGCTATCTCCTTAACGGCTTGTTTAACCGCATTGACTTCAACTTTGCGTCGGCTTTAATGGCCACGGATATCGCATATGCCGACAAGTGATTTCCGAAACAGTGATAAGGTCTTATCATCTTGTATCGAAACCAATTTTTACATCTCGGTACCGGAATTGCGTGACGTCAAAACATCGATGTGCAATGAAATGTGATAAAAATGATAAAAATTTAAAACCATACTAAAGTCAAAATTATATATGACTTTAATTAGAGTCGAACTTTTTAAAAAGTTTATACGCGATCTTTTACCGTACCCTGTGTGGTACTAAAAATTTTTTACACGTGTTTTCAGTGCTGAGATAAAATTCTAATCCATTAAAAATCCCGATAAGACAGCTTCGATGCAACAGGATAATTTCATATGGAGAAAATTACGTGCGGATACAGATAATCCTATGTGTGTTATCACGTGAAGATTCACTCTGAGCATTTACTTAATAAGATAGGACACGTACTGTTAAAGCTTGTTACCGAGAATGTGAAAATGCTCGTGTAAATAATCTTAAGTTTAGCCACTTAAACTTCACGTCGTTCACATAAATTTCCTGGTAACAATAATTTACTACTATCTGTTAGTCTTATCCCGATAATAATTTCTCGACGATTGTAGTTACGTTTTTGAAAACATTTTTTTTTTCAAAATATTAATTTTTTTACGACACGCAATACGAGGGAAGTTTGAATTCCGCGGGTTTTTTTTTCACGTATATTCATTTTGTAGGAACGCTTCGTCGTATATTCGGAGCTAAGACATGCTGGTATATTTCGGAGCAACATCTTTCCTTAAGGACGTCGTCATTAGACGCTTTTCTATTTGCAGAAATGCACACGATGCAATTCCGTCATGCGGATGCAATATCCTTGAGATGCACGTCCGCCAAAAGCTTCGATATAAATATATACCTATAGCAATGCATTTTCCAATAGTCTCCCCTCTTAATCCAGGAAACACTTGGCCAGCCTCCCAAAGGATAGTACAGACTGTTCGTGCGATCCCTGGAGTAACGGAAGTACCACGTGTCATTCAATTGAAAATAGATACGCGTAGACGAGGTTAATTCAATAATTAGAATATGGCTCAGGGGACTTCCGGTACGAGACATCTATTGGATACATGAGAACGTATCTATCAACCGGAGTGACATCTAGCAAAATGAAGATCGTCAATTATCATTAACGACGAAATTCAAATGACCGCAGTACGTAAATTGATTAAATCTCTGTAAGAAGAAAAAATGGGTACAGACTGTAGATCTCTGTAAAAGATATACTCGAAAAAAAAAAAAAAAAAAAAATACCTGACAACTTCCGGAAAATAAATACTCGACACTAGCCATTATTCATGATAAAGAGAACCATGGGAATTAAGTTTTGTAGGGGCTTTCGAAAGATGGAGAAAAGTAGTAGCGTTGCCATGGTTACAGTAATGCACACGAGGCTGCACCGGAGTGCAAGTGGATGTTAGTTTCGCGTAAGAAATTTTTTTTTTACTGATATAAATTCTCATTTTGGTTAAGTCCACTTCCGGTATAAACTCCTTCCTTACAGTTCTTTGTGATTGTCTCCTCCGCGAAATGAGAAGATAGAGAGAGAGAGAGAGAGAGAGAGAGGGAGGGAGAGAGAGAAGTTTGCGAAAACAGGGTGCGGCAGCGTTTTAAAAAAAAATCTCGAGCCTGCTGTTCCGGCAGTTTCGTGCACGTTAAAAGATTCCGAGCAATGTCAGAGAGTAAAAGACCGTCATCTCTCTTTCGGTCCAGCGCCGCCAGGAGAAGATTTAGTTTCGACTGCCGCGACTCCACTTATCACTTCTGACTTTCGAGACGCGGCAATGTGACTTTTGTTAGGCCATTCCGTTCTTCGCGTTTTCCCTAGCCCGGTTATTCACTTGAAAATTCTTGGCGTCACTTCGCTAGTTACTGATTACACGTACTTTTCATACTTTGCGTAAATACGTAACAATGATTTATTAAGGGCTGTAAACTTCAATTTTGCATTACCTTGTTACGGCAGCACGTGGCAGGGACATTTTCGACGTAAGAGACTTTGTTGACTTACCTGAAAGAAAGGAAAAAAATATTTTTAAATTATTGCACAAAATTTGATATTTCATAATAAATTTTTTTTAATAAATATCATCAAGGACACTGGAAACACTGAGTATGGCCGGAGGGTATGTTTTACCGAAAAATTATTTTCAATGTTGAAATTATAAGAGAAATGGGATTTTCGTCAAGGTCCCTTAAACGTACGCGCGTTACGAAAAAAATTATTAATACAGCCAGCGGGATATATTTCGTTATACAGAAACGCGATATATTATAAAACAACTTTTTGTGATGATAGCAAGCGTATAAATAACTAATATGGTTATCATCCTATATTATGTATTTCGCCCGTGTCGTTGAAAACGCTGAAAGTCCATATTTCCTATAAAAACAGTGTTTCGCAAAATAACATGGCAAACGAAAGTGTATATCGTTACGAAGTATAATAGACGTAGGATGAAATGTGTCAATGGGAGAATATGGTGCGAAGGAGAAATAGGGGAAATTGGATATGGCGAGATAGTAACGAGAAGGAGACTGGAAACTGCAGTGATGCATGACTTGCATTGTTTCATTAGCAGGCTATTGACGTGAGCACGAGAGCTGATAATAGCGTTATTTTTTTTTATTCCCTCGCCATAATAGCGTGCATAAATTACGGCGTCAGGCCGATTGTCCGTGATTCAATGACAGCGTATTATCGAGCATTAATACCCGACGTACATCAACGTCAGCGCCTCGTCCTGACGATGGCCAAGTTATTGTTCTTAAACGTGAAATACCATTACCAAAATCAGTAGCAAATTGCGTATCAACGAAGCTTAACGATCTGGAGGTTCCGTGAACCATTACCAACCGAATATTTCAATATGCATAATACATGAAAATTCGTAGGTTCGTCCCATAGCAAATATACACATATACAAAAACACGTTAACGAGTGGAAGTAGGTGCTGAAGTTGCTCCTTCTGCAAATTAGTATCCTCGTTATGCAAGATTACATAGAGAACTAAAATAAGTATAAGAGGAAATCGCAAAAAAAAAAAAAATTGTGATACCAATTTTTTTCAAATCATAAAAAAGACTAAACTCACAGTCAAAAAGTAATTCGTAATCAAAAAATTATTTGATCCGAGATAAAGTCGAAATGACAAAAATATAAATGAACTCTCTACAGGAAAAAGCAATGATTGCGTATAAATGCATGACACACCGTATATACCCAGAGTACTGTGCTTTATTATTTAAAGACTCATTCGGCAGTTTTACAGCAACAGAAATGACGCGCACTGGTGGATGCTGCGTGAGTGGAAGGAAAAGAAAAAAATGAGTTCAACCCTCAACGTCGAGTCATCCAGTAGATATTCCTGAACCTAGTCGGACTAGGGGTTGATGGCTGTCTGAGAGAAGTATTACTACCACTTCGCGGCAAGATTGAAAAGTCGGAGGTTCAAAATTAATATTTTTCGTGTAGCTACATTCATTCGGATACATCGGTATACAATATTTTACCACAGTCAAGATATAACCTTTTCATCCAAGCAAATATTACGACTTCGTGCATACGGAAGATATGAGAAAAGTTTCATCCCTTATTTCCTCCTCGTTAATTCCTACGAAAATTTATCCTCCCCCCTGGACACGATTATTTTTCTAATTAGAATTTATCGTTTTTATCAACTTCGACTTATGCTCTATGGATACCATACACGCCATGCGTATAGCTTGCAAAGCACGTACGAGACTCGCATAAGCTATAGAGCATTGGCCGAAAGCCATGTGGGAAAATCCACGGCAGGTTATGCGAAATGAAATAAAACAAATTAAAAGCAGAGAACGCGCGTCGAGTACTGATGAAATTTAGCGAGTAGTTAGTGTGCGACATTTTTGGCCAGCTGGTTGCTGCCAACAGATTGCCCTTGTTTCGTTCGGTTCTCTACAGGGTCCGTTGTCATGTACCAGGAGCACGAGGACATAGCATGTGCCATTATCGGTAACAATAATTCAAAGTGAAATAAATTTCAAAGGGAAATCGAGCCCAAACTGATAAAACGGCTTATCACTCTCGACTTTGATTCATAATAATATCAGTCACAGGCACGAATGCATGGATGCTGCTTAATGGTGAATCTAGTCGAGCGACGTAGGGAGCCCATTGAAAATTACGTGAAAAAAAAAGATATGGGAAAAATAAAAAAAAATAAATGTCGGAAACACTCATATTTTAAATCCGACCTCCTACCACCCACACGGGGAAATAGCTGCAGCTGGCAGTCATATTTTTAATCAGTTTATTTGGGCACCTGCCGAGCGACTCGCCCATTGTTCCCTGTTATTTCGTCCGTCCAGTGAAACCAGAGTTATTCGGATCTACCACTGAAATATTTGAAACGAAAATATTTTTACGGGACGATGGGATTCTCTATTTCGGCCAGCCACCCGGCGGAAGAACATACGTTGGACTGAATGATTATTCTTATGTCCTTTTCGGTACGTACGAACACGACGACATTCGCTTTCGCGGAACGAGATTCGTCCTACTGAAAGTTTGTATATACGTGTATATCGCGACTGAATGCGGACACTTAGGAATCCCCTCTGCCCTCTTCTCATCTCTTGATTCCATCGATCCGTGCAAATCTCTCGCGGTCCCATTGCTGACTGAGCAGTGCGCTACTTCAAATACCCAGTGAACGCATGCTCCTCCTTAGGAATCTTGCGAAATCTTCTCCGGGATCGTGTGGACGTGTGTGGAGCACATTACACAGCCTAACCTAAGAAAGATCCAGCTTAGGATGCTGTATCTCGAGATCTGCCGTTGCAAAGTAAACAAACAGCTAAGGTTATATATATATATATATATATATCGAGACGGAAATTGCAAAGAAACAGAAGAAAACAGAGTATAGGAAGAAAGAGTGGTGGTTTTCGAAAAGCGTCAAAGATTTCAGAGAGGGGAGAGAATAGAGGGTTGGATTTGTGGCCAAGTTTCCTCCACTTCACGTCTTTCGTCTGTATCTCTGAAAAGATTTCCTCAAAAATGATTGTTTTAAAAAAAGTCTTTTTTTTTTGGAAATATAAAATTCGATAGAACGTATCTACGAAGATCGATCTGCCTCGGACTGGTCCACGTAATGTGAAAGAAATAAGATCTCGATAAAAAAAAATATGCTTACAGAGCATCAAAGTACATTAAAACCGGCAACCTTGCCGATATAAAAGTTGCGAGCAATAAAAAAAAAATACACGTCAAAGAAGAAAAAAAAAATATAACGACGCATCCCGAAACGTGAGTGTGTAGTCGAAAGAGCCGACGTAGGTGTCTCCAGTACTAAAAGCAAGCGATAAGCCACCAAAGTTATTGCTCCGCAGTGAAGTAGGAGTCATCTCGATGTCGTAAGCGGATGTCTCATCTGGCAAGACGCTGAAACGATCCTGGACCAGCCCGAAGACCCAAGGCTGTCGCAATGATCGTTGATCGCAACGCGATTCCAGGCACCGGGTATCACGTACCAGGGTACAGGGGTGTACGGGCTCGACGCTTGAGCTGGTCCAGGTTGATCATCATCATCATCAGCACGAGGAAGACTCATGATGAAATGACAGAGCGACCCTAACTGCGAGAGGTACGACAATACTTTGGCCCTTCACCCCCTCGTTACACAGATATTTATATATACGGGAACAGGCTGGGCTAAAGGGAAGCAATAAGGTGCTGGTAACTGCCGGTACGTTAAAGCGTCGACGTTACAGCAAATTGCAATTAAGCGTGACGACGTCGGATTTATGAAAATAGCTCACGCTGATACCTGGCTAACGTGGCGCGACTGTAAGACGTATGTGCATTTTGTGAGACGTTGAGTAGAGTCAAGCGAAGGAAAGTGGGGATGGAGCAGGGTGAAGAGCTTCATGGTCGTATGGGTCGGATGGGTCGGATGGGTCGGCTGGTGTTTCTTGGAGGAGGGACTGAGGTGGTAGAGGAGGAACAGGAGAGACAGGAGGCTAAGGGGGTAGGTCTGAGAGGGGGTCGAAGTGAGGTCGACGAAGAGGGATGACAGCCGGGGGGGCCTTGCACTGCTATCCTGCCATTAACTATTCACCCCTTGAATTATCTGGCATAGTGCGTCGGCTTGACTGGGAGCGCCGCTATGAGAACCCCCCTTTATATAAACAACCTCCGCCAAGAGTCTTAAGACAGCATGGGGATCTCTTGCAAATTAGAGCTGTTGCGAGGCAGGAATAATCGTTACGTTATTTTGAATGATTCTAATGACGTCGTTATATGGGAATTTACTGAAGGTGGTAACAGCCGGTCGTCCATGCGTCGCGGTGGATGACGTCGTTAATTATGTTGAACGTCGTTAGCGCATGTGTAAGGTATGACTGGATGGCGATGTTATCGACGACGATGATAGTCCGAACTATGATTAGGTTTGTGCACATCATCCATTAGGTGTGTATATATATATATATATATACACTTAGTACAGTGTATATGAAAAATATTGCGATTCCCATTCGATTTGAGTCCATTGACCTGGTTCTTTTGATTTTATTCGAACCGTCATCCCTCTTGGGCCGTAAGGGCGGAGGAGCTGGGAAGGACGTCACTCGAGATATAAGGTTAAAGCTTCAGGGTGGAAAATTCGGTTAGGCAAATGACAGGGATACCAAACCCAAAATGAGAAATGACGTCGCGTTTCCTCGGGATATAAACGGAGCATCGACAAAGCAGGATCAAATATGAAGAAAAGCCGCCAGCGGCATTATGTATTGTTGGCTTTACGATGGCCAGTAAAATATTGGATGACGGCCGAGAATTGGATCGATTTGATAAGAGAAACACGGGAGAAACAAAAGGGAGGAGGGGGCGCGACATGATATCCTTTAAATATTCATGAAGCTGCGTTTCTGCACGTCGCGCCACCTAGACAGACTCGGCTGACGTGCACGTCAATCTTCGAAATTTATACCGCGTCTAATTAACGTCACAGTCAAACTTTTAAACTTTTCGGGAAATTTCATTGAATTTTCAAATATTTATAAAAATAACGTGTATCCGTCGTTCCTATCCTTTTCGAGGTATCGTTAAAAGGCTCTCTGGTAATATTAGCTGTACCAACCAGGACTTTGCCGAGATGCATTTCCGAGATAAAGTTTACTTCAACGAGGACGCTACGTAATACCTAATCGTATGCAAGGATCATACAGAGAGCCCTTCGGTGCATCATGGTTAAGGAACGTACATTAACTTTCCTCTATTAGATACCGACATTTGATATTTCCCCGAATGGAACAGCCGAGTTCGCAATTAACTATAGAATCGTATGATATTTGCCATTGAATAAATCCGTAAGAGGATTCATCAATAATGCAGGAATTTATTCCCACGAAACAACATTTTTTTTAAAAATAATTAACATAATACCGATATTTACCATTACGCAATTATAACTGTATTTGTGATTCTCGAAAATAATTTTTGGGATTTTTGTAATATGAAAAAAAAAATTCAAAAAGGCCAACTTCATACATTGTCAGTGACGTAAGGTAGTCGGGGTATTGATGTCACACTTGGAATGGGCTTCTTTATTGATTTATCTTCCTTCAACGGAACAAAGAAGACTAAACCTGGAGGAATGGTAGGAGAGAGGGGGAGGCTTAAAAGAAGATCGAAGAAAGCTCCTGAAGGAGGCTGGAGATCATATAGAGCCGAGAGTACAGATGAGTGATGAGTAAGGAGTAGTTAGCGAATTCACAAAGTACCCTTGAACTAAAGGGAAGCGGAGGTAGCCGGCTGAGGGTCCTTACGATACCCACGTGATACTTCACAGAACCTCTGCCACCCTTATCTCAATCAACATTGATCTTCGAGTGGTACGTGGGATTTTTTTTTTTTTCAGGTAAAATTGAACCCGGCTAGCAAACGAAGAAGGATATTGAAATTATCGAGAAAAAAAATGTGTAACTCAATTTTTTTTTTGGAAATTTCAAAATTACGATTTTGATCAAAAAACAGGGTCGGGCATTAAGCTCAGTTCACAGTGTGGATTTTCGGAGGATTTGTATTTGCAAAATTAATTGAACGTGATTACAAGCGAGGGATGAATCTAACGGTGAATAAATAAATCCTAAACCTTATGCTAATGTATCTTACATTTGTTACTAGAAAAGAATTGGCATTTAGTCAATACGACGTCATATATATATGGAAGTATTGATATAGTATGCAATGATATAGTACGCATACGTAAAATTCTACTTTTGCAAATGGCGAATCGTGCCCGCGGTGTTAAATTCAAAAACGTTTATCGCCCGCTAGAGATATCGCACTTGATTTATAGTCTGTTTGCACGAATTTCAGCCAGACTGGGACGTGTAAAATATGCGGATAACGAATACGAGAGAGGAAGCGGCGGATAGCGGGAAAGAATGAAATGTGAATTGGACTTAGTTCATTATTTTCTTAACGCAGCCAATCCCGTGAGAAAATGGCAAAAACCCATGGCAAATTCCACGTACATGTATAGTTCAAAAAACAGTTATCACGCAATGCCACAATCCTTTCCCCCTGCCGCCAGCAAGCATTTGCTTCGAAAATGTCGACACCGCTGTAAACGCAAACCCCCGTAACAAAATCCTGTGTTTTTTTTTCTCCTTCATCCCCCGATACAGCCCATAGCATCAAAAGGGAATTCTCGCGTTGTTCGATCGTCAACCAACCGCATTTGTCCATGCTACATTTCAAGCCATTTGACTTTATCGAAGGCCCATAGAGCCGTTTTCACGAGCATTTATACGTTCGCAGTGATTTTTTTACGGGCAAAGCGCAAACTCCGCGGGGCCGCCAACAGCGTAACTTAACATTTTTACGGCCTAGCCCCCGTGACCCTGCCACCCAAATTTTCACGAGTCGCCTATATTTCTCCATTCCCGCGAACCTCGTGTGACTTTGTCTCCGCCATCCGCTACACGAGAAGGGACGCAGAATCTGCTCATCTCTTTTTCGCGAAACACATAAAATTCTTCCATTAGGCGTTTCCACGGGCTTGAATAAATATTAGGATATCAGGACCACGAGAATTTCGCACTTTCAAGTGAATAGACCGACAGCTGCCGTAACGCCAGATGTATCATAGTAAACCCCCCATAAATTCATCAAGATCAAAGTTACGAGCAGACAAGCCAAGTGCATTGAAAGATCATTCATACTTTTACAGCATCTTCCAAGCTCGGTAAGAAAAAAATTAAACGTGCAATGATATGATATGCATCGTATGACGTCACGCGACTTAACCTTCTTGCCCATAAAAAATCTGTTCATACGAGTTACGTAATTTTTAGGTGAACGACCAGCCGATTTATTTTCAACAAAAATTCAAATTCGTCGAACGCTAAAGCCGCACTTACAATTCCGCGAACGCATTCAGGATTTGAATTTATAACGTAAATCATACATGTAATAGCGAATGGTACCGGATATAAATATACATATACATACATCATGCCTCCTTATTTCGAAGATATGAAAGAGCAGCGCAAAAAATACTGCAATACATAGTGAAAGTAATATCACAAAAAAAGATAAAGGAAAAGATCAAAGGCAGAACGAGAATGCTAGAGCCTAAGTCGCATGCAGATAAATCTCATTCGTCGAGGTACCCAAGAGAATCAAGAAAACATTCGTCCCTGGTACGTGAGGGATGACAATGATACAGGATATAGTAACAAGTAAGAATTGCAATACGGCGCATTCTCATTGTCGTCAGAACCCACGAAGTCTGCGACCGCAGAAGTCGTGACGTGGACTCATCAAGCGTGCGAAAATTTGCAAGCCAGATGAGAAGAGGAGCGGAGAGAGATGGGGGTATACAGACGAGAAAGGGAGAGAGAGAGAGAGAAAATACAAAAAAAAAATAGAAAAGATCCAAAGCCAAGTGAAACGAAGCCTGAGGTAGCAAAGCTTCGTTTTAAATCATCTCTCATTTTCCGACTCGTCCCCAGCATCCTCAACCGGGTAAACCAATACCGGTTGGCTCATCTCTCTAGTGACAATCGTAAAATTTCACTGTGCGAGCATCATCTCTTTGCCGGTAGAAAAGCATTTGGAAAGCATCTTCTGCTCCTCCTATTGTAGCGTGAAAAAATATGGACCGTGGATGCTGTGACTCGGCGAGTCACAGCGACTAATCTTTGGGTTGTACTGCCTGACATCAGGAAAGTCGAAAAAGTTCGGAGTGAGCTTTTACGGCTGAATGAAATTCAGCCTGTCCCGGAAAGTCAAGTCATTCCTATCTTGGACCCTCGTAAACACGAAAAAGTACGATAATTAATTTTTAACTTCAACAGGAAGTTTCGAACTCACGCAAGTACCCGACGGCGAAGGTATTATAACTGTACCTACCGAACTATAGATCATGAGGATTCCGAAGATTCTTGATAACTTTCGGGCGAGTATCCATTGAGAGGACAGGCGACAGGAGAACTTGCTGACTTTGCCAAATTCAATGGATATAAACTGTCGCCTTGGGCAATTTCTTTTTTTTTTTCTTTTTTTTTGTACTCTGACGCGACAGTCCTTGAAAGCGAAGAATTCCTATATATCACGCGGCAGGGTTGCTTTGATGGAAGATTAAGGGTTGAACGGATATTGCGCGAGGCATGTTGCGAAAGAAATCGTTTTTGTACTACGAACTTTTTCTGTTTTTTTTTTTTTTTTTTTTTTTTTTTTAATAACTTTTCACCTTACGGCCATCATCATTCTTTGTAGTTTCATTTTTGGTCTGACGCGAATCAGATATTTTTACAGTTACGAAAATTCGTATGAATACTTTATTTTTATTTTTTTTGCATGTCAATACGATCGTGCTTGGCATGTGGAAAATTTCAAAAAATTCAATGCTATATAGATTTTCTCAAATTTCAAAACAAGCATCATATTCAGTTTATACGAGCTGTATGAATTTTTGTATAAAATTTTGTAAAGTATCGTAAATATTCGAAAAAAACGTTATTTGCAACTCGATTTCGAAAGCTGATACGATGAAAGAGCCTTTAAAAAATTTCCAATAAACTGTGCGTCAGAGAGAAAAAAAGAACCTAAATCCCACGAGTCAGTGTTTCACAAGCGAAGCTCAAGTCGCGGATTAAACCGTCACAAGAAAAACCCTCCGATAGAATAAACGAATATCGTATCAGAGACCCTTTTAGAGGCACATAAAACCCGTTAATCCCGACCGATCAGCGAAAAGTAAAATATTCACATTGAATACCACCCATCAAAAGCTCAAGTCACGAGATGCGCCACAGTAATCTCCAAACGAAAAAAAAAAAAAAAAAGCATAAATAAAATCCGAAATGAAAAAAAAAAAAATTGCCACCGTCAAAAAGCTAACGCCCATTGCATAAGAATTTCAGCTGTAATCGCAAAAAATGCAATAATCCATACATCAAGGTGACCAAAGCCCCCCATATATCGCAAGCCATGTAAAAAGACTTAATAAAGTCTCCAGCCACAAGACCGTCGCGCTTATCCCGACCACAACCTAAACCATAAATACACGTATCATCAATGGTTATCTCGCCAAGTGAAAAAGGAGACATCATTCGCACGTTCGTTCGCGGCCGAAGGCAAACTTGATTTCTCCGGGGGCCAAGGGGTCTAACGGATCTTGGTCCTATCCTTCACAGCGAAGCTCTTTGCTCCCGGCCGGAGCCATCCTCCCTTTCGGTACCAGAACAGACCCCCGAGAGTCATTCGAAAGGAGATGTAAACCAATTTATCCCGGTGACAAGGCATCCCCCCGGTCTTCCTCTCGAAATGCAAGTAGAAATCGAGTGCAATCCCGGTCCTTCTTCGCTATCTTCCAACTTTTCTCGTGCTCGACTTTCTCGTGCCACTCCACACTCCTTTTTCTACCACGTTTCATTCTGTCGTCAACGACTCTACCTATATACGACGGGCTGTCGAGGCTCTTGCGAATTTAACACGGAAAACAGATTTTCTCCGGTACGACAAGGCGAAACCACGCGGTTACGTATCCTGAGAGTCGATCGATCGATACGCTAGATGGAATTGAGGAAACACAATATATATATATATATATATATACAACCATGACCACGTGTCCATCATTGTACAGCAGCCAATATAGACAATGAAAATGAACTGACCAGACTCCAAGTAGCCTTTGCGTAAACGCACTGGCGTCACGCACGTAGCTCCGGTAGAGTCTCGAGCTACGTTCAAAGGAAACGAGTCGCACGTGTCACATATAACGCTATATAACAGGTGGTGGTCTGCTACCAGAAATCTTAAGGCCAAATGGTCACAACCGTGATAATACAAAGTGGAAGAGGGGAAGGCGCGACGATAACGACGTGATTCAAGCGAGTGCTTTTTTTACACGGCAGAGAAAATAAACGAAGTCAAGAAACGCTACCGTAATTTTATTTTACTTTTTCGTCCTCTTTCATTCCCGGCCTAATGGAAACTGCTGCGAGTGACAGTGACGGGACCACGTGGGCTAAGAAAATTGGTGGAGGTTTGAGGGTCTCTTGAAATATACACAAACACCCGGACGGCATTGCGGGTAGATATAGGGAATGACAGTCGGTAGCCGCGGTACGACTGTCACGTGAACACGTGAGAGGAGAAGACAACTTTCCCGAGGTAGCCTGAATAAATAATTGATGCCAACCCATATGCGTGATACGCGTAATAGAAACGGCGAAACACCTAGAATTTTGCGAGCGACTGTACATGAAATATTAATGTTGCGTTAGAAGGGCAAAGGGTACGCCAGTAAGGGGACAGTGATAAAAGATAATTGAAGTAAGACGAGATAGGGATTTTGAAAAAAAAAAAAAATAAAATAAATTGGCGTTTAGACTACATCGTGTATAACTTGGCAAATTTTTATTGGATAGACTTCCGTTGCCGTAAGCAGCCATCGAAAGCTGGGGCTGGTGTCTGAGGGTGTTTCGACGAATTTTTTTTTGTTTTTCCTTGACAAACTGCTAAATAATTAGGCACCGGTGTAACTCGAAGAGGCGGCCGGGTAACAGACGAGGTGAAGTGAGGTCACGAGTGCGATTAGGTAACGTGTTACGTTACTGGCAGCAACTCGTTGTGGACCTCGGTTAGCTAACCCAGCCTAACCTCTACGTGCACGCTTTATATACGTATACGTATATACGTATACCGGGTACACGCAATGCCAACGCGCGTCCACGTACACGCTCAGGTATACGTAACAAGAGAAGACCGTGATTCGCGCGCGCTCACCAAATGGGAAGAGGGAAAATGGATGCTCGAGTGAGCAGAGGGAACACCGGCCAAGACTCTGGGGACTTGGCGGTCTTCTCAGTTACGAGATATGTACGTCGGAGATCGGTTGCAGGTTACGAGCACGCGTCTTGCGTCAGCGACGCATTTTAACACGACGCCTTTATGGGAATTACGAATCCTTCGTTTCTACGGTCGGCTGGAGCCTTGAGAATACAGCATCGTCTGATACGCCTGTGAAGCCAGCTTGACGGAATGGAAAGAGATCGCAATTCAGGCATCTTGGAATTTTGGGATTTGAGTTTATTACATTTATTTACTTTACGCCTGAATTTCGCCTCCCTTGGCCCCTTGCTGTTCGGTCGCGCCATTGCATTTCCTTCGTCTTATTCGCTTTGCCACTGATGAACTCTACCGTGGTAATTCGGCGGATAAGTGTGGTATGGAAGGATCGTTGCGTTTTGGACTTTCGAACGGGAGCCAGTGGCGAATTTCGGGGTTCTACGTAGAAATGCGGCTAGAGGGTGAATTTTGAAAAAAATATTTCTTCGCAATCCACTGAAGTTCTCGTACTCTACTCCGGTCGTTGTTTTCATTGATAGCGGAGGATTTCTGGGACAGCCGGTACAGATGTTCAAATGGTGTATGGTGTATATACGTAGCTGTTGCATAGTCCTGGTATAGCCCGTGCACGCTAACTGCGTTTTATTTTATAATGCTAGCGGAGCTAACGTCATCGCGCACAGAGAACAAGCGCAAGGCAACGACCTAAGCTCCCCTTTGGGTTGACTTGCATGAGAGAACGACGATGGGAAAAGACAGGGTTGTCTGGTAAGTGAATTTGAAGGAGCGAAAGTCAAACTCTTTTTTTTTTCTTCCTTATAAATTTAAGCCAGAGGGACGTGACGTAAGGTATATTTATTTAGCATACCATTTCGCCTCCTATTTCACTCGATTGCCCGGGGTCTCCTAAAGGCAGAGTATCCATGACGATCGGTGATATCGCGCGTGCCATTTTAACTTTCGCGAATCGCCTCTACGGTCGCTGCTAAAAAATATTACCGATGTCTCTGCCCTCTCGAGCGAAGAAGCTAACGAACGTAGTGAAGCCTCCAATGGGCTCCCGGAGTTTGGACGAACGTAGCCTAGGAAAGAGGAAGAAGGAAGTAGACGTAAGAAATCTCCCAATCCCTAGTTTACGAACGCGATATATTTTTATTGAAATGTTTTCGTGTTACAGGGAGATAAAAAAAATGTCACCTAAACTTTTCGATTATTTGACTTTTGCAAAGCTTCGATACGGGATACGTGAGATAGCTCGAAATAGATGGAACGCGGGGGTAGGAGATACTAGCTTGTTTTATCTAGCGTTTCGTAATGTGAATCGATAGTCAGAACTACAACGGAGTCCACCAGTCCCTGCCAAAGTAGAGTTTATGACTTTCGTGTTCCTCGATTTCGAAAAAAAAAAAAAAAATTTCCGTTTGACGTTCACGAGGATTACGAACGCGAAAGGAGATGGGAAAGGAAGTGGTAGGAGCGGGATCGTCCAATGCGAATATTTCTAAAAAAAAAATAACACGTTCCGGCGAAAGGGTGGATAAGCCGAGTAACAGAGCGAGGGTACGACCCGAGAAAAAAAAAGATGAAATAATAAAAAGACGTGAAAGAAGAGTAAAAGAGGGAGGGAAGGTTGTGCGTCGATTATAGATACGGGGGTACCTAGGCGACGCTTTGATGGGCTCCTTTTAGCTCCATTCGTTTATATCGCTCCGCAGCCTCCAGAGGGCGACCCTATACATTTTCCGAGGCTCTTCTCTAACACGCATTTCGAATATTAGGTTTCGAACATCAATCAAAGTGGCTCGAGGCGATCGATCGTCAGGCGATATAGCCGAGGTCTACGCGCGGTTGGCATACGACCCATGAAAATAGGAGGTTTCTCGGTGAGACAAAAAGGAAAATTTCAGCCCCACCGTAAAGCCGAGTACACGTGTACGTTGCGCGTATGAAAGCTGGTGGTATTTGATGAAAATTTTTAACGAGCTCGAAAACGGTACAAGGGTGGGGAGGTGGGATGAAAATAGCGTTCGAGGAAATATATGTGTTCTAAATCGAGCGACAGTAACCGAGTTCCATGTTAAAGGTCGGTTCACACGAGAGCCAAAGTACAGCGTAAAGGATAAGATTCGACAAGACGTTTTCCCGTTGCTGGTATTATTATGGAAAGTTGCAGGCAAGAGTCCCATCGGGAAAAGATTAATGACGATCCTGAACCGAAGCTGCGGGCCGTTTGTGTTTGTTACGTATAAATTTATTTAATCCTCAGGCTACTTGATATCGAGTTCCGGTCACGTGGACAGGTATACCGGGTTTAACGCAGTTAACATGAAAATCTGATAGATGCGAAGCAAAAGGCGAGATGGGCGTCCTCGTGGTTGCCCTGATACTTGTAAATCAGGGAAACGAGTAATACATAATAAATGGGTCTTCCTTTTCAACCCCTACGCAGTCATCACCACCACCAACCCTCTAGGCTGATCCCTTCACTTCTTCGGCATCGAGCGGGCTCTGCCTCTCTGGGGATACCCCAGCAGTGCCCGTGTATAAGGTACTCAAGCCCATATCAACAGTAAACCACACTGACACAAATGCGATACAACTTTAATGTAATGGAAGACGCAACTGGCATCGGCAGAGGCTTTACGCCGAGCTAATCTCTTCCCATTGTGCGAAACCGAGCTTTTCCTTTCCGTTTAGCGTCGCTAGAAAGTCGCTTGGGATTCGCCATTGTCGAGAATTCCCAAACGTCTTATTCTATTTGCCGTGAATAAAATTGACCAAAATCTACGGCACGTCTTGGGCACCAGGACGGATCTTCGTAACGTTTATATTTTTCAACTTTCGTCATGTTCGTTACCGAAGAAAATCCCGTAGGTGGCACCGATCAAGGGAAAATGTTCAGTCGAATCGGGACGTGATAGACGTGGGTGTTGAAGGTGTCGTTCTTGTCAATGGATAAATTCATTTTTCACGAGTGGATTACATGTACTGTTATGTATATATATATATATATAACTGTGGAAAATAGATCCATAGTCTGTCTCTCTCCATCCGATGCATGTTTTTTTTTTCCCATTCTCACGTATATGCATATAGAGTCTATCCGCCTCTCTCACTCTCGCCAATGGCCATACGTACATGCAGCTGAAGTGGGTCAGGCCAATTTGCAGCTTTAGAAACGTATTGGCGCGTAAAGGGCGTAGCAACATCCGGTACTGCCACAAGCTACATGAGAAATGGCCCGGCCAACGAGGTTTAACAATTTAAAGGTGATTCATCGTGAAGCTTTTTCGATCTCTTGATAAAAATTTATCTGCTCCCGCGCAGACAGCCGGTAACGCCAATAATCGAGTAATCGCGATTTTACGTCGAGAAAAGAATACCGTCGAGCATGTCCGAAAAATATTTTTCCTACGAGCAAAAAAATGTTTTCAAAAAAAAAAAAAAAAACGAAAAAAAAAAGTACCTGAGCCCCACCCCCTTCGACCGTGTTAACGCGATCGCAGGGCGTCCCGACGCTCCTTACAATTCCACTGCCAAGAATAAATGCACTGCGAACAGCAAGCACCGCGTCCAGGTACCCCGTAAGGCCCATATACGTGGTTTCCCGGAAGCAGCGTGAAACTCGAAGAAAATCTAAGAAACGTGACCTTTTAAACTTCTACTCTCTCCGGCGTCGTTTCTCACGCTAATACCCACGCGCGAGCCTATACTGACGCTTGTTGCGCGCATTGCGCATGCGCACCTTGTAATCACCCACAATTTTCAATATTTCCAGACGGCTGGAAAGCCATGTTATTACCAAGTACAAACAGTATTCAGCTACGATCGTACGCACTGGTCAGACTCTGCGGTACCGTTGCTGCGTTTAAATCGTAGATAGCCAAAAGTGAACGAGTCGACGTGCAGACGGAATGCAGATAAGCCACAATACAGGATGCATTGGGAGCTTAGAAAATGTAGGGACCGACTACGTAGATCTATCTTACTCTCATGTACATAATACTATAGGCTACACAGAATCATATGATACTACATAGATTATTACTGGCAAGAAATAAAGTAAATATGTATGTATATATATATATATATATATATATATATATTCAACAAATCGTTGGGACTATAGCTGGCTGATTCAAAGATCAACGACCGACAAACTCAGAGAAATCAGCTCGTGACTTACATTTACAAATATCAAATTAAATCGTCAGAGACGGGTAAAGGGGAGCTGCGGCTAATTTTGCACGATATCGTCGGACGCATAAAATGCAAAAATTTTCTCACGTCGAATTCTCAATATGTCTTCGCGGTTTGTTTAGAGCTGTCGCGTCTGAAAAAACTGTTTGATCACCATATGAAAATATTAGGATAGCGCGAGACAGCGTGAGGGGAAATCAGGGAGAGTTGATCAGTGACGAAGAAAAAATTTCCAGACTATATATATATATGTATATACGAGCACGAATTAATAATGCAACAGCCCACGCATATGTCGACCCTATCTTGTCGTACAGAGGTTAATTAAGAGGTCGTGGCTAATCAAAATAGTATAGCGTGTATACCATTGGTACAGCCCTAAGGTCTCATCGATAGAGCTATATATGGGCATTGTCCGTGAATTATTACCGTAAATCAAGCAAACGCGTCGACCTCACCGATATTCCATAGAAAACAATATATACCACCCCACCACCAAACCCTGCATTCCATTCTCCATAGAGCCTGATGGTTAATTAGTAAATTATATATGACCGATATTCTATTCCGAAACGGATATAGTGACGTCATATGGTGTTGGATCGTAAGACCAGATTACGCTTATAGCGCATGACATGAATACACACTATCGCTATCTAAATTCACCGTACAGTCTGTTCGTACCTGAACCAAAAAAAAAAAACGGCATATTTTTGGAAAATTTCAAAAATTCCATTCGAGTTACAAATTTTCAAAATTCCCAAGAGAACAGCGCCCGTATCCACTCACTGCTGGCTCAGCAATATTGATCGATCGATCGATCCCTAATCGTGGTCCAGAGTAAACGAAATGACAATACCTTCCCGGGCACTCTATCCTCATCCAGCAAACTCGCCCTACTCGGTGCACGTGCACCGAGAATGAAATTGACTCTGTATAAAATTCCGGAAATCGATATGCTATTGGAAAATGAAAAATGATCGGAAAAACGTCACAGGATGATGAATATATCAGATCAATGTATATATATATATATATATATATATATATTGTAACGGTCCGGCCTTGTACCCTCCTATCCTTCATCCTTTTTCCATCCCAATCATCCATTCTCGATGATGGATACATCAAGAGCCCCACATAAGAGTGCATAGCGCACTGTGGATGTGCATAACGGTATCTGAGAGAACTCCCCAAATCCTAGAATTCCTTAATAATCCTATCGACCTCTCACAGCGACGCCGATAAAGGA
>JARQTC010000811.1:281564-307096 GCA_030142495.1 Cephus runcator
TCTCTCTCTCTCTCTCTCTCTCTCTCTCTCTCTCTCTCTCTCTCTCTCTCTCTCTCTCTCTCTCTCTCTCTCATTTAAGGTTTCCCTCCGTAATGACCGTACCGTACCAACGCACGCAGCGTTCCTTCAATTAATAAGTATATACGTGCGAGAAAAGTTACGTAATTTACGAGCCCGATGCCATAAAGTCCTCGTAAAAGAATGAATCGGCATTTCGATCCTAGATACACGAGCATTTCTGTACGTAGTTTTAAATGTCATCATTGAACCGGGTAATATGCTTAAAACTGCAATATACACAAAGGGGCTAAATCGGCAGGATATTCGACGATGTCAAACTACGGATTTTCTATAGTGGCCACTACATGTACGTACATACCGTATATCGTATATAAAAGGATATAGCCGACATTCTGGTTCTGGATGCTCACTAGTGGATTTACGATGCTGACCGTGCACGTGATACGAGCCAGCACTTTCAATTTCTAAGCTGCCGTTGTATCCGAGGACATAAAAAGATGCCCAGTCATAAAGGACTACGATGGACTATACACTCGAAAGCATAAGCTCGAGCGATTTGAATATCCGAATGCGGCAACGGTGTGTATTGACAATAGGAAAAAAAAAAAAAAAAAAAAAAAAATGTAGTACCTACTTAAGAGTTACAATAAAACATACAGATTTTCGATATTTCTCGAAGACAAATATATCGCGTACGTCATTATTATTATTAGTTCAACGTAATTGCACGTGCGTGACATGCGTGATTATTGTACCAATTTTTTTTTTTTTTTTTTTTTCCGTCAGACTTACAAGTCTTCAGTTTCGAGTATGAGTCAGTGCACGTGAGTAATGTCACAGGAAGCGAAGGAGTGTCAGTTTGAATTATCGCGACGTAATCTAAATTGCACTTCCACGAAATCCACGGGGTGATTGCGCAATAATTGTGAATCCCGGTGATATTCTTTATCGTCTGTATTGTATGGCACGTGGGACGGGCTGGGTTCGTGTTTTAGTTTCTAATAACGCCGATTGCGGCTTCGCCAGGTTGTACGATCGCCGCTCTATATATAAAGGGACAGCAGCCTCGATATGGTTTCACGTTACAAGAATTACGATCGCAGACTGGTTCTTCTTTATGTTCGGGAATTGCACTTTCTTGGCAACTGCTATTCGCTTGGCACCATTTTCTGGTTACTCCGTACGTGCATCGCGGTACGTGCATTAAGACTGAACAATCGGTCGGGCAATCCTGTCCAGCTTGAGAATACAAGAGAATTTCGAAGTTGCCCGGTGTGTAATTTAATGATAAAAGTGTAAAAATAAAAATTATATTAATTTACCAAAATCAATATACAATCAGATACACGTATATCGCACAACCCGACCAAGCGTACCGACAATAGCAACAGGCTCGAAGTAGGGATACACGGGAATATATGTATACAAGAGAGCACCGATAAGGGCAATAAGCAATATACGATCGGCAATATCGATAGTCAATATAGTATAGTAACGCAATGAGTAGATACCACTCAGCAATAGGAAGTGTCTTTTCCAATCCGAGTTCCTGGGACTCACTATACACGACTGGAATGTCGAGTGTTCTCGCTTGAGACTCACGTGCTCTTTTGCCGCTGCACATGACGTTGCTCCGTGCGCGCGATTGCCCAATGCTTAATGCGACTTGGAGAACCTGGCAATTTGTGGTAAATCACTTCCCTCTGTCTCTCCTCTCCCACCGTCTTTACTCTCAATCTTTCTCCTCTTGCCAACTTCTCCTCGTTCTATATCAATTCCTCTCTCTCTCTCTCTCTCTCTCCCTCGCTATCCATACACACCTAACACAACTATCGTCCTTCTTCATTCTCCCTTTCCAACCTGTCCGACGATCCCAACGCGCCTTACGTAAGAGATTCCCTTGCTCGCCTACTTGCTCGTTCACTCGGCGAGCTCGCTCATTCGCCCGAGTAGCTGCCATTACCATGTTTCTCTAACCGGTAGACACCATCGCCCATTATCTTACTCGATTGACAGTGCGATATCAACTTTCACGCGTGGATGCCTCCGTGTAGCTCGGACGTTCTCCTGGAAATTACCGCGACACCTCCGAGCGAGGTGTCTGATGAATTTCCATGAATCACGTCAAAATACCAAAAAAAAATTACATATATGATAAAGTTATCACAGCGCAAATAAACCATTGGACGTATCGCTGAAAAGTAACTAACAAGTTCCCCGCGACCCGACTTTGATTTTACAAAATAACTTTTTGCAAATTAACACGTGATTATTGGCACGCGGCGCGGTTAATTAAATCAAAAATTATTTTTGGTCAATTAAAAAAATATACAATACCCGCAAGACGTCTCGTCGATATCGAGTAAAGAAATAACGTTATTTCACCATTACGCAGAATCCCGTTATTTTCCCGTCTGTATAAAGTCAGCAGAAAACAAATACTTTCCTGACGCTCCTTCGTCTATCCCGATACGTAAATGGAAGCTGGTTTACCGCGCGTACCCACGTATCCACAATGGCTATATACGTCCTCACCTTCTAGAAGCAGCCACACCTCGCGATATCAAGTTCCTTTGCGTTACGCGAACCTTCTCCCTGACATTTCTCGCGAATTAGTTGGCTGCAGACGAACCGAGCCAGAGACGCCGACGTTGAACTTTACCTCTCGTCGAGAGAGCGACGGAGCACTGGGTTCCCAGCTACGTTAACGACACCTCGGTTTTACGATAATAATAACAACAACGGCAGCCAAGCTTAATTCTCTCACCATACGCAATATCGTTTACATACACGCCAGACCATTATCCGGTCTACAAGCTCCGATACCAATTTCCACGCAGCAGCAAAAAGGTAGCCCGTACGTATACGCACGTACGTGGAGTATACTTCATACCCTCAGCTTCGTCTCTGGGCAAACTGAAACGCCAGTGATTCGGCCACGTGCGAGGAATTGTCCGGAGCAGTGACGATTACACCACAAAAGGTTGAAAATTAGTCATCGCGAAATGAAGTTTCACGCTGAACCTTGGACAGTCCGTTGAGATAAAAGGAGCAATGAGACTATGGGAATATACGGTGGGAGGTCGGAGGAAGGGGGTTATATATATATTGCCCAGGGGAAAAAAAAAAAAAGACCTTGATAGTTTTTGTCAGTCCGAAAACAGTGCTAACATGATTTACATTACGTGAAGATTATTTCGTGCGTGCGTATATATATATATATACATATCATCTAGATAAACCACTCTGGGAACGTATCAGACATATTTCGACTTAACTGCGTAGCCGCACTGTCATGATTTATAGACGTAGCCATTATATGATCTCCATATATGCTATCCTTTATGCCGAGCCCATTGACGTCGATCTACGTGGCTTGTGGTCACTAATTGGTACGGAGCAAGGTGACGACTTGGAATTTCATTGGACGCTGTTTATTTCCTAATGGACACCGATAGATCCCGGTACAGATTATCAATGAGATTTAACGCTTTGGTTATACAGGCTGATCGTGCATTGGATGCTCGGGACTTTATCGTAATTTACGGATATGACGCTTGCCGTTATCATTATCACCAGTGATTATTAATATCGTGTTCCGTTCACGTTCTATTTGGACGTGAGGGAAGATTAAGAATTGATCGGGATCCGTTCGGTTCATATGGTAGTTTCCTATTCTGGTCTACGTCGGGCAATTAAGCGAAGACCTGGATTGCGTGATCCGTTGATGTCTAATTAATAATGCTATTAAGAGATACGCCGAAGCAGTCCTATATGTATATATATATATATGGGTATGAGATAATTGTATTTCATACATAATACTACAGGTACCTGCTCCAGGTACCTATTACGGACGCAAACAGGCTTGCATTTATTATGTAATCCTGCGTCCTGTACACCGTAGACGCTCTGCGTCGTGTCACCAAAGTCAAAGGGAATTGCACTGCTGCGAAGGTGCCAACGAGAGTCCCGAAGCATCAGCACTTTGCGCCGTCGTGAAATATCGCAATTTGACTAGAACGTATTTAGTGGTTCGCACCTGCCTTGGCCGTCGTATCGAACGTAGCGACGGTGTAGTCAAGCTGTCTCTGCTAATTGAATCAGACTTCGAGCTCGAGGGAAAATTCGATTGAGTCAAGGATATACCGGGTACAGCCTATAGGAGTAAGAAATTGTATACGGCACGATGATGCATTACCTCGCTGTCGTACGTGCAAAATGTAATATCGATGGATGGAAAAAAAATTTTTTTCCAAAAAAAAAAAAATTATGAAACTTTATACAGTCAGCCGAATACCAATTTGCACGTATGACAATTGCAATTGTCACGCCTTCTTTATGTCACGCGGGCACGAACAATCGTCTAGGGACAATCTAACCGAGAATTACGAACGGAGCGAAAAGGAGGATGATAATTCACGTTGGAAGCCGTGGCCACAGGCTACGGCAACTCATTAAGACAAGGACGTACATCCTTATTACTACAGGCGGGGCCTATAAAGGGTAACATCCTTGAAGATGAGTACATAAGGCATACCACACACGGTACCAGCAGCATCGCGCATGTGGGTTTTGATCGTGCGCGAAGTAAAAAGTCAAGCTTCATGCAGTTAAATAGGGTTTCGGTACGTCAGCCAATTCTTCACGGTACACGCGTATCCCTTTTTACTCGTTATAAATCATCTCGCGTACAATGGATGCTGCGGCTGAAAACATCGCGGATTTGAAGCTACGCGCACTCCCACGTACGCGGACTCGCGCTTTATTGTTACGTCTTGGGTATTTTTTACTTTTTTTTTTATTTATTCAGACTCTTCCCAGCATACCCATGGACCATACGGATCATTCCGAGAAGCAAGAAGCACGTTGATGGTACGAATTCCCGGAATTGCTACCGAACTAAGAGGAAGCCAGCTTTAGTGATGTATATATGTATATATATACATATCGTTGTACACGATATTCACGTGGTGGATATAACGGGTGTCGGTTAAGATGCATTTAATTTTACAGAAACCTCGTTCAGTCAAGTAGGTACACGTAGTTACGTAATTAGACAAGTAGATGGGTTAGGTTAGGGTTCTCGTGGTCTGGCTCGAGTGTCGGTATACGTATACCTATAGATATACCAAAGGGCAAATATGTGGTATGGTTTTACACGGTAGCCGTACCAGATTATTTTATCCGTATACGAAAAAAGTAGACGAACGAGGTGTTTTATGGACGCGGCAAAAAAAGAATATATTATGATACCCCATATACCGACTCGGATGCTGCGCGTATCCCGAAGAAGGAAAAGATATTTTACAGGCGCGGCACGAGTCGCAGTGGCGGCGCGCGATGGGCCTCCTTCAATTTCGCACTCGCCCAGGGAAATACAACGCGCAGCCCGCGTTGGTTGTGTATCCACTTAAGTTAAATATTATTCTTCTGGGTATCTTGCGGAAGTAATAAAATTTGGCGGTTCGCTTCCGCGCGGCATTGCTTAAATTATTATTTGTTTGTTCCGTTTCCACGTGAATGAAGATTACACAATGTCACGTGTGACGATACGTGATCATTTTTTTTTTGAATAATCAAAAAATTTTGGTTTCGGAAAAAAAAAAATTTTTTCGAGATAAAATTTTACAAAATTTTTTAATCAACGCAATTATCTCGGTATTACGCAATGTCAATGGACATGGGGGCATCGAGTATATATCTAGACGTAATTGCCGTTTGATGCTTTCGGACGAAGAGAGTAAGACAGGAGTCGAGATAAATCTTGGTACGTACTTTGTCACAGGACGTGAAGTGGATGCTGGGATGTAATAGTGGAGGAAATAGTTGAGATGAGTGGAGAATAATGAAACTCGAAGGGTAGACAGGGTCTGGTACGTGTGTATAGTTGTGAAAAGTTGGAGGAGTTACGTTTGAGGATGAAAGGCGGAAATGAGGATGAAAAATACAAGAGCAAGAGATGATAGTGTAACTAGATCGCCTGGGATGCTGAGGTAATGACACAGTGGAAAAATCAGGATGGAAGAACGGTTTGACCTGAATTCGCTGTGGGTACAAAGTATTATTTGCTGGATGCTGCAAGAGTATCTTGCCACTTGGGGAAAGCGGAGCTGTCATCATTTGTTCTGATCTTCTCAATGACGAGTGATTTATTCGATACGTGAATCGCACGACCCAAATTCTAACCTGAGCTCGCAATTGATGATGACAGAATAATATATATATATATATATATATATATATATATATATATATCTATAGTAAAACTATAGTCGGAGTTTGAAGTAGCAAAAATCATAGGACCCAATCCAACGTACTTTTAACAGAAGCAGCTTATCAAGAGTAGAGTCACCCGGTAGCGTGTCACGTTAAAGTAATGTGTACGGGGTGTCTGAATTTATTTTCAGCAAAACCATCATTTTACGAAATGAAATTACAAAATGGAGTATACTACCCATTAAGTTATACTTACTACAGCATGTATTAAATAAAGTTTGCGTCGTCCACAAAAATTTTTAATTGGCTAGTTAAACCGTTACGAACGTTCGAGCTTTCCTTTTTGCTTTCTTTCAAATAATCCGTGCGTTACGTAATACGTAAAAATTATCGACGTAAAGTTGTCGTTCCATTTCGAAAATATCTTTCTTGTGTCTTCGGCGATGTTAATAATCGATCATCGCCATAGGTCGTCCCATTACAATCAATAAGGATTGAGCATCCCTAAATGGTCCATTTAACGTCAACGATAAGATCATACCAATTAACTCTGGAGAATTCGTTTCTCCACTTGGTAGACGAGACACCCTCGAGTTAAGTTCTTTCTAGGGCAGAAGCTCAGGGTAGACCTTGAGGAGGGATTTTTTTAAGGGCGGTAAAATGAAACGGGAGTTAACAACGTCTGGACAAAATATAAGGGTTGCTGCCGCCCATTCACTTACAAGTAATTGCCTTGACTGCCAAAAGGGCAGACTATAAAAATTCATTTGATACGTCCATCCATCGAGGCGAAAACTACCCTAGTTCGAAAAAAAAGAGTCTAAACGTGGGACGAAGAGCGAGGACTAAAAATTAAGTTTCGAATGGCATAACGTAAGGGTATGTTTCAATTACTCGTTCGCATTGGGGCTTCAAACGTTTCCACCCTGTACAGATGATTAATTAAAATGTCCAGGTGCTCGTACCACTAAACCCTAGCGAGTTACCGAGGGGACAGTTTTATTTTTATAGTCAAACACACACTAGGTACATAAGGGTAATTCGAGTGTTTTCCCAGTACACCATAAAACCCTTTAAAAAATAAAATTCACATGCATTCCAGTATGAATCGCGATATTTTTCTTTTTTTTTTTTAAGAAAATTAAAAAGTATGTGAAATTTTCATATCTTATTTTTCTCCCTACCCCTTGTGTCTATACGATATACCTATATGCACATTTGTACAGGATCGTAACGCGAGGTAGTAAAATGTTCTCGAGAATGAGAAGGGTTTACCGTTTACCCCATCGATGCTGCGTTACACGTTCGAACGGTTAAGGGTAAATATTCGGGCATGAAAGCGACCAACGCTCCGTTAGCTTTTCCAGCCTTACAGCGAAAGGTCCCTTTGCGCAGCAGTGTGGTAATACTTTGTCGGGAATATTTCGGCGCGGACCAAAAGAGGGAAGCTCCAGCCTATCCAGGAAAGTGGACGAGTTCCTGTGAATAATATAGAAGATCGGATAAGAGGAAGCTTCATATGAGTTGTGTAACCACGCATCGGACCTGGTTAGCCATACCCATGAACCATCCCTGAATCCCAGAGAAGCGTCTTAGACGGGATCAGGCTATCTAATATTTATCACAGAAGTGGAAAGAAGGTCCGCGAAGGCACAGCCTCTTCCTGCATCCCTTTATAGAGGATTCACGAAAAATCTTCGCGTGCCACCATTGACTGTACGGTGACTGGTCGCACGTACGAAATTCGAGAGGACACAGGTAGGATGATCGAGTTACTGGGTATAAGTGGCGAGGGTCCTTGGGATATCCTGTTACGTTCATCGATGAACTCCACTGCTCTATGCGTCATCTTCCGGTTGATATTTCCTTCCTGGTAGGTATATTGCCCTAGACAGGTTCCTGTGCATCCAGAAGATATCGTGTTCGTGGTTTGAAGATTGAGAGAAAAAAAATGTCAATAAAAAAAAGAAGCCAAGTATGGATTCTAAGGATTTCGATAAAGTATCGCAACTTTGAGTATTGATGTATCGACAAGTTATCAGTAATTGCACATCGTCGTTCTTAACTTCTTATCAATCTGACCGTGTTATCGGGTTGTTGAATTTTATCATTTTCAAAAAGCGATCACGTCACTCTGGATTCTCGAAAATTTCAGTAGGACCGATACTTGCTCCCGCGAGTGAGTTTCGCGTAAATGACGATGCGCCGTTATCTATGTGCATCAGGGCTAGTTTACAAGCAACCACGATTTCGATCAACGCGCTGCATACGATGCAACGCCGGCAAAGGCATCGCAACGAAAAAAATGCATAGGAGTTGAGCGGATTGTCAAAGTGACGTGGAGAAGTGCATGGCCATTGATCGCAAGTCCAGCCTCTTCCTAATGTCCAACGGAGCTCGATTTCCGACTGCGCGTTACGTAAATCGCTGGCAGTCGACTGCGCGAATATTTTGTGCGGAAGAAATTCTTTAAAATGAATACAAAAAAAAAAAAAAAAATATTCGAGCCGTGCATTTTACACGAGCAACCAGATTCAGGAAAAATGCACGCCACGTGAAACCTATTGTCTAATTAATCACACATTCGCACAAAAGAACCAAAGGGCAAATTCGCACTGAAAAAAAATTCGCTCGAATGCCGCGACTAAAAAACGTACAGCCATTTATATCGGCATATATAGATATATATATGATTTATCTACGAAATCACTTACTTTGCGAAATATGTTCGTTCGTACGTGAAATACACTTTTTTTTTTTTTTTCGTGTCATTCGGCCCACACGTGTTTCACCATACGTCACAGGAAATAGTCGATCGATTGTACATTGATTATTGTGCGATTGTAACATTGGAAATTATCGGAAGAGAAACGTAATTATCGTAAAAACGAAGTCGAGCGAAACGGGATGAAGATGCTGGATAATATATATGGTAATTTTGCGCTGGAAAATTGAAAATATCACACGCCCGGCGAATCTCGATGAATTCTACTATACATAGTAATACGTCCTCCCGCCCTTATTGGCTCGATAGTTACGGAAGAGCGTTACGCGTTGTCAAAAAAAGACGATTTATAATTTTTTATTTGACTGTCATACCAACAAAGAAAACGGGACAAATTACCATATCGTGTCATTTCTCTGGGGAAAAAAAGGAAGCTAGTTCTTTCACGTTCAAATAGAAAGAACAGAAATGGAGAGGCGAGAGTCCATAATATATAGAATATATATATATAGATATATGTATATATTCTCATATAATTTTGCCGTTTTACGAGCTATTCGGTCAATATTTAATATTACCAAGAATTTTGTATAACACGTGTGGTTCCCTCTAGAAGATTATCTCTCTCTATATGAAAGAGAGAGAGAGAGAATATAGAGAGATCTCGCACTCTTTCTCTTTCTCTCTCTCTCTCTCTCTCTCTCTCTCTCTCTCTCTCTCTCTCTCTCTCTCTCTCTGTATATATATATACACACAGAGACTCTTATTGCCAACTTTTATACCAGTGTGTTTATCGCGGCAATAGATATCGTAAGCGACCGATTAACGTCACGCCGAAGTTAATTAAAAATTGTAGAAAGGTACGGCTGGCGACGGGTTACACAGATAGTCGTATATTAAATATAATACCCAATATATATATATTACGCTATCGTAATTGTTGCTGTTCGACAGTAATATATAGAATACTACAGCCGTTATACAATATTTATACCACAGGACATAGTTACGTACGCTAGAAGCATTTGAAAATTTCGAACAACAGCAACAGCCAGGTCTGCGCATCGACGATATCGATCTGTTCGGATGGTAAAAAAAAAAGAAAAATGTGGATAAAGAAAAAAAAAAGAAAAAGTGAGGAGAGAATTAGGAAAATGCGAGTGGTCCCCCGGAGGGTATCGAACAGCTTTTATATATCACTATTCACATATTCAATGGGTCCCGAGAGAACGAATTTGTCATTTTATTACCTTCGCTTTTATCTCTTCGAGCAGCCGCCATTCTTTCGATTTATGGGCATTTTAAGCGCATCGAGACGCCACCTTTCCTTGCACTCAGAATCTATCAGTTATCCAGCCGTCATACCCTAAAGAGGCCCATTCGCTATACGTACACACACGCGCGTGCTTTGCTAGGGCTGAACTCTATCGTGTTCACGATATCGACGCTATATACGCAAAGAATATAAATGTACAATTATAAAGTGTATTTACAATATACGATATATCAATTTTGTTATTGACAAGAGAGATTTACGATTTTTTACAGTTAACCCGATATCACTGGTCTACGTCGGAGAGAAGCACGTTAATGTCTCAATTGACGTACGCAGTACCCGGGCGTTATTACGTACAACACGTTGCCGCGTTTATTCGCCGCTCTTTTTATTTTTCGCATATATCCAACAGTCATTTATACCGGCGGCGTTAATACGAACACGTTTCTCGTTTGCGACAAGCCACTCGGGCTCCTTCTTCACGCTTTATATCAGCCAGTAAATTCAAGGAGTCGCGCCATTTGTTTCCAGCGCTGCTTCCGCATAAAACACCTACACCGGCCACTCTTCCTCGGTGCAATCGCAGAATAGCACGGGAGCGCTTCTTAATGGCTTACGTAATCGTGAGATTTAAATGGTACGTTGCTACTAACTCAGCGACGGGGAAACGTCTTTCGGTGCTTTGATGAACCGAAAAGATTCTGTCGGGGGGATCGAGCAGTTTTTGATTCTACGAGATGAGCGAATAATAATAATAACAATTAATAATAACAATTAATTAATACAGCAAAGTAGATATCTCGTTTCGTACGTGCTCACTGCATAATGTTAATGTGACATTTTTTTAATGCACGACATTTTTTCTCGCGAAGGCTATGGGGAACGTTATGCTAATTAAAGTGATGTGGAAAGAAACTGTCTTTTTTTTTTTAACTCGACGCGACCTTCGCTTAATTTTTTAAATATGCATTAGCAGACTGCGTGACACGTGGATTTATCGCAAGAGTACGATAACCGTCCGTGACGTCACCAGACTCGTGCAAGGGGTTTGTGCAACAGACTATCTCGTGAGATACGTAAATCTAATTTGCCTTGGTTACTTCGCCCGCGAGGTTCAAGGCGAAGTCACGTTTCTCTCGTGCGCTAATTTCGGGCATCTCCTGCGATTTTACTTGAGATTAATCGTTACGTAAGATCGCGCATGTTTTTTTTTTTTTTTCGAGATAGGCCGATACCTGGCCATTCACAATGGGACGGTAGGGTATATAATTAATATTTTTAATTAATACGTCGTTGTCTGGCTTACTATAGTTATCTTGAAATTTCATTTTACAAAATACAGCCTTTACGAGAGATTCATTAAATTTTAATAAAGTCCCGTTCACATTGCTCGTACGATTCTTTTTTTTTTTTACGTCATCCTGGAGAATCGAACTGTTACGCGACTTTTGCGTGTGCATATGGATCACGTATGGCGTGTATCAGATTGATTGAGTAGCGTGTACGGTATAGTTGTGTTATATGTCTATCCTTGGTTTAATTTAATATTCGAAATGCCCGGAAGCGAGCGGGGCGTTGGGAAAGGTCCTCTAATAGCTGAAACTTCGAAACTGTCATTAAAACTTAAGGTAAAACTATAGTTCGACCCACCAAAGTTCCTCCAATATGAATCTTGTTATCCGATACCACTCAGTGCCGTGCTTCCAGCAGGGACGATAACCGGAGGCGTGCGGCGATAATTCATTGGAGTGAAAAGTGGAAAGGAGTAGGTAAGGGACGCATTAAGGAAATGTGGAGCAAGAATAAAAGCGGATGAGAAAATTAGCCAATTGATACCTGCCGCGCGACCAAGACTTATGCGATGAGAAACAATAACAAGATATATCGATAATCGATCACACGAAAGAAATTGATCGATCGATCGGATTAATATGTCCCGTATACGTTCCATAGACTCGTAGGCAATGCATAGTCGATGCTAAATATCAGCGGGCGAATAAAAATGCAAAATCATCGAATCGCCATGTACAAACTCTGATGCATAATGTTCGAAAGACCGATCGGAGTCCATGAACTTTCTATGAAGACTGTCCTAAGATATACACGTTCCTAATTAATAACGGGTGTGTATAATATCATGCATGCGCGTCTACGACCTTCCAGAATAATCCATGAAATGTCATGCAACTTTCGCAAAATCAAATAACTCAGGGGTCCTGTCAATCTTTCAAAATATTCGTATAAAGTACAGTGCAAAAATATTATGCAATTAATATAGGCGGGATGTGCACGAATTGGCAAATTAACGCGAACCGTGATATTTCGTTAGACCCAAACGTCACATTCCGCAGTGAGACGCTCTGGACCAAGCGATTAATTATCGAGATATTTCGCGTTAGATGCACGTCTGTGGCCAGCATGTGCATTGTCATGCAATATCCGCGGTATCGAATGTGCATTCACGCGCTCCCCCTGTAGTACGCCCTATGTATTCTATACGTTTATAATAGATATATATATATATAGGCTATATTAACCCAACGCTCCTTTTGTCACCCTGATGGGACATGCAAGTCAAATGTAATACCGTATGCACTGAGAATGTGAATGATAAGGAATTTTAACTGAGAGGGAAATATATTTTATCATTCTCCATAAAATTAAAGGAGGTTTCGACCAAGAAACGTGATTCTTTATTAAAAAAGCCTTCGGTTCGTGACAATAAAAAGAAATTTCAGGTACACGTAACAAATGCACCAACCCGAAGATGGTTTTCAACGATGGAAATCAAATGGACGGGCAAACTTCAAGTAGCACGTTTGTCGTGAAACGTCCTGTATAATAATTATTATTTATCCGGTCTATAGTAACCCTGTACTTTTTTTCTTGCGTTAGATTGCATAGCATTGTACACGCACACCTACCATTGGGTATTCCGTGACGTAAACTACCTAAAGTATGTATATGACACGAAAATCAGACTTGCGAACTCGTGTAATATGAAAAGTGCTAACCGCGTGGATTTGCAACTCGTGTAGGTAAAATTTCCTTGGTATGGTAATTCGGAAAATGGTTGGCGTGCACCGAGAAAAGGGAATCGGCAAAATTGCCCGGAGTTTCTGGCAGGATAGCTAAGTTGTTATTTTCGGTGAATTTGCTGAACAAGAGGGCACTGGCCTCCTTCGCTTATCCGCGTCTAATTTAATGAATACGATAAGGGTTCCGAGATTTAATATCCTTCTATCCTGCTCGATCGTTTGGATGTATACACGAAATAAAATACTTGTGCCTGCAGTAGGAGATTAGGTTATAATGTAATAAAATAAATATTTAAAAAATATATATACACCGTACGGGATACATAAAAATTATCAAATGATACGCGTAGGCTATATATTTAATTAGATGAGTACAATTTTTATATAATTTTTTTTTAAAAACCGTTATACAGTTTGAATAAATTATATTTTTTATCGATTCTCTGGACTTTAATAGGCTTGTTAATTTATGGTATTTTTCTTGCGAGGGAGTTTGATTTACGATATGTTGGAAAGTCAATAAAAAAAATTGGACTTTGAATTCAAATATAAAGTTTCCCTTAGTAATCGTATCAGGATACAAAGTAAAATTGTGATTTGCAAGTAGAACGTGGTAATATTATGTTTGAGGAGTGCTCACAAAGGGTAAAAAGAAAAAAATTGATAAAGCCATTCGGCAAAGTTTTTTACGTTGCAAAAGTCCCGTTTCGTTTATGTATACAGGGGAAGTAAAATGTTGTAATTACCGTAGGTGGAAGTAGACCGAAGCAATAAATCTAGGGCATTAAAAGAAAGTCTTGAAAACCGATAAGGTATCCTTTACGAAGCATACGCTCTAGTGCGACATGAAATTTGGCTGATTCAAATATTTTAATAATTTTCAAGAAACACGTAATTCTGAAAATTCGCAATTTCAGATTGCTCATTAAATTCGGAGCACAGAAAATGATATTTTTCGTAAAAAAAAAAAAAAAAAAAAAAAAAAGGAAATTCACGTGAAAATAAATGAATAAAAGTACTATATGATTTTGTTCCTTCGAATACTTTTATACCCTAAGACTGGTCTTGTTCTACCCCTACATATACATATATACACGCAGCTTGGTAAATCCTGCATAATTTAGCATCGACTAGTTTTAATGGAATTATAAGTTGCGCGTAGCACAAAGGCCGAAAGAATAGAAACGCGACAGCAGCGCCACTCGCATAAAAAGAAAGAAAAAAAAAAGAAGAAGAAGAAGAATTACACAGCAGCTTCAGTATTTCCTCGATCAATAGCGATTGCTGTTTTTACATAGCTGCCTCTTTATTCGCTCTATGAGGCACCGAAAGCTTTGTGCCACAAAGTAAAAGCATAATCCTTCACTTCCCCCTTACTGCCAGGAGAGCCTTTATCGCAGGAAAGAAAAAAAAAGTAAGTTAAGCTGTAATCCGCCTCAAACAATTTTCGAATACCAAAAATGCTAAATTACGTAAAATACGAAAGAAAAAAAAAAAACTCCCCCAAATAAATGACAATTATTTCAAATAAAAAATAAACGTCAATCAAAGCGAAAAAAAAGCGAACGAGCAACACAACCTGATTCGACAGCCAAGGAGACATACACAAATCCACATCACGAATAATGATAACTAACAGACCCGATTACAAAATCACACATATCCCGGTAGTATGCATAAACTTGATGAACATTAAAAGATTACGATTACCGACCAATGAAACTATAATATCCAATCGCTTTGATAGCCGCATAATAACAACGATACATTCATCGAATCGCACGAGAAACGTAAAGCATAACGGTACGCTATTCCGAGCCAATGATAATTGATAATCGTAATCGTACAAACGTCGCTCCGAATATGCCGCCAGCAAATACGCTGTGGCATAATATGTCGGCTGTGGCAATGCGCACGGGGAACCGATATTCGGAAAGCGAAATGCCAAGCATATATGATTGGGACTTCTAATTATCCAGAACTGACGTTACGGCATTTGCGCCTGCCACGTGGTTCCTTTGCCGATAAGACCACTTCGACTCGTTCGTAGGATCAGCACATCCTTACGGAAGATGCTAACGACAAGGATACACGCAGGACTCCCGGCAGATGCGTTATCGCAGCAAGTGATTGGAGATATGAACTTTTTCAAAATGACGTGTATCATCGATCAGCGAATTTAACGTGTAATTATTTATATACGGCAGCTAGGCCTCGATATGACTAATATGTGCAATTAAACGGCACCTAACGCGCACCGATGCTCGGCCGTAAGAGACGCAAGGATCGTTGACAGATTTAATTGATACATTCGGATGTGAGTCATTATTACGTAAAAGCCCGGAGAGTCCGATCGAAGATTAATTATAATGAGCTTGCTCCTGGTCGATCATCTTTTTTTTTTTTTTTTTTTTTTTTTTTTTTTTTTTTTTTTTTTTTTCTTTCAATTATTGCTCGTTAGGAGAAAGGGGAATATTCACGACGAACTCGCGTCCATTTATCATTCCTAATGACACAGATCGCCAATTTCTATGTTTGTCAGATGAATTTATTCGTTACGCGTTCAAATGGTCCAGACGTTCCGCATCGGTAAGGAAGCTGAATTCAAGTGTCATAAAGGCAAAGGAATGGATACCTAGAGAAATGATTTTGCAACTTGTCTCCGTTTGGCAAAGAGTCTGCAGAGCTGAAAGGGACTGTGTGTGTGTATATATGCAGGCTAGCGAATAAACAACTTCGCGAAATCTACATTGGCATTTTTGCGAACGAGAAAGTCTTGCCGATATGCCGTGTCCCGAGTCCGATTTCGCAATTGGCGATCTTACGCTACGAGCAGGGCAATGCCTCCGTTTCCATTGCATCGCGGGGGGATTGTCGTTCGCCAAGTGTAGCCAAGCGATTACGCTGTTACGCGATTAAGCCAGACAATCAATTCGCGATACGTTACGTTCGATTGGCTTGTCGCGTGAATACGAAATGGAATATGTAATCCAAGCAGGTGTTTCGGGCTGTAAATAATAGAAACCGAACACGTTGCATGCTACGTCTATATGCGTGTATACAGTAGAAATATATAGACGCAGAAGAATGTGAACGTAAAGTGTAAAATTGGATATCGACGACGAGTTGCGTAAGTGGCAGGTAGCAATAATTAATTGAAAGGACAAGGGACAATGAACAGAGCAGGTTCTGTCTGTCGGTTTGAAGGCCGACGCCGTTTTGAATTCCTTTTTTTTTTTTTACCATGCATAACGATAGACGCGTTATTCCTTATACGAGAATTGATCTGTTCCAGGTATTATAGCGAGAGTTCGCTAAATGAACGAGTAAAATTTATTCTCTGTCCGCGTATGCCGCTAAACCAATTAGCATCGTTGTACGTTAAGAACCGAAGGCGAGTGGTTTTGGTTATTGAATAAAAAAAAAAATATTATAATATTAAATTTTATTGCCGCTTCGACTTAGATGAGTCTGTTACGTGTTTCCCAGTGCGGATTCTCGAGGACGTTAATAAGACGGGTTAAGGTGGTAGAATATTGTATAATTTTATAATAATTAATGTGTAAATATGAAAAGTGCTATAGGCCACTTCTAATGCACATCTTATGTGTATATTTTAATTAGACGTTTATTATGTCCAATGACATGTGTAACTAACAGGGCTTCCAGGACTGTGACTTCTGGACGTAAGACTGGAATCGCGATAGCATCTTTCGAGTCTTGATATATAACACGTGGCTCGATACCATATGTGCTGTGAGTTGTGACACGTCGTTGCGCAACGGGCCTACCGAATTACACAAGCGCGCGTTAAAATTTACAATGCCGCGGTTAGCCGTACTTGTACGAAAAAGTTGCTTTTGCTTTCTTAAGGACGTTTCTAGAACGAGGACCAAGCGTGAGAACGGCCGATCGAAAGGGTCGCGAATTTTTTTTCGAGATTTATTTTTACAAAAAAAAAAATTAGGGAATTTATGTTTATAATCGATGAAAAAAAAATTTCATCGAAGGGAAATTACGTTTTTTGATATCAATGGCTTTATTAATTTTTTTCAATGATTCCTGGTACCGCGCGATTTTTGTATGATCAAGGAATTTCATTTATTCGGAGTATTGAAAATTATGAAAATATTTCAAAGTTTTGTAAAACATAGTTGCCGTTATTTTTTATTATTACTTTTTTTTTATTTGATCCATATAGGGTCTGTTAATGAAACGCAGTTTTGTGCAATTGGCATGGCTTTGCTATTGCCATTGCAATTAATGGGATCGTCATGTGTTGTGCAAATATATCGCCTAGCCGATAAATTACCGAGGCATCCATTAACGATAATTCGTACGTTATGTACATGGTAAAGGAGCGAGGGTTATTACTGAACGGGGTATCGCATAAATAAGTGGGAATAATGAACTCATAACTGTCAAGAAGTAAAGCTCATGTACGATATCTGTTTAGTGCAAAAAAAGATGAGGTGAAACAAGAAATCATTATATATATATAACAACGTTATAATATACTCGGGAAGACTTGTAACAAGTCCATACGTATTTCCGTACGCTTAGCGATATATTTTATATCGATGATCGATTTAATAATATCATCAATTATTAGCGTTATTGACATTCGATTTCATGCAAATCTACGATACATAAAATGTTTCATGACGGCTCATACATAATTTATTAAATTGCAATAAAGACTCGATCGATTGAATATACACTAATCGGGTATCGATGAATTCTGATTGAATAAAAAAAAAAAAGTGAAGATACATATCACTTCACAGCCCAAAAGTAAATGTATTAAAACTCCCGTAAAAGAGCGGGCAGGCGTAAAGATTTCCAAATACCGTAGTCGGGATGCTGTTTACAGAGTAAACTCAGTGGACCGCCGTGGGGGAAAAAGTGGTACCAGAGAGAGAAAAAAAAAAAAAGATTATTCGACAAGAACGACAATGACTAAGCGTAATAATGCAGACTTGGCCAGCCTGTGGACTGAGGTAAGTAAAATTGAATTTGCAAAAATTTAATTAAATTAATCGACACTTCCTATCATGCATATCGCATAAAAATCATGTAAAAGGATTTCATTGTATTTCATTCAATGAATTCGATATCGATTATATAATTCGATATGCTTCGCATATTTCGATGAGACGCCGTATAGCGGGGTTGGGTCCACGACGCAATTTAAATTGAAAGAAAAATTCACGTGACTGAACGAGATAAGAGGAGATAAGTGGGTAGAGAAAGGGCTGCTTCGAGGCTGACGTCCCGAATCCGAAGAGTATACATTTTTGTCATAAACATTTTCGGCGACCCGCGGCGTTCGCGAAATTGCGAAACGCGAACTTGAAAAATTCAATTACCGAGTCGCGAATGGACACACAGCACGAGGCAACGGGATTGTCTCGTTTGTTGTATATACTATATATAATATTTCGGGTAAAGAAGTTTCTGCGATCCGTGAAACGGTAGCGACGAAATAGAATGGTTGGAAAATCTATATACGAAAAAAAAAAAAAAAAAAAGTAAAAAGAAAAGGGGATTGCGAAAAGTCCTTATACACAGACGTTAAATCCTTTACCGTAAGATCCTGCCGGGTGCTACAATTGAAATGCCATTAGCACGTATAGCTATATATACATAATAACGTTGTAACGCACAGAGATTCTCCTGCACGATAATTACACTTGGTATCAGGCGTGAACGATACCTGCGAATATCTGATAACGTGCACGCGAGTCGCATGTAACAATAGTTGTAACTGCGATGCGACGTCGACGAGATGCAGCCTGGGTAATTTGCTAATATGACCGAAGCAGTTGAGGCGCGCCACGTGGCTTATCTACCCGGCAGGGACGTATGAGGGAGAAGTAAACATAGAAGATAATAGGTGACGATTACTCACACTTCTCCTCGCGCAACCGCCGTCGCTTACCTGAAACAACAGAAAATAATTACATTAGTTCACCAACTCCCCTCGGCAATAATTGTTTCAAACAAGATTAACCGGAAGGGGTTAAAGAACATTAGGAAACCACCACGTGGTGCATTTTGACTCGCTGGTCACGGATCTCGGACTGGATCTAATCTCTTATCAAGCCAAAGTGTGTCAACGATCATAGAGAATTAGCGGAAAAATGAAGGTGACAAAAAAAAATTTATCACGTAATCGAAAATAAATATATCCTTGATCCTTGATATAAAAAAAAAAAAAAAAAAAGTTGACCTAATTTCGTCTTAAGAATTATGTTGGTAGACAGCACTGTTTTTTTTTTTTACGATAAGATTTCACACGGACGATTGATAGAATAAGTGGGAAATCCTAATCGAGAGCGTATCATTTGTCTCGCGCACGTAGTGAGGTAGCTTGAAGTAAAGTGACAGGATAGGGAAGAAGCGGTGTAGGTATAAGGATGACGATATGAGCCGAGTGGCTCCTGAGGCTCCTGAGGGAGATGGTCCAGCTAGACGAGGCAGCTGCGGCTCCAGGATGGCAATCCATCTTCGTTGGATACCTACTACTTGTTTCGCTTGTTTGTCTCCGAAGACGGATAACAACGTGCTGACCATCTCGCGGGGCGACCTAAGCGGCAGCCCGTTATTTCGGCAGAGAAGCCAACGATGGACCACTGTATGCTGTTCCAGTAGGAGCAGCATCAATTTTTTGTCATACGCCCGTAGAACGAACGCGTGACAAGAAGTCTCTTAACGGCGGCTTCGAATCGGGATGACTCCCGTCGGATGTATCCCGTGGAGGAGCAAGACCGGACGGGAGAGTCAGGTACGAGTGGGTCTTTTGTTTTTCAGCTTTACTTCGCTGCGCGCGAGGCACGTGCGAATGGCACTTTAGACCTGTTGAAGAAATCGAGCGTCTGTCGTATGACCGTACACGGTAATATGAAAACTGTCGTAAAAGTGTCTGTCGCAAAGGTGCCGCAGTTCCTTATCATTTAATTTACATCTTCAACGCAGCTCGATGCGAGCCTGGTGGCGAGATTGTGAACTCGAGAGGAAATCAGGATTCCAGGCCCCTGTCAACTTTTTCCAGATAAACGACCAAGTCCTATCGGGATTATGCGTCGGTAACAAAGACACCGCGAGATCTGTCGAAGATAGATGGTCAGACTGGGTCACATATAGGTAGCTCCGGCTGTTACGCACGAGTTCAGCCGGGACTGACAGTAATCAAAGGATGGAGAAGCGGATATGCACAGGCCGCGAGGCACGTCCTTCGGAATTTTTCCAAAAGGTCCTTGTCGCCTCTAACAGCAGGCTTCACTTTTATACCTACTTGAATCCCTTAACGCGATCCAAGTTTTTTTCTCCTTTTTTACCTTTTCGCGAAGAAAAAAAAAAAAAATTTCCCACGCCCCCATTCAGACCCTATGAACCCTCGCACGTCTTCGTTCGGATCCCAGGGTAAGGGCAGTGCCAATTCCTCCTGACGTCGCACGTGTATATAGATATCCGAGTGAATGAAATTTTCACAATAGACTCGCCAATTTCTGAGAAACAATTTCATCCGGATTCCGTATACAGATGCGATCCTCGCCATTATATCCCGTTAATGAATAAGATACGAATTTCAATAGCACAAAGTTACTGGAAGGAATTACAGCGGGGAAGAGAATTCCCATCCAACCGGGATGCTGCGAAAGTAACGTTGCCCGTCTTAAATCCATACACCGCGAATTCTTATCAAAGAAGATAATACGATTAATCCCGCTTCCCAGTGCGTCCTTTACAATTTCGAAAATCGATATTCACTTTGTCTCCGGTACGAAAATTTGGTGAATCAAAATTTTTAAATCCCCCCCCCTGCCCCAAAAAAAAATCTGGATCACGAAGGATGAGCGTCTGTATGTGACAGGCATTTTATTATATTCAAAAGCAAGAGTGAATCGACTGCTTTCATTTTCCTGAGAGGCGTGAGGAAGACAGAGAAATAAAAAGACGATGAAAAACAAGGGAGAGCGAGCGAGCGAGCGAGAGAGAGAGAGAGAGAGAACGCAAAGAGAATTTCTACTCCCTCGTTTCAGAGCGTCGAAGACCTTTTCTCTTTTTTTGCACCCCCTGATAAATGTTAACGATATTACGATGCCACTGTGGCCTCCCTTTATTACCTGTCTCACCCCCTGAAATCCCACGAGTTCTTCTTACCTCACAATAATGATATCGTAAAGCGTAAGATTTGCGAGGCGCATATTTACTACGTCTCCCCTGAATTACAGACCCCACAGTGAACTACGAGATGAGTTACGTTACACCGCTACCTATACAGTTTCAATATCCGTCAATAGAGTGAAGGGTGGTTTTGATAAGCGGACGACTACGGAGAATGGAACCATCGAGTTCTTGTCAAACTAGAAGACGACGGTGGTTTAGGTATGCATACAGACGTCATATCCGCTCTGGATATACCGTATATACAATACATATTATACTATACGAATAACTAGTACGATATATACGTACGCGGCATTGTATTACTCGACGTAGAAACAGATAGTCTAAAGACAGTAGGGCACCTGATAAGGACAACAATAGGTAAAGGGATACTATGGAGTACAATATAGTTGCGGACGGGATCGATATATATAGTTATTGGATTATTGAGAAGCTTAATTGGAAACGTGATAAAGGTATACAGATATAGGGGTACGTTGAATAATAGAAATTGCATAACAAAATTTCATAACAAGCGTTTACGTATTAAACGAGATTATTCGAGGAGAAAGATCAATAGTGGTACGAGATAGGGAGATGTACGTCGGACGGATTCTGGGACGGACCATAATGATGACGGTACTGCGAGTCGTTTGTGAATTCGTGGAAAATGAAATATTTCAAAGGGAATTGTTAAACCGGTATAATTTCCTTGAGGGAATATGGAACGAAATAAATACTGGGGATCTTGAATATTTCTCTTTTCCTTCTCTTTTTTTTTTTTTTTTTCTCTCTCTTTGCTTTTATTTGCCAGCGTTCTATAAAGCCTGACGTATTTCACGGGAATTCCTCGGGAGCACGAGCGACTCTCGCCGCGAGGTCGCGTAACTAGGAGATAAACGAGACTGGTAAATCCTCTCGACGAATGTAGGCAGGTTGGTAGGTACTTTTTTTTTTTGAGCCTATCCCTCTATCTATACGTATCTACGATTTCGCTACTGAGCCTCCTCGATGGATTAGAGACAAGAAAATTTCTGCCTCTTGGTACAGCGATAAGAGTTCAAAGGTAACTCTCATCTGAAATCTCAAATTCTCTTGGAAGGGTGAAGTTCGAGATTGAGGGTAATTGAAGGTCCAGGATGAGATCTCAAGGTACCCCTAATAATCTTCCACTTAGGAGATAATACCCAGCGCCCAGCAACTTGGTCCAATTATTCATCCGTTTGTTTCTCTCTCTCTCTCTCCCTCTTAACTCTTGATCCCTTGGCAACGGAGTGAACCACCGGAGTACACACTTTTAATGAGTTAAATCGGATAAATCATACGGCGTCTCCGTTATCGTGCCGCGCAAATTCGTACCCGGCACATTGAAAGATTAAAATGTGCCGCCGATATAATTGCCCCCCCTGGTAAAAAAAAAATTCGACGATAATTTTCTTAATTGAGATCGTACGGTGTAATCTGTCAATAGAGATAATTCACTTGTTAATTTACCAGGTATCGTATTGAAAAAAGAAAAAATCTAAGATCCAGATACAATTATCTCGCCTTACCTGCCTTAACCACGAATTAATAGCCACGAGGGTAGAAAAAGAATTAGAGGAAGATCGACTCAAGATTATCGGATCCTCCGAGATAGCCAAGAATTATCTATCGAGGATTACAAAGTAGCCGGCGGTCGTTTCATTTATTTCTTCTTTTTTTTTTTTTTCAATGTATATACATTATACATGTAGATCACCAATCGATTTTGCTCAACAGAACAGTCTCCTTGTTTCAATATCTTCGACCGCGCCGCCTCGATCTCTTGACTCGACTCAAGCCGCGTTCTCAATTTCAACCACCAATTGGGCTCGACATTCTGGACTCGGTTGTCGTGTAGTCCTCTCCAAGTTTCGCGAGCGCACAATTTATAAATAGTTTTGCGGCGAATACGTCCCGGAAACCTACGTAGGAACTTGGTAGCGTGTGCGAGAGTTAGAGATGGAGTAAGGGAGGGGGGGAGGGGGGGGGAGGATGCTCGACAACGTTTCCAAGTTTCCAAGCGAAGTGTTTCTCGAATTGAATTCTGTTAGGTGATCGTCACAAAGTCGATAGACGGTACATTTGAAACAGAATTCTACCAGAAGCTAGGAACATGTAATCCAATGGAGTGCGAGTGATATGTGGTAACAAGAGTAACAACAATATATATATATATATATATATATTGAGAGCACCGGAATAATCTATATAAATAAAGCGCCTCTGACGTAAGAGTCTGTAAGCGACGAGAAAGATAGAAGAAGATGGTAATAAAAAAAAAGAAAATTTGACGCGCCACTTTGAAAAGTTTCTAATTGAAGTAAAACTTTGAAATTAATCGAAATAACAAAGAGGAGAGAAATAGAAAAAAAAAAAAAAAGAAAAAGATGAAAAATCTTTAACATCTACTTCTCACTCGCACCTACTTCAAGCTACGTTTATTAAACATTCTCCCAGCAGTACCTTCGACCAAGATATTTTGTTGAAGCTTCTTCCCAGCTAACGAGATTCCAGATCCGCGGTAACGAGGTTAAACGCCCCGCAAGAAACGACATTTGACGCGAGATAAAATGCAGTTTTCTTGGCAGCCCCGACGCTTTTTGCGCGTTTCATCGCCTCGGGTGTCCCTTCGCCCCGTTATTCGAAAACGTGCAATGCCATTCGTTCTTTTGTCGATGCGCGACCGTTAGAACGCAGAAACGCTCGTGAACCTACTTGTGAGGCAGGTTCGACGGGTGCCCCGACTGGAGGAAACGGCCGAAGAAACGATCGACATTAGCATTTTTCCTACCTATTCGTCCACCTCGAGTCTTTCAAGCACGAGGGGGAACGAACGGCTTTGTTGCATCCTTTGCATTTATTTACGTAGTCCTTCGTAAATTTTCTTGCGTCTCCAATGCTAAGCAGCCTGCTTGTCCACTCTTATTTCTCTAGGTAACGGTACGACGATCCCGACGGATATTCCCTGCCTTAGTCACACACTTGACGGGTCCGTCTTGTTTTCTAACATGCAGGCGTATTAAATATTTACTCAATCGCCGGATTTATCGCCACTACGGATCTTCATTATTTCTTCATAGTAAAATTTCATTTCAACACGCGTACGCGTCGCGCACAAAGAGCCAGCCTATAATAGACGCCAATATCGCAAAATCCATTTTCAAAGCCTCACGATATCGTTAAGGGCGTACTCTGAGAAACGCTGCTGAGATAGCATTATAAATTAGGTTGCGAAAGAGGTCCCTTTCGTGGAAGAGCAGCTGAAGAGGTTCGGCCGGGGCTAAAAGAATTTTTCAATTTTACGCGGCATTGCGAATAACCATCCCGGGGAGGGTTAAAGGTCGCGAGAGAAATCTTTCCTGTAATTATTACCCAATAATACGTGTAGGAGGATATGAAATATTTTTCGGGATGAAAACAGCAAATTCGTTGAATCGCGACAAAAAAAAAACAAATATCCTTCACCGTAATATCCTGTGTTTTCATTTAACGTCGAAGTAACAGGGGGAATTTAACGTTTCCTCGAGAATACTAAATTTCAGATATATGCGAATTCAACGTGGCGCGAATAATTTTAATGAACAATAAACAACAGAGAGTCAGATTAATTCGCAATAACGAAGAAAAGCAATAGCGATACTACACTAAGTAATTTATACATGCGCGTGCGTGATAAATGCATATATCATTCATATATGCAATTAAATGAATAAGTCACGAAATCTCAAAGGAGGAAGTGCAAATATATATATATATATATATATATAATTTGAAAAGGTTATCCGGCAAACGTATTAAGGATGATATATCAGTAGAAAAAAAGAAGACGTGTTAATCTCGGCTTTCGGGAATCCACGAAAAGCCAACAAAGCATTCTGATTCGTGTGAGATAATCCTGAGAACCGTGGGAAGGAAACAAAAAAAAAAGAAGTTACGAAGGTCGCAGAAAAGGTCTTCCATTCCGACAGTCGCGGCGTCTCACCCATGTAGGATTTGCCGATGAAACGGACGCGGCCAATGGTCGGGCTAGTATTGGCGTGGCGATTGTCGAGCCCCC
>JARQTC010000811.1:307196-347025 GCA_030142495.1 Cephus runcator
AGCTTGGATGCCAATGTTGGCACTATCGGCAGCGAGGTTGGCCCAAGCGTCGGCCCGTTCCGATTACCCTACATGGGCACGTGCCAAAAGAAGTGGACGGGAGCGATAAGCGTGAGAAGACTGGAGACACAGAGGGTAAGGACTAATGGGAATTAGCGAGCGAGGAGGAAAGCTAATTTTAGGTTAATTCAATCGAAATGACGGCAAAGCAAAGGAACGTGAAAATACACGATGCGTGACTGCACGCACGAGTCACGAACTTTCTCCTATGGAGAATCAACGAACCAATGAATGCTGATGATGACTCACGATCAGTGACTCGAGCCACGTCCAGACTGTCATTCATTAGCCACGTCAATGATGCCATACGTTTTCCGTACGCATCTTGCTCTAATGGAAGATAAGTGAGTGATACCAACTGTATAGGACGTATTCGAGAAAATTGTAGCAATCATGGGTGCATCGTGGAATTACAGTTTTCAAGTGAAATTAAGCGACGCAATAACCCGTGACGATAGTACATGCAGCACTCACTTGCATTGAAAAAAAAAAAAAAAAAAAAAAAAAAATAATAATCTCAAGTAGATACAGTATCTATGCACAGTCGTGATAATTTAATGTAATGGGCTAACAAACTTATTCGCGTATAGAGAAATAATTGTCTCAAGGTATTCGGGTGCGATGGAAGATCGAGAAACGATCTCCGGACTATTTCCGTGCAATCTTCGTATGCAATATTCAGGGAAATTTTCGAAATAGATTATTACACGAATATATCCATATGGGGTATATATCTATGTGGTGCATATATTCGTAATGAATATAGATCAATTTCATGTACAAGGTCTCTCATATATTTCAAGGCTGATGATTTGCTGGTATCTTGTCACAAGATTTTTTTCCATTGATATCAACTAAAATTTGAATAAATTTTGAACTTTTTTTTTTTTTTTTTCATCGCTTCACAGATGAATCAACAGAGCCAAAGAGAGAAGCGCCTGCTAAGACGCACGAAGAGGAATAATGAAGAGAGAATGAGGACAAAAATAAGAGGAGGATGGAGAAGAGGCTTCAAAAGAGTGGACCACTCCCACTTTCCAGTTACTTATGAGAGTAGTAAGTATGATGTATTTGATGTGTGTGGGGTCTTCTGGAACCTCATCAGGTCTTATCGTTTTATCGGGCGAGCCTTTGAAATTTATAGGCGGCTATTAATTCTATTCAGGGATGAAACCACTGACACGCAATTCTATGCTACGTTATCAGCATGCCAAGATCTCGATCGGGAAAGAGTGCCCGTAGTCGCTATCGCGATTGAAATAAATTGACAACGTTCATAAATCGAAACGAATGAAATTAATTGAATATAATAACACGACCCACGTGACATTAAATTCAAAGTCAATAGAAAATCGGACAGTAGCCCAGCAGCCCAGCACCTCGTACGTATCTTCGTTGGTCATCGTAATAACGATACATGTGATAATAAAAAGATAACAACTTTCAATTGTCAAACGTTGTTCATTAAAAGTATCACTTTGTTATCTCTTCTATCCTCCTCCAGCATCTCTAACCTCCTTCCCCCTCTCCGACCTCGCGTCATCTTGCGGCCAACAAATTTCACGACTTTCTATTACGGGATCAGCTGTCGCAGCTGTCACGTGTATTTTGGCTCCTAAGAGCCATTGCGAATCTGGCGTGATATCGCTATCACCCCCATAAGAAAGAACAAACTACGCAACGTATGGCGAATGAAATATTTTCGTGGGAAATATTGCGTAAAAGCTATATAAACCAGCGGGAAAATTGGGGTGAACATTCGCAACAAGACAAAAACTTGACCGATTTCGTAAATCGCTAAGAAATCGTATGAGTCTGCAAATCTAGAAAATTTACTTACATAAGTTTCAATCTATCAAGGGAAATTTGTATAAAAGAGACATTCATACGTAGACCGAAACATTGTCGATCACCATATATGATAAGTGAACGAGGACAGAAATACTTTGGACATATGGCAAAGAAAAAAAAAAAACATATTTTCGCTTTGACAAACACTAACGTAATTACGTATTTTTTCATACGTCTGGGGGGATATAGATGGGGACCGAAATAGACCACCTACCGAGAATAAATACCTACACTGAAAGTAGGGCAAGTGTATTTTTATTTTTTCAAGTGTCGTGCGAGTCTACGAACAGTGAAGCCACAGTATTTCTACGCGGTACCGTTTACTGGACGTTTCAAGTCTAACTTGATGCGCAAACAGTGCGTGTCAAGTTAAACAGAATGTGGATACTGTTAATTACGGCCGTCACTCACACGTCTCGTTGCGAGTGAGAAATTGCATTTCTTTTACAATCTTGAAGAGTCATTCGCGTGCACAGATAAAATATGACTACAAGAATGCAAATTTCATGTAACATAATACAGATATTTTTTTACACGCTAATCCCACATGTGTTAAACAGTGTAAATATACCGGAAAAAAAAATTATTAGTAAAAAATATTAATAATGGATTTAAGGAACGAGATCGGCTCTTATCAATTTCTAGTGTTACCCAATGACCCAATTACATTTTTTTGGGGACATAAACTGTAATGCAAAAATAGATATACCCATCAAAAGCGCACGTGGTACAGGGAAGAAAAAGTGAGAAGCCATTCGAATTGGCGTTTAATTGCAATACGATGAGCATCTTATGGTATTATATGGTATCCTCGGTACCTGTAATTTAGTGAAATTATTCTGGTATGCGGGGGCCAAGTGCTGCTGGTTCAATCAATGTCCGAGTTCTCTGGATTCTGGCTTAGATTGCGTGCTCAATGCTTACGAGCAACCCCAGTCGCTCGTTGCTCTCTCTCTCTCGCTCTCTGTACCAGAGATGCAAACCACTCAATTGCAAGGTGGCCTGAGGCTCAAAGATCAGAGCTACTATACCCCTAGTGGTCTAAGGCATGTCCACAGAATGGATTAGAATTTCCTAGTTCCTGTGTATTAAGGTGGTCGACCACTGACAGTGGTATAATATTAAATGATAGACTATACGCGTATGCGAATGGATCGTTACGTTGTAATATTATTTAACCCTAGATTTACGTACACTTCTTGTATACCTGTCTCTATGAATTTTTGAAAAAGATCGAAGCCTATTGACTGACAGTGATATATCGATCGTCCATCGAAAGGATACTTGGTTTACGTATCTGTTCCCGAAAAATGACTTTGATGATGAACAAGTATGGAGAATCGCAAAATTATGGGATTCGCGGAAGCAGGGAAATAGTTTGACCATCGTCGCATCGATAATTCGAAGATCCGAGAACGTAACAGATCGAGCTGGATATGTGAAATCGAAATCCCTTCACCGATTAATAAATGGGGAGTACTCTCACCAGGGCTGATCCAGCTGATCAGCGAAGGCCGAGAGCTGCATCCGGGGGACACTCAGGTGGGCACTGCACTGTAGCACAACACTGCACGTCCGAAACGCACGTAGAAAATCGGTAGGATTTTCTGGATATTGCGAGAGCAACGCGAGAACTGCACAAGCGAGAACTTTTTATACCGGGTAGGAAACACGTTTGGAAAAACTATCGACAGATAGCACGGGAGCGCGAGGCGGCTCGAGGCACCCCGATCGGTGTCCCAAGACAGAACTGACTTTGACAATAATCAAATTCGGTAATTAATAATTCCGATTGGTCGAGATCCTAATAGCCAATGACTATAATCCTTCCCCCTCCAGTCGGCCCTTTAAACTAAATCGTCCCCTTAAAACTAAGTATATAGATATAACAATGGCTCGTTAAGTAAAACCGAGATAACGTAATTTTCCAAAATTTTAATTACATCAAATTATAATTACCCTTTTTACAATTACCCTCTTTACAATACACGACTAATCGTTACAAAAATCGATCCCTATGATTTTTTCAGATTCGTCAGATTGCTAAAAAAAAATCTCCCGCGTCAAGCACCATAATAAAAAATTGCGTACGACCCTGCGTGACGTCACCAGATTCAATTTCTGAGGGAACAATATCGCACCGGTGCAATAGGGAGCCGATCGTACGGTCCCCCACAGGACCAGAGTCCACTTCCGTGTATAAGGAGGATGGGCGCCACTTCCGAGGAACAAATTAGAAGATTGTCCGTAAGGGGTGGCGCCGTGGGAAGCGACTAGGTGATTTCCGTCTTTAATCCGAGGAAAGTCCGTGGGCAACTTCCGGCGAGCTGTAACGTCGTGAGTCAGGTTCGTCGTTCAGGAAATTGAGCCATCTAGGTGTAGCACTACCGTAGCTTCCTGATCGTTGGTCCAGAGAGGAGAGACCCTTTTTTTATTAGCATCCAAGAAGACGCCACAAGGCCATTCCACCCCGTCACGACTCGTCAGAAACGCTCGTGCGTGATTGGGAAAATGAGAAAGGGGTTGTCCATCAGCGACAGGATACAGAAAAAGGGGGGAAGAAGAAGGGTACGGAAGAAAAATGGATTAATAAGAAATAAGGATCATGGAAAGAATATATAGTGTGGATTATTGAGATACGAGGATGCTGGATATAGTTCATCTTGTAATCTTCGCTCTGGCTGCCCACCGTTGAGATCTACTTGTATGCATTTAAGTATCGGGTAAAAGGTTCGTTCGATCCGAAGGTACGGACTCCTCGTGTTCGATAAAGAGTGACTCTGTATAATAGACGTCTTGTAACGTGTAGAAAATACGTTTTACTTTCCATCTGGTGTTCCGTGCTTAGAAGCGATCGTTAAGCTCCATGTTAAATGGATGATGCAATCGTTGAGCCAAGAGCGGAATGTTTTGTAATGCATCGGTATGCAGCTGTGATAATATCGAGTACGGATCGGAAACGTATTTGCATTGATATTTACAGAATAGAAAACTCGGCTGGTGTCAACGTGTCCTTCTAGCAACGTACAGAGGGATAAAGCACGTTTTTCAAATCTCGTGTGAAATTCTCATCAACGAGCGATGACGAATGGTATCGGAAAATATATGGAATGAAAAATAAAAAAAAGGAAAAAATAGGATTTTTAGGTAAAAGTCAAAGGTTGTCGTTATCGGATTGTATTTGCGGATCACGAATATCTAGTTTTCATACAAACGAATTTAACGGTATAGCGTGCAATGCCCCATGCCCTGGGGAAGCTGCAGTGGAGGAGATCACTGATTTATTAGTTGTTACGTAACAATTCGGTAAGAAATGCTCTCGTTCTCAAAAGTTCTCGCGTTTCTCTCGCAATATCCAAAAAATCCTACAGATTTTCTGCGTGCGTTTCGGACGTGCAGTGTTGTGCTACAGTGCAGTGCCCACCTGAGTGGCCCCCGGATGCGGCTCTCGGCCTTCACTGATCAGCTGGACCAGCTCTGGTGGGTACTCCCAGTTTATTAACCGGTGCAGGGATTTCCGTCAGAATTCTCCTTTTGGCGGAGTTGAGACTGTCCCACGTCAACTCCCAGGTCGTACCGGATCGTCAGTTTCCGGTGAAAAAAGAATTGGCCGGCGCCCGCCTGGCATGCGGATGCACGGATGAAGGGTGGACGACCGAAGATCAGTTCTCGGATTTTCGTTATCGGTCTCGAGTTAAGAAAATACGTCACAATATATGTATATATATATATATATCTCGTAAAGGATTACGATCTTCTTATTTACTATCGAAGTTTTCTGTTCAATTCCGATGGAAGATGCTGCGAGCATAAAACTGTATGTATTCCATACCGATCTCGATGCGCTTTAAGTTCGTACTTTGCACCCAGGTAAGAGAGACACCCTGTATAAGATTTGTCGACGGTACGTGGGTGGCTTTCGCAAGAAGAAACGACAAATACTTATCCTAGGATCTGAGTCGATGTCGCAGAGTAAAGCGAGGTGACCCAGTTCATGAGAAAATTTGAGATCGATGTGGTCCAGCGCGCGGAAGATGCTGAGAGGAAAATTCAGACTTTCCTTCTCCGTTCTTTTGTGTTTTTGCGAAGATGTTTACCGACGCGCGCAATGTCCAAAGAAAATATGGCGGACCGGAAGCTGATGTAGAAGAAAGAAAGTAAGTATAAAAAAGAATCAACAATGCTTCTTTTTTACAGATAGCAAATATATACACGAGATAACGTTCTATCCACTAAAGATCAAATCGAACGATTTATATGGGCAGAACTATGGCATTTGACATTTGAAATCATTTAACAATATCTCCAAGATATAAGTAAACAGATAACTCGTACGTAATTCGCTCTTTAATAAAGTATCTCCTTTCTATTTACTCAGAATATGTTTCCCAAGCGCTCCTATGCTTTTTCAAGCGCTTGCATAATTGCCTGTAGGTATAAACTTGCATTGCATCCCACCTGCATTATTGCAACTGCACCTGTGAGACTATCTAGGTACAAAATCAGCATATACTCCAAATGTAATTACAGCACAGAAATTTTACTGGTTCCTGGCCAGTGTATATATATATATATATATATATATACCCCGAGTGATAGCGAAGACACCGGAAATTCCCAATGGACCACGTGACGAAACAGCAAATGAATCTCATGCAAGATGCATCTCTTATGTTGCGGCTTATGACATAGAGGAATTCTCCATGTCTTTTTTCGCTGGACCTAACATGTATCTCCAGCAGATGAAATCGCGACTGTGACTAATTAGCTTGTAACGTGTAATACCTGACTGTGCACGTGTATATAGATATACTCGCATGAAAATTTCGCGAATCTCAGCAGAATGAAACTATCGGCCCGTAACGGCCTCACTTAATACAGTGTAGAAATAGCCATGATTATTATGTAAATGGCCGTCTAGGCTTGAAACAGTGTTAAATTGCTCCTAGCAAGATTGCATACTTCCGCAGTGCTATTCCCCTATTCCCAGCAGGCATGTTCTTCGGGCGCACGCCAGTTAGTAATTCATCTGAGGCTACCAACCTCGCAACAAGACAATTGGGTCAGCGTTGAACTTGGCCAGGAGAGATAAAAACGATAGCTGTGATTTGCTGTTTTTTTCTTTTTAATCACTGATTACGCACACTGCGCTTATGATTGTTATAATAGAAAAATAATGACCAATCGTTTCCGATAAGGATATAAGAATTTTTATCAAAAAATGATTAGCCGCTAATTGACAAATTTTGCACAATCGAAAGATATCGGACCCGATCGATGTTGATAAAGCTTGACGATCGATCGTTACGATTTTTCTGGAAATTTTTGAATTTCTGTATGTAATATTTATTTTTAGCTGGCTGCAATGCAAAAAAAAGTCAATATCGCTGGTTATACGTGTACTTGCGTCATACGTGCAAATGCATTATGAAATTGTTTAAACTGTATGTTTGCCAATGCTAAGAAATTAGTCGGTAGGACAATCAATGACGCGAGTCTTGGTTAAATTCTTGGAAAAATTAATAACAAAGTGCATTACGTTAATATCATTAATTTCATCGCAGTGGGGTTTGCTTGTCAAAATATTAATTCATATGGATTCGATAATTAGTGTATCCCTTGTTACGTTTCTGGCGGCAGGTTTTCACGTACTTTTTAATACGAGGTTACGAAGATCGATATATGTATTACAGTGTTATAAACAGTACGTAACATTCATGGCGATTGCAATAACAGTTATTTGTATAGGTTTACATACCCACGTATGTGGGACGTGCCCTGAATATTGCCAGATGTATCTCATATTTATTACGGTGTTAACAGCTGTTATCAGTATCGATAAAGCATCGTAAAAAAAAAAAAACAAGAGATAATCCCACTGCATCCCATACCTACAGAAGTGTACGTAATTGAAAGAAGAAAAAAAAATATAAAAATTCTATCTCATCATGGAATTATTTTTTCTCTCAGTTATCCTACACTGGGAATTGTTATTTAGTGAAGGGTCATGAAAAGTATTATATATATATATATATATATATATAAAGAGGCGTAAAATCTATAAAGTTCAAAGATTGAAAAGAAGTTTGAAACTTCTTTCGAAGCGTCGTTTCAGTGTGATAGGATTAAACGTGACACTGACATAAGCTCATTCTGCTACTTTTAAAGAGTACTTGAAATCTTCAATTTTCTTACCTTCGATGCCACCTGTCTGTGCCACAAAGTTGGGTTAGGAATTTGAAAAATTAAATTTTTATACCAAATAATAGGAAATTTTTAAAAGCGAAAATACTTTAGTGAAAAATTAACATAGACCCACCACAAGATCGTGTCTACAATATTAGCACGAAGAAAAAATGCAAAAATCAGCGTTACAATTTGGTAAGATCAAACGTCCTTGTAAGTACGATCACTCGTTAAATCACCTTGGCTCAGCAATGCTCAACGAAATTAAAGGTCAACCGGATCCAATTCACCGGAGCAATCTTCTCAGTCTTCTCACAATCAGGCTGAGAAAATAATGCGGTAACCGAACGCGAGATGCGTATCGGGTCTAAGCACTATATATATATATGTATACACATACACCATACCTCTATACATAATAACGACAATAGTACATAACCAGTGTCCAAAGATCAAGGATTCCCTAGATACCTAAAAATCTGATAAGCCTCCAGCTTCTTCTCTTCCACTTCAATTTTACCCTTTAACATATACCCATAGCTATAACCAGCTCTTACGTACAAGCAGTCTCTATTCCCTGCCCTACCCCAAGCTTCCTTTCGGCGAGTGCACAACACCATTTTGCTGCTCAAACCAATCGCAAATTGAGAGCGGTCTCTGGTCTTCCAGTCGACTGGAGACGGCCAAGACCCAAAACATATATATATATATATCAGCGACGTAATATATAGATATACATGATTGTTCGCATTCCACGTGCTACCTAACCAGTTTTTTTAATGTGCGATTATACCCGTGCATAACAATAATAGTGAATTTTTTATAAGAATGCAACTCGTCCACTCGATCCACACGTGGCGCTTTGACATTTCAAATTTGTCATTAACACGCGATATCGAACGGGAGCAAGCGTGGCAATTTTTATTTCGGCTAAGTCAGCTTTTTATACCAAGCTACCGTACGTAATAATGGAAAATCTTTTGTACAGTGAAATTGTGTTACGAGGTACAGTACAATGGGTGTACAGTATTGTTAAAAATGAATAGAATATCTTATAGCACGTGTGGAGTAGAATACGAGCGTTATCGCGAATAGGGTTACTGGATACTTTATTAATAATATTGCACAACTTGGAAGTTACATTGTAACTGTATGAGCTACAATTCATTTAGGGTAGGCAGTGTGTGTATAGTAATGCACACGTCCAATTGTTCTGTATAATGGTTAGCAGACTCCTCGTTGTCATTACTGATAAGGATGAATAACGAAAATGACAGGCGATAGTTTTGCCTTGTAATAATATTAAAATCGCATTATCGCTAAGATATCTTTAATCTTGGTGAATCAATCAATAGCTTTTTTTTCGACTTTAAGTCTTACCTGTATTTAGCGTACGATTCAATGCCCGGGAATATGATCAAATTAATGATTACCTCACGTACCTGAAACCAGACAGAGACACCAATGAATCGCTGATAAGCAAGAAAATTATTACTTTAGTTTGTCTGTATAAAACAGAAGTGTCGAATATTAAAAAAAAAATTATTTCAGTCGTATCGCGTATCAATATTGTCTTATGCGATTTCGAGTTGTATTATTGCTTCGCGACGTTTCAATTGCTCGAGGCTTCCTCAGAAATTCCTCGTAAGAAAACGGGCGAGGGCGATACGGCTGCATTTGTACGAATGCCCCCAGGGTGGTGCATGCGCCTACTTATACACAGTGCTCGGAATGGCTTTCTCCGCCCCCCGATGAAACACAGCAAAACATTGCATCGGATAATTAGGAGGAAAAGGGGGCTCTAAGGCCACGGCCGTTGTGGCTAGGCAAAGACGTAAAACCAAGGCGGAGGCAACCTGGAGGCTGGATACATGCATAAGATTTTACCTATTTACGCCTGTTTATGCGCGTATTAATATAGCTTTCGAACTGCGGAAGAGTCTGGACCACCCATATGGACCACCCACTACAGATAGCTAAATAATAGTTTCTCCACCAAGTATCGAGCAAACCCAAGTATGCGGAACGATCTAAATAATTATTGATCGATCGAAAGTCAAATTTGAAAAAAAAAAAAATGAATATTTAATCTCGTGACCTACAAAGTAGGTCAACTGTATAAAATTTAATGACACCGATTAGAATTACTAATCGAATACTATCTCTATGTTAGGCTAGACTTGATCGAATGTCAAAAAAAAAAATTCGAGTCTTACCATACACTTTCCAAGTTACCTATAACGAGATAAAGTCTCATCCCTCGTCTCGAATCCTGTCACATTCTCAAGTTTCGATAAGACAGCAACTTCGAGAGAAACAATAAGGACAGAAGTGCCAAAGGTGGGTTGGGTTCTTCACTCGGACGAAGAAAAGTGTCCATGCGAGTGTCATCTCGAGATAGAGCCATCCGACGTGCGGAGGCTGGACCAATTTTTTTGTTGGTACCAATAAGCTCGTTTTTTCGTAGGATCAATACGCAGTAGCTTGGTCCAGTTATAAAACCAGCAGCTTGTCACATAACTTTTTCTACTCTGTTGCCAGCGACCCCCCTCGCCACCCCCAATCGCGAGACCATGGCCGCCTGTATCCAGCATCCCCCTATCCAGCATCCCGTGCAATCTCATCCCTCTGGACCAGTCGCTGACACAATTCCGCCAATTGCGATGAACCATATGGATAGCAAAGTCCCGTGTTGCTTAAGTAGAACTGACGTCATCAGCCATGTCAACGACACGTGCTTCCACCCTTTATTATACTATGCATCTATTTACGTCAACTCAACTTGACGAGTGTTGTAATACGTAAATCTAAACGACTTTTCTTTCCTACGGACAAGCGACTATTACGGTCGACATCGAATTAAAAGGATCCTTGACATTCATGACGTCAAACTGACTTCAAGATGGGATATGAATATTTCAACGAGCTTCAAGATCAAATCAGGAGCGCCACGTACAAAGAAAAGGATACGTAGAGATATTTGAGTTATCGATACAGGAAATGCTTATTGGATAATTAATTTTTGACTTCGTCAGATAAGGGTATCGTAGCCTTATCTAAAATCATACAGGTACCAAGGTTAAAGGTTAAAATAATTTTTTGAAGATATCATCTTTTGGATATCAGTATATATACGTATCAGAGATAAAAATGTCGGTAGACTATAAAAACAAAATATTATTTTTTTCACATTTTTTTTTTTTTTTTTCAAAACATTTATTTTCGATGATCGATCAGTTTTTTCCATAGCTACGAGAATAACACGTACTTAAGCGAAAAGCTTTTGATGGATGTAAATAAATTGACGTCCCTCTCAAAATCCATTATCGATAAATCCTCGTTCTGTTACGTTTCGTTCACTCGATTTTCCAAGATACCACGAAAAATATCGGCCTCCACTCGATCGACGTCATCAGCCCGAGACGCCGTCGACGTATCTCTAATGTTTCCACATCACGAACGGACAACGTTTGCTTTGCTATACGAATACGAAGTAATCCAAGAGAAACGAGTAGGCGAGTTTTTTCTATGATAAAAATAAAATTTCATTCCGTAAAAAAAGAACAAGCGAATAAAATCATATTCTTCATGATTTTACTCGGCGTTTCTCTATACCCGTTGGTAAGAGTGTTTCCTGCATTATTCATGATTGTTTAGTGACCCTAAAACTTGTTAATGTCTACTTACGTATTCAAACACGACTAGCTGTGTTAGTAGGACAGACTCTGGCCCCTATTTACGTATAATAGACGACCAAACGAATTCAAAGAACCGAGAATAAGGATCGAGATGCAATCTCAAAGAATCTTTTTTTACACTAAGCACCTAGTCATTGTATATATATATATATATATATATATACATTATACATATACCATATACACTGCAATATACATACTCTCGACTTAAATAAATCACTGTAAATGCGCTGTATGCATTTTGATGCAGTCGCAAAAAAAAATAAATAAATAAAAAACCTCAAGGTTGCTTTCCACAGCAGAAATTCTGCCAGAATGCGGATCAGCGACGACCAATAAACTCGTAAAAGGAAACGAAGGAGTTCCCTCGCTTATACATCATATATATATATATTATGTATATACACCGCAGTACATAAAACACGGCCGCTGCCAACGTCAGTGATTACTTTGGCGTTAACGTGAAATTAGTTGAGATATTGCGCCTCCGGCTGTAACCGAGACGTCGTATCCGCGTACAGTTCGATACAGCTGGGCCCTGGCCGCCATATTGGATATTTTTACCGTATCTCATTATTATATTATTATCAAAGCCCGAAACTTTGAAAATATTCGTTGAAAATATATTCGTTAAATTCGCTCGTAATAAAAATAAACGTTGAAAACATATTCGTTCCAAAACCATACACATGCGTACACCGCTTGTGCTTAATGTAATTATTATAAGAAAAAATGTTACTGACAATATTTTTCTAAAGGCGTCATAGCATCGCAGCGACTACTACTTGTTTACCTTAGTTAGAAACGACAACGAGAAAGTGCATCGTTGCACGTGCCCATGTGTACCAACCTGCACGAATTCTTTGTACCCAAGCGGTTCTCGCACGGTTATCCGTGAACTTTAACAATGCTACTCTCATGACTGGTACCGCTGCGATACCAGATAGGTTATTGACATTAATAAACTACAAACATCGAACTTTATCGTCGCCTTTTAACGGCCTCGTAGTTTACGACATGCGCTCTATATACTGACTGTATGCACTCAGTGTGCATACATATACACGATTGTATCGGATGTCAGTGGGTAAAACGAGAAGACGTAGAAATGCCAGCAGAGGACATCACTGACGTAGGTAGTAAGTGTGACGAGGAAAGTGGTCCAAACTTGGGATGCTGGAGATAAGGAAGAGTTAACGGACGGACCACCCTTTTATCTGAATGATCAGCATTTTAACGGGTATCCTCAGCTCGTGTTCCTAAACCCATCCCATTGGCGTTAGGCTCCAACGCTCTTCTCAGCATCCGAGAGGATGTCAGGACTGAAAACTTTCCGACACGAAAACTTTCTTTCTACGCTTTGACCCACGTGACTCGTCCCACTCCTGGTAAATAGGTTCTCCGTCCTGGAGATTCGAGAGAGGATACACATAGATAGAGCGAGAAGAACGTGAATCCTGTAAAAGGAGATCGCGGGATGAAAATTCACGTAAGGATAACATTATTCCGGATCAAATGTTTTGCCAACAAAATGATATTTTTGATAAATTTCACAACTTTATCGACGATAACCGGTCGTGACGTCATAGCCTCGCTACGGACGAACGACGGCGTCGCGGTGACCGCGCTCGGTGTTTTACTATCCGGCGATTACGAGATGCTGTAACGAGACTCGTCTTCATGGAAATGGACCACCAGGCTCTGGTACGGTGTGGGGAATTGACACGGTTCTTAACGAGTAATAAAAAAAAAAAAAAAAAAAAAAAAAGGCAGATCCTATCCTACCCAATTAATTTTCACCCTAGGAAAAGATAGGTACTCCTGACGTTACAGATTGGAACTTTTCTACCCGGCAGCGGCACCGGAAACGATCTTTATCGAGGTACTCAGGAAGGTCCCGTGTCTCCAGTATCCAATTAGACAAGGAGACCAGCCTCCTCTCAGGATTTAAGAATTTTAAGGACCATAGACTATATATATATATATATATATAGATATCCACTTCAGGTCCTACAATTTCGGTATAACAAGAGGCAAAAGTTTCGCTCGACCTCCAGCTGGCCGAAGGGTCAATCCCAAGAGGGTCACTGGGTGAAATTGAGATAACTCTCACAATGGAAATCTGATGGCAGAGATTCGCTTGTCGCCGTAATGAGAATCACGAATGGTACAATCAGCGGACAGGTGAAACCTTCCGGAACGAGAAAACATTCCTTCGCAGCATCCGGGGAGCGTCAGCCAGGCACACTAAACTTCCTGATGGGCTCCATCTTCAGCGGCCTCCCCGAGGAATCCACGAGGGATGCTTTTTCACGGGGGACCGCGCAGGCCAGGCTGGGTATCCACTTTTCTCCCTTCATCAGCGTATAAGGGCTGTCATTAAAGAACAGGGTCTACACGCTCGCTAACGAAGCGGTTCACACCCTGGACTCGCCGAGTCTTCCGCTGCTGACCCGAACGTCCGGACTGACATGGGAAATACCAAACCAGGAACAGGAACCACCCACTAGGATCTCCGGATCCCCCTGAACAGTACGATATAGATATGGCAAGTTAGGCCCTGAATTTGGGCCACGTCAGGTCGATGCCTTTTCTTGGGCTCGCTGGCCCATAGACAATCCCGCGATAACATTGATGAAGGCAAAGGTCCAGGGCCGTACGCGTCGACCCGAACCTTCCCAATCTCATGCATGCTTGCATGTACGTGTATATATACCACGCATGTACGAGATTTCACCTTTTGCCGGAATTTAACCGGGTGCTCTGGATACGACAATGAAAACGAGGAAAAGGAATCGATTGAGACCCCGGCCATGTTATTCCAACGCTGATCTCATTCATTCTAGTCCAACCCTCGTGACATATCACGAAAGGTTTCCTCATAATCAACCAGATTTATATATCTATATATATACACCGTATATAGTTTTACTATCGTTCGTTTTCCAGTTAAAGGGCAGCTTGTTAAAAAAGATCAGCCTGGTGCACCACTTCGATCGTACTATATCGGTACGGGATGGATTTAATAAATTCGACTTCTGCATCCGACGGCAAATAATAATAAAAGAGATATATATGTATATAATCACTAGGTAATTTTCTACGTCAACTCAGTTTCCTTTACCTCGAAATTCAAGAAACGATGTATTACGTTTATCCCTAATGCCAAGGGATTGAAGATCTGAACTGTCGTTATCATTACGTAATAAATTGACAGAACGTTCCACGGTCAACGATTTAAAGTCAAAGAAGGAAAAGTATGTAAAAGAAAATATACATAGGCAAGTAGAAAGCGGAAGTGCAATAGACTTTTAGCTTCGCTCTGGTAATATTTATATATATAAATATATATATATATTACAACAGTGAATATCGTATCTCGATATCAAGATGATGCCGAGGGAGATGAAATCTCCATTTCTATGGAACAGGTTATATTCGCAGGCATAAAGTTTCGCTAGACGAGAACGAAATAACAGAGCGATGAGTAATTCGTCCTGAGAGTCTGCATAATTGGCTGACCTAATAAAGCACAGCAATTACCCTCGGTTATAAAAAGTGAGGACTCACGTGAACGCGAACGTATTCCGCCAGCCATCCAGCATCCGAGTATAGGATGAGTGACCATGAACACCCAACTACGGGCACGGCCATTGCGTCTAGCTATATGCATATAGCCAGTATGCATACGTATACGTATATATAACGCATGCGACCTAAGTACACGGTAAGTAGGATCGCCACGTCTACGTTACAGAACGTATGTAGAACGTACGTAGCTGTACATGCGGTTATTATAACCAAGATCTGCCCATATACGATAACTGTGCCGCTCTCCAGTTATATGCCTCCTCACGAAGTTGACTATCCGCCACTTTGCCCCTCGTCCCTCTTCCCATAACCCTACGTGAGCCACTGTGCGTCTTGTAGGACCTAACCTTCAATTTTTTTTTTTTTTTTTTCCTAAAAATCCACCACTTCACTTCTGGCGAGCTACGATAGTAAAAAAAAAAAAAAAAAAAAGTCAAAATGATCCTAGCTGAAAAGGATCCGCAAGATGGCCGACCCTGCGAAGAAACTCCTTGCGGTTTTCGAAGCTCCGTTCTGTTTCCCTCCAGGCTATATATTGACTGTACCAGGTATCTGACAGCGGTGCTTGTACGTATCCAGACTCCGGACAGACTGTACTAGTCGATAGGAGCAAGTGAAAAGGTGCGAGAAGATAACTGCAGAAGCGTCTTCAGGTATAAACGTCATCCTGGGACTAGGTTCTCGATGGCTGATTTAACGGCGTTTGCTATGGCTGCTTCTGACACGTCCTCCTTTTCCGTCCTGTTAGCTGGCTGATCGGTTATGTCAACACTCCGAATGGGAGCTTCGATCGGAACTGCTACGTCTGGGTCCTCATGGAAACGCAGCTTGGTCTGCACGAATACGACCACAATGTGATTATCCTGAAGCTAGTACCTGAATATTTGGATGGTAGGGATACAGGTTTTGCTTCTTTATTATTTCACTCGATGGGACGTATGTGGAATTAACATATGTGGCTTTAACTGCTTTTGGTTGGCATTCGAGCGATATGTTGTGCTCGTATGCCAGGACGCGTGTGCGGGACATTCTAATGCTGCTTAACAGGCGGCCGAGACTGCCGGGCGAAGCGTGTGTGGAAATTGAAGCGTGGAATTGCTTAAGCAGAAGTCACGGAGGCAAATGAAAGGAAGAGAATGTCCTACGATGTTGGCCACGCTCCATTAATTTTATTACGAACAGCCGAGCGAGCAAATACTCTCATCTCAATCGACGCCGAGATTCAGGATTTTATCTGAGACTTGCTTATACGCGCTTGTGCCTGGAAATTATTCTTTATACTTTGTCATTGTAACTACGAAGATTCGGCTGGGTTAATCGAGCTTGACGTTTCTTTATTACGCTTGCGAATTAAATGAAATTTTTTTATTTTTTTTATTTTATTAACAGTGGCAATTGCATCTGGGACGACTGGCCGTTGTCATTAAAGTAATTTCATTTGGGAATGAAGGATTGTGTTGCTAATATTATTTTTTTTAATCTAATCGAAATAAATGATGCATCGTAAGTTAACGCGAGTATCAAATTTACACGTAAAATCGAAAATTTTCAGAAAATTCAAAAGGGTGACTTTTCGGTATTCGACATACTTAAATTGGCAAACAGGCAGCTGTCGACTTTTCACGAATCCGGTATTGATATTTACAGTTTTACTGTAAAACGTCTGAATTTAAAACGTGAAATTTCGCGAACACCTGCGACGAGCATTTTATTTCGCGCTCTGCGCTTCGATCCTATGTATCGTATTCGACTAAACCGTGACGTAAAATATTAAAAAAAAGTAAATTCATAAGTTCACGTAAAAATCATGCAAAAAACCAATCATCCAAAAATGATGAAAAAAAAAACAAATTTCATCGTACACATAATATATATATATATATATATATATAACAAGCAGCAAGACAAGCGTGAGAAGAAAGTGGCTTGGGATCCGAACGAAAGGATCCAGCCTCCGGATCACAGTTGCGAATCGTAGACTCACGCAGTGATTGGCTACGTCGGCTTTATTGCGCCAATCGGGCGAACAGCTCGCGCCTCCATTCGCAAAAGTGCAGGGCCACCTGATTAATGGCCGCGCTGGCTCCATTATTCATTACGCTAGTCTGTAGCGAGTCATGAAAACGTGCCGTGTCACAGCGAGTGCGAAATCAATCGCGAACCGTGCCAATAGATCTGCCAAGGCATATATCAAAGTGAACCGAATCTACATACATCTATGTATTCCATAGCTATATCTATACATAAATGCATAAATGCACCTGCACCACAGCGACTGCATAAAGCCGAATAACCCTTGAGCTTCAACCTGCACATCCTATGAACGTCCGATCAATCGGTTATGCAGTCGAGGATTTATACGATCCCGCGTATGACGTAACGAAATCATCGGAATATACACCACGCGCCGGAAAGGTATCCCCAAATTAATGAATATTCAAACGGGACAAAGGAAGTGAGGTGGGAGAATGGCAGCACGTAACCGGATGATCCCTCGCAGGATATGCCGATTCGATATCGGGTTAATCAAGACTCATTAGAAACCCGCGATACGACGGACGCGTTACGGGAACAGGATAATTGGATAAGATAGAAAGAAATTTGCATTATTGATTTAAAAGGTCATTGGGTCACGTGTTATACGACTGGATGCCGGGATGGATAATTAATCGAAGATGAATTATGTGGACGATGACGTCACAGGCCACACCCATATACACGCTGTATAAGATTCGCCGTGTGTTTCTATGATTTCCTTCGGCCCAGCATCCCGTACGAGTGACGGATGAACTCTCGTGCCGTGTACCGATACACGGAGCAATAATGGGAATAACTCTTGCGCGAGTTCACGAGAAGATGCGAATTACCGTAATTCGCCCGCGGTTACCGCATGAGTTTCGCGACCCTATTCGATCTCGTAGGACATATACGCACAAAGCGGTCGGGTAAATTTGTTCCCGGAGGCTGGAGCTGGAAGGAAGTCGAAGGAGGTCGCCAGGATGAGGCGGATCGATTTATCGATAAATCGCGATATACGTGTGTATATATATACTCTGTCCCTGTCAACGCCTCAAAGCAGACCGGCATAACCGGACTGTAATGATTTTTACATTAGAAGAAAAGTGAGCGCACACCCCCCGCGTCGTCTATAGGACCAGACCCCACCTCATCGTCATCCCGATGGACCTTATTATTACACGTGGGACCTCGATGCCCGTCCGCTGGCAAAGGGTTGAGAACAAGGTCTGCGAACAAGTGCAGCCAGTATATGCACGGGCTACGCCGTGGGCGTAGACACTCCGCGTCTGTTCGCGTCCACTCTCTGTGCGCCATAGGAACTCTTTATATAGATGTATATATATACGTATATGATATTCGATGTAACTTTATTCCTTGGGAGTTCCGCTGGAAACGTGTTGCGGAACGGGCTCTCAGAGAGTCCCGGCCGGTTATAAAGCAGTCATGCAGGCTTACGTGCGCGCGCGACTAACCAGCGATCGGTGATATCCGGCGGAGACGCTAGATGAGATGCTCACTGAGACGCAGTAGGATGCGTCGCGACGGCACGCGAACGCGTCGATATTACAGATTAAACGATTCACGGCCACTCTGAGGTTAATCACCGGATACGGAATCCAGTTTGCAGATTATTCATATAATTAAACGCTCGATCGCCTCTCGTACGCCGATGCCATTCGCTTTACCACTGTGTCTGTATATATATACGTACATGGATATATGTATATATACAGGCGTACCGGCCAATGGGTGCATTTAACGTCGCGAAGCTACATATGTATATATACACTTCTTCATTATCGCACGTTCCTCCCTGCAAGCCGTTGCCAAGAATTTCCAAACTTTTTAACCAACTTCCACGGTCTTGAGGCTGGTACGTATGATATGTATATGATTTCTCACACCGTAATACAGTTTTACTGGGATTCGGGGTAAAGACCGTCTTACCCCCGTAGAGTACCCATTTTCAAGAGAGCCAAGATGTCTCCACTGCAATGCGCCCACGCGGCAGTTAAACTCTTGGCGCGACGTCACGATTTAATTAGCTCGCTAATACTGTCGGCTTGCCGCACGCTAAACCAGCTCGGCTCGTTTACGTGCCAAATTTACGAGCAAGTACATCCGATACTTATTTTTTTCTTTCTTTCATATACCGTCACCCATACCCATCCCGCTTCCTGCTTGACCACTTCTGACTTCTGTTCTCTTTTTTTTTTCCTTCGTCCTCCGGAAAACCCAGCTGGACGTATTTTCAAAGAGCACGTGGTCCGGCACCTTGTATCCTGCGGTAAGTGGCTATCAGACGTAAGCAACGATAATGCATTCACCTATTACGTCATCGGTGAACGCGCTCTCGCCGATGTTTTATTTACGGCGTTACGAAGGTGTGGAAATAACCTCCCGGTCGACGCTACCGAGAATTTAAACTAGCCATTAATGACTGGCCGCTATAGGACAATTACCCGAGCGCGTCAAATTTTTTTTAACATTTTTTTTTTCTAGACCACCGACATCGAAGACGTTTAAGCAATTAATCGCCAGACGTTACACTCATTTTTTTTTTCATCTTGACGATTCCATCAGCTTCGAGACGGTCGGGCGTCTTTTTTATCTCGCGATGAAAAAAAAAAAAAAAAAGGGAATATCGTCTTTTATTTTTCCACGTCAAGCGATTCCCTCGAATTATCCGATACACGCTAAGTCAATAAACTAATCTATTTATTACGGGCTGACAGACGCTCTATAAAATCGATCCACTCGCCGTACAAGTTACACGTCCATGTACACGTAACGCCCAGAGCTCCCACTTGCCGTGACGCCGAGTCCAAGTGGAATTGCGAGTGCGCGGCAGCTCGTACGGCTACGCGTAAGGCCAGGTGCGACGGGAGTTGCGGACTCTTGAAAGCGAGCATTGTGCAACAGCTACTCGCGGCTCCGTCGAGTCTTTAATGCAAATCAGGCAAAAGCCCGCGGAATTGAGAAGCGGCCGGACAAAGCAGTCGACGCGATTAATCTCTATCGAGCGCGAGAGAGATTCATGATCCGCTGGTCTCTCGTCAAGGCTAACAGTGGATCGTGTAATTGCATGGAGATCGCATCACCCCGTGCGTCTACAGCATCCCGATCTATTCCCCCCAGTACCGTCTTGGCGCGGCGGTATCAGCTGCAATGCAGTTGCGACAATCTTTCCGACAAACGAGACGATCTGAACACCCTTCGATAATGGAACCTCTGATAAGACCTATTGATTATTATTTTTGTTACTATTATTATTTTACAGCAATTCCACATATTTCAACATCCATTCGTCATATGCATACACTGTAACGTGATTTCACGGTCACAAGGCGACTCCTGCTATCTATTCGGATAACGTTCTCAAAGTTTATCAATTCCTGGAGGAACTTCGATTTTATAGCTCCGGCTCGGTCTGTTACGTTCCCGATCAATCGCCATCCATTTCCGGCACTATTTACCTGATGCTCGACTCCGATCGGCTCTAGCAGCTTGAGCGGCAGCAAAGGTGATGTAGGTCAGTTCTCGTATTTTATATCGTATATAGTATTATAAATGTCTCATCGGAGTTGATTCTCAGGAACGCGATTTCGCTTAAGAGCATTGAGATAAGTGACGATGGTAATTAGATGCTAGAGTGCGTTTACGATAGTATTCCGTTACAGATGTAAAACCGGCTTCGATTTATAGATGGAATTTATTAATGCGACCGAGAGATCATTTTTACGTCACGCTACTCGACCAAGCACGTGGATGCTGATTCGACATGAGTTTCCTGAAAGTAGGTATTCGATAACGATAAGGACGTGCATTAACTGGATGTTCGTTCCATTGGGACCAACGGGAACGCTTAGACGGAGAAATTGACGTTTGAATTTTCCCGCCGTTAAAATCGTGCATCAGTTATCAGACCATGCCGGAAAATCCTTCGGCGTTACGCGGCTATAAACTTGTTATTCAAGCGCTCAAGCAGTCGTAGCTAATCCAACAATGTCGAGCGGCATGAATATGAATACACCCCACATGAAACGTCTGTTAAGCACTGTTTGTACAACAATTTATATGCGACGTGCCACTGACAGCCCGCCGGTTAGGTGTAACGTAACGCGGTGGCCATGTCCACGTATAAATATGGACAGAATATAGCCACGTGACCAGCTGACTACTTGATAAAGGCACTCGGTAATTCATACGACGTGCTGTAATGTTATCTGCCATCGGAGCAGTGTCCTACGCCGTTCTTGACTTCCGGTCATGCCTGGTAACTACGTATATTTACGGATTTGAGATAGATTTTGAAAAAAAAAAAAAAAATTTTGAAATTAAAAAAAATTTTTTTTATTGCTCACGGCATTTTAATATTTGTACTTACCTGTGTGACGTATCTCTAACAGCGGTGATTTGGCATTTTTCTACCACGGCGTAATCGTGCACGTGACGCTTATTGCTTATAGCACGTGTTATTACGCTATGGCCGCACACGCTACGATGTAAATGCAGAGTGTGGTAAACGTCAAGACAAGGAGGTACGGATTCGCGGGGATAATGACAGCCAGAGCTGGAATGTAGAGCCATCGTAAAAATAAGGTGTGGATATCTCGCTGAGGTAAAATGATAGGTCGGCTGATATCAGAGGTTTCATGTTAATCGACCTTTTTTTCAAGCGACTATTGCATTATCTGCACGTTGGACTATACTTTTCGATACATTCTACGAGAAGATTCCGATTGCTTTTTCACGAAGCAATATGGACTTGCGTATCTCGAGTGGGATTTGAATGAGTGATTAAAATTAAAAAATTCACTAGAATTCCGAAAATACTCGTACATTGATATGAAAGAACTCTACGACATTCTTTCGTCGCTCCTGCCTGCTCGTTAGGCTTTGGTGTGCAATTCGTTAAAAATTTTCACAATTTTTTTTTTTTTTTCCGACTGGCGGGTTCATTAAGGGTGATGCTTTTTTTCCCCCCCATTAATAGACACGCAGCATCGCGTTCAAGCCACCGGAGACGCGCTGGACCACATTGTATTCGTTATATTTTATTTGAAATTCATGAAAGCACCGTTGTCAAGTGATACTGACCATGCGAATTTCAAGGGTCGCACAAGAGCATCCCCGAAGCGTTAATGACCGAGTGGACCACGTTTCGCAGAATCACCCGAATCTGGTGTCCGGAGATGAGTATCGTAATTGGTGAGAATTCAGAAGAAATTGCCGGGACGATTTGTCATAGATATAAAATTTTCGTAACGAATTCTCACACAGTTACAAAGTGCCACGGCACGTTAATGATAACGCTAAGCCATATTATCAGCTCTATATGGAGATAAATTACGGATGAAAATTAAGAAATAAAAACGTCGCTCGAATTTCACGAAATTCAAAAATGTGAAAGGCGCGAAATAAAAATCACGCGATTGAAATCTCTCGGTAGTAACGTAAAAATCAAAAATTTCTCGTAAACCCTGAATTTTCTCTATATCGACCAACATTATCGCAACGTGCACTTTCCACGTGAACTTTACGTAAGTGGCGACGATTAAGTCGCCGCAACGGTAACCCATGAATGTACCACAGAATTTCATACAAAGGGGCTGCGTGACGAGCAAGGACGCGTGATTGCACGAAGTTGAATATGATAATGCTTTTCCTTGATTTTCATGCAAATTCGAGAAATACTCCGGGAAATACAAGACAAAAGTGTCTCCCGTGCTGTTTAACTACATACTGATACTGTTATCACAATAACGCATATACATATATGCAAATGTACCTGGAACGTTGGGAACTGACCGAACAAGCAATAACAGTTACATGACAACAAATAGACCTTTCAAAGCCATAACCGAAAGTATCGAGCGCATGCTCTTAGAAGTCTTATTTTTGAAAAAAAAAAAAAAAAAAACTGGCTCAGCGCCAGAATCGTGCGAAATGAGGCGCGTCGCCTTTCGAAAGTATAGATTCGCACTGTTTTGCAATTGAACGTGAAACGGGCGCGCGCAATTGTTACATGTAGGAATCACGCATGAGATCCGCGTCTAACAGCGAGCAGCCACAATTCCCAAGTATTAAGCGACAATTTCGAGTGGTATAATTTCATAGGAAAAAATTATACGCATTGAATCCCAAAAAGTGTATATACATATATATATATGTATACACGCCGAGCGTAACCCGTCGCCATACGAACAGGTAACGCGTGCAAGAGTACCAGACGTACCTACGTACAGCCGACGATACGTGATAAGGGTTGACGAGGGTTCAAGTTGCTTTCAGTATTCATAACCTTAAAACCATATCGACGTGTTACGTCACGGGATTGGATTTTTTAGGGAAATTGGTTCTGGAACACACGAAGTCGCACCTGAGTGAGACAATGAATGAGTCCTTCGTTACAAACGGTATTCTTTATTTCAGTGTACTCCATAATTTTTTTTTTTAATTATTTTTTATTATTTTTTTTTTTTTTCTTATACTGGCTGAGAGAAGAGTTTAGACATAAAGTAAGTAAAAAACACGAATGTAAAATCGTTACGAATAATTCCACCAACGGGACGGTCTCTCGTGACAGAACGTGATAAAAAATCTCGCGTACCTCCCAAATCGCAGATTCAAATTGGCCTTTTCTCGGGGCCGCGAACGAATTTACAAGAAATTCGTGCGTGGTCCGTAGGCGCAGCGTTGCGCACTCGTCTCCTCGTAAGTATACATCCATATACATAACACACATACAAAGTATCGAATATCCCGCTTGAAAAGTGGAACGCGATACTACGTCACAATTCCGTTATCAACATTAATCATCCTGCGTCCCGTCAACTTTGCGTGGAAGCTTACGGAGAAATAAGACTCTGCAACGATTTCGCAGATATTTACTTCCAAGTAAATTTTGCACGGACGAGGCATTAGAAAGAAAAAAATTCACAAGAGGCAGTTGACCCAAAAAAAAAAAAAAAAAAAAAAACGACTGATCGTCATTCGCCGATGACTTTTCGCACGAGATCAATATACGCTACGTCTGTTTTCTACTGACGTCACTTGCTGGGCCATCTCGTTTAATTGTTATTATACATGTATACACCTCCATATGACACAGCTGTATATATATATATATATATATATATATATATATCTATATACAATGTCTCGTTATCACAGACCCCTATACCCACAAGAAGCGACCGCGAGGATCGTCGAGACGACACCTAATGTTCTCTGGTTCCGTAAGTCGCCGGTAGAGGCGCAGAGCAACCTGTTACGTTTCCTACGTGAACGAACGGGACACAATTTATGTCTGACGCGGGAACGAAAATCGACGTCTGCGCGACGAGCCGGAGAAAAGGACGTGGCTAGTAGGTGGGCGAGTTAATCGCGCCGACGTGTAAACGTGCGAGAGAGGCAGATTGAGCGGAAAAGAGAAAAACAAAAAAAAAAAAGATTGGCCAAGTATCGCGGAATAATAATTTTAAAGTGTCATCGAGGACGAGGATGATTAATCGGCTGATCTGAATATGACTAGTAAAATATATAAGCGGATATATTTATATATATACATATGCACGTATCAAACATCTGTGCGATTCCTCGTTCCGTTTTCTCGACCTACTCGGCTCCGCTCGGCTACCTTCGGTAACGCTCGGGGACGAGGAAACTTACGAGAGCAACCAGCTCGATCTCACCTGATCCCATCCGCAAGATGGGAATCGGACGAAAGGAACGTCCAGAAAGGAACGAAGCGTCGCGAGAGGGGTCAGAGGTCGATTATCGTTATCAATGTATCCCGACCAATGATATCGATCTCGCTCGTCTTTACATGTAGACAAATCACGCGTCTACGTACAAGCGCGTAAGGGGATTGCAGAGCGCACAAGTTTTCTACTTTTTTTTTTTTTTTTCTTTTCAACTGGGATGCAATTACGTCATAACGGCTATTACGCAATTACCTTACGAGGAGGCTTTGAATCGTTCTTCGCGGGCAAATATCGACGAGGACACAACGAACTTGACGTATGACAACCCAACGCGGGCAAAGAAACTCGATTCGATGCGGTTTTTAAATATATCTATAGAGCCAAGTTAAAAGGTGCGATTCTCGGTTGGTGCAAATATTCAATAACGGGGACGATGGACACGGGGGGGCCTTTATTCGCTACCCTATTAAACACAGAGAAATTATAGGAATCCTCTGGGCTCGTTTGCACATATCGAATGTCGTTTATAACGCGTCGCTTCACGACGACTCTTTACAACGATTAGGATTAACGCCTAGCTAAGACGATGCATTCGTTATATTTTTCATTTTTTATTATTCTCTCTCTCTCTCTCTCTCTCTCTCTCTCTCTCTCTCTCTCATTTCCCACTCAATTCTCATCCATTCTTCTCACTTTAGCATAGTCAGTCCCATGTACGTACATATAGCGTATTTAAAGATAGATCTCGTAGGATATCTACACGATGTAGTATATGTATATATATATATATATATATACGTTACACAATCATCAGGTGAGTTTGGGTATGCTCGTAGCGTAAAATACAGGATTCAAGTATAATAGGAGCGATATGTGATATTTCAGGCATTCCGTAGGATGGGACCCGCAGACCGTGAAAAGTCGCGCAACTCGGCACAATGATATCGGAACGATAACGCGTGATTGCCAAGCAGTGAAGTCCGAGTGTACTCGGTGTCTGAGTTCTGTATAAAAGGCTAAATGGGACTTGGGGTATCGAAAGATAACGCAAAACTTATCAGTCACCCGTAAGTTGGGGATCGTGTGAATACAGTGTCCGTACCGGCAATACGTAATAAATAATTACATTAATTTTTGTTCACCCTCTATACATAGTTGCGTAATCGACAATAGGTCAACTGGAAAATTCCACGTTCGTTTCGCGTGTTTCGAGCAAAACAGACTTTTCGATGACAGCAGTCCGATATATAGGCTAACTCGGACCTCTAGATCATATGTGATCCGCACGACAAGCCGATAACTCATACGATGCTTTTCTGTGTAAACGAGCGCTGCCAATTAGCGTGAATTTTTTTTTACGGGTAAAAAAAAAATATTTCAAATCGATATCGTACACTGAATCGGATCGCGGACATGTCTCTGTCCCATATAAGCACGGTAATTAAGTCAGGTGTGATATGGTATCACGTGGGTGAAATAGTAACAGTTTAACAACCCACGCCGCTCGGCTGAGGCGCTTTTAATTGCGAGATAAGAAATGAGGTCGTCGGCACCTGAGGATATCGTGAGGTCGGGTAGCAGGTTGAAATGAGAAAATATAAAAAAAAGGTTCTTTGGGGGGTGAAAGATGTGAACGAGACTCGCGTGTGTACCGGGTAGACGTAATACGAGGTCCATTGAGTGGATGAAAAACCGGAAGTCGAAAAATCAAGAGATGAAAGTTGTACGAGGTATGGGAATAACGAGATTAAATAATTGGCGCTGGTTTCAAATAAGATGCGAGATTAGGTTGAAAATAAATAATTCGATCGTGTAATTAGGGAATCGATAAAAATTATCTTGGTCGATGGAAAATGATATAAAACAAAGATGGTCCGAAGGGGCCGACTCCGATGGCTCTATGGGAGAGACCGTGGTGCGAAAGAGGCAGCCATTGACTTTTATGCACAGGCGAAAAAGCGTAGAGTAAATCAGCGCGAAAGATCTTTCGAATATCATGAGCCATTTTTTGGTTGTTGTGCGACAAACGGAAGTGCAAATATATATATATGCGATCCCTGTTACATTTTTTTTTTTTTTTTGTAATTTTTATGCAGTATTCTCTTCTCTCGCTCGCTCGCTCGCTCTCTTTCTCTCTCTCTGATTCACACGTCTCGCCATCCCTCGGACTCTGTCTGCTGTCGTTTTACCCAACGAGAGCTAACTGGGGAAATCTTAGGACGCAGCGCGTCTATAAGCTTGTTTGAAAAAGATCAATCCAATCGAAATCAATCGTATCCAATAATCCTCACGTAGATCACGTCAACGTAGCTCTCAAGCTCAGCGATAAGGTCTCTGGATTAATTAATCCAGGCTAGGACAACGGACAGAATAAGAAAGAGACGATACTGACAATTTGACATCCCCTTATTGCTCGATTCCTAATCAAAGGTCAGAGGTTACGACGAAACCAGTCTCGACGAGCCATAATTCAATGATCTACCGATCGATCGATTACAATGAGAAAAAAATTATTTTTTTTCCCCCCCTAATTCCCTTTCCTTCCTTCCATCCGTAATACCCACTCTCGTATTAACCCTTTAATACCCACTTCTCTTCATTCCACGTGTTCAAGCACGAGCAACAAGACTTCCCATATCCAGCCTGAGGCGCATTATCCATAAAATCAATGCGTCCTAGCGGTTCACGCCTCGACGAATGAACGCGGTGTCTAGCAGAGGGAAGGTAAAGGTAATCAACTAGGTAGGTAATTAACGTGCGGCACGTCGAGCCCGGGGCAGAGGCGAGTCACTGCTACCGTGCAGCGGAGCGCAGCCGTTGCACGTTTGAGTCACTAAATCATCGCTACGAGAGACACGAGGATTCCGAGAGAGACGCGAGGGCAAGAGAGAAAATTAGAAAAAATATAAATTTGCGGAAAGTTCGAAAAAACGAAAAGAAAAATTCAAATTTCACTGCAATACAGGCATCACGTCACAGACAGCCTCGTCGCAAAAACTTCTCAGTCTCTCGTAGCCCTTTTTTCGATCATCGTCTCTCTCGAAATCGTTATCAGTTTCACTGATAAGGAGCGACCGGCGGTCCATTCGTACGTTCGTCCATTAATTATAACACGTTTAAGTCACTACTATCGTTATGCGTTTTGTACAGAGGTTCGTCCAAGCGAAATCCCAAGATTCTCGCAGTGTCCATTAATATCCTGTTTTTCTGCACGATGATCACGGCCGATAACGTTGATAACGATGATCTCTCGGTTGCAGCAAGTGTACCAGTGTTTTGTATACTTCATCGCACAATAGGTACTGCCTTTACTACATATATGCACCATTCGTTTCGACACTCACGCGATCGCGTTGCGTTCACTTCGCGACGCGACAGTCACCGCTTTGTTTTATCCACCAGGGAGACGAAGAACCGTCCGACGAAGGAGCGTTGAAACAGGCGCACTTGGGGCGTCGATAATAAACACGACAATGCGGCACATTACGCGTCCCTCTGTGTATGCATGTGTATTTACGGTTACGGTCACGGACGCGTTTATGGCCGAACTTTCCTCGTTACTCCGTTCACGTATACTACGTGCACCGTTACGGGAGCTATCCTTTCGTTTGGTGGTTTAGTCATTTCATTTTACACGCTTCGTGAGTGTCGTGATCATCGGACGAGGAGGGCTGGATTATGGGGAAGGGTCATCGAGGGATACCGTGGCGCCCCTCAATGATCATTTTTCCTTCAGCAGCGAGAAGAAGACGTTGGGAGGAGTCTTGGAAGAGAGAGAAAGAGAGAGAGAGAGAAATTTAAGTGAAAGAGAACAAGGGACACTTGCGCAAACGGTAAACAAATAAATAACTGTAAGGCGTCTCGACGCCAGCTGCGAATCCTGCCTTCGATTCCCTTGGGCGAGTAGCGCTTCTTTTTTTTCCGCTCGTTAACAAGGTACAATTTCTTATTCCCTTCTCGTTACGACCCTTCGGGTCGAGGATGGTTATAGCAGGTAACCAGGGTGGTCAGGAAGGGTCGTGTAGGTACGGTTCATCCCTTTTCTAAGAAAGTTAACCCTTTCCATCGGTTCCCCCCTCACAGCCTCCCCGTTTTAATCTGGTCCAAGTAAATCTCGAGGAGACGAATCTACTTCCCGAAGACGAGAGCTCCTCTCGCGCGTCTCCCGCTGCCATCCGTTTCCGCTCGATACTTCGGTCGTGCCTCTCAATCCCACAGTCTCTGTCACTGCCGACACACTTCTTCACTCTTCGGCCTGAAGCAGGGTCCGGAAGTCCTGCTGTAGTTTGGACTCGTGGTAACTCCAAATGTCACTGAAGTCCTCGTCAGGGAAGATGGCCTTGTCCTCTGGGATCGTCGCGGTAGGGGAAGACGAGTAGAACTTGATCTCCAGGTCCCTGTGGCCATTAGGCGAAGTGACAATCTCGGTGGAGACCTCAAGACCCTGGGACGGCGCTCCGGCGGTGCTCGAGGAGCCGCTGGACCCAGTTGACGAGGTGCTACCTCTCCAGGAGGTGACCTTGCCCCTGGAAGCCTCCGTCAGCCCACGATCGCCAATGACGCCGACGCTCCTGTTCGGCAGGATCTCCTCGCTGAAGTAGCTCGTGGGGTCGCTCCAGCTGCGCCTCAGGATGGTCCCGTTCTCGCGTTCCATGCGAAGACGCGGTGCCTCGTCGAAGAGTTCCACGGGGCTCGTCTCCTGGCACAGCGGCCGGGACAGGAACAGAGGAACATGGGAGTAATGTACATTGCCGTAGTCGTTGCTCTGGGGCGCCTGAAGGGGCGGCGTCAGAAACGGGGAATAGCCATTCTGATCGACGTCCCAGATCAAACCGGAAGGATCGCAGTAGCGACACTGACACGAGCCCGGACCACCTTCTGCGAGACCTTCCTCGCAGCCCGTGGCAGTTTCACCGTAATCATGAATAAACGGTATACCGGCACCGTTCCGATAGTTCTTGGTATGGTTAACTCGTACCGGAGGCACCACAACGTTCCTGTTCCCGTCGAGCACTTTCACCATGTGCCGGTGGTGATACCTCTGCCTGGTGTCGACGATCTCGTGCGTCGACTGCGGCCTCCCATAACTTTCACGGGCCACGGGTGGCCGCCTGTGGCCACGATGAGCCTCGTACCTCTCGTAGCAAACCGGCACATACGGCTTCAGGGTAACTATGCTAGACTGTTCGGAAATGGCCGTGCCGAGCTCTTCCGGTTTCGAGGTATCGGCAGGACCGGCTACGTTCGGTGGCTTCCGGTCCTTCTTTCTGCGCTTTCGCGGCTTTATTATCCGCGGCAGACTGTTCTCGGAATTGTTCGAACCGGAACTCTCGTCGCTCGCGATACTCAGGGAATCTATGTTCGCGACGCTATTGCCACCATTGTCCTTCCCTGTGCTCGACTCCTTGCTCGTTAACTTCTTCGCGGGTTCACCGCTGCCCCTCTGAGGTCGCGACGGCGGGCATCTACCGGCGTTCGCGTTACTCGCACTCGTCACGTTCGCACTGCTGTTGTTGCTCGTCGTTACGTTACTGTTGCCGATTGCAACGTTGCCGTTGCTCATCGCGCCATTGTTGATCTTGCCGCGATTATGAAAACGACCAGCCAGTATAAGCGGTGCACCCTGAGTCTGAATGGCCAGTCTGGTCAGAGGACTCCTGTTGTGCAGATGAGAGGACAGCTGCTCGTTCTCTTTGATCGGCTGCTGTTGCTGCTGTTGCTGCTGAGGTCCCGGCGAGGGCGAGGAGCGCTGATTACTTCGTCGAAGGCTCGACGTCATGGATATCAGGGGTGCACCGGCCCAAGTGCCAGGAGGCGCATACTGCACCGGACATTGTTCGTTATTGTAATTCTGTAGGTAACGAGGCTTTCCCCTCGCCCCGTTCTCCTGCTTCTTTGCGCTCTTGTGAGCGCCGGCTCTCGCGTTCGACGTTATCAGACAGCTACCGATGTATCGCTCCACTTCCAGGGCGCCCTGAGAGGCCGGGCTCATTTTACAATCCGAGACACCGTGCCACAGTATAATCAGGCCTTGCCGCCGAGCTTTGTTATTATTCCGCCACTACCGTGATAACGCAGTCGTACGACCGAATTCATGTCACATTGGCCAATTAATCGACTGCCGAAATCGTCACGCGAGCTCGAACAATGTATTTATTTATATCCCATGTCTCTTCGCGTGTCGCTCAACAGAGTACGTGATACTTTGCTCGCGCCGTGCATCCAGTCCTTCTGTCCCTGCGGACAACAAACTAACCAGATACGAAAACGGACCAGCCAACCATAGAACAAACGAAGCCGCGGCCCGAGCGACACTGACGTTCGTGCGGTCGCGCGCGCCGACACCGTCTCGACTCGAACAAACCCGAGCTCTCCCCACCAGTGGCGCCACCACGGTCGGCTACCCCCACTACGATCCAAGAGACACAGTTCCATTCCGAGGACCTGCCTCCCCACCACAGTCGCCTTTATCCCTTCCCCGGGAACGGATCGTAGTAGCTCAACGTCGCACAAAACTGTACCATGCCAGTGTATACAGACGACTGGCGTTACTCTATCGCTTTGGTACGCCAAGGAGTGGATGGCAGCCTTCTTTACAGTGTCCGAGATTAATTTGCACAGATCATCGTCACTGGACACAGGGAACGCCTAGACGTGATTCTGACTCGATCGTGCTTACTGTACTTATACAAGTAATCAGATAGGAAACATCGATACTCGATTAACGTTTGGCATTACAGGCAGATGGGCTACGTGAAGAAAGCGTAGAAGGAGGTTCGTTCTTCTTTCGAGTATTTATCCAGAAGGAAAAAATAGATGAAAAAGGGAACGGCAAGGAGCAGCCGAGTGTGAAGAGAATGGCGTTGGAGAATAGGAGCTACAGGAGGTTCTCGATGGAGAGAGTGGCGATAATGTTGGATGAGTGGCGGCACCCCCGCATCTGGGTCACCGCTCTCAAAACTAGGTCAGAAGTCATCAATCGGCCGCGGCACGCCACACGCGGCGAACCTTGGAACCTCGCGACCCACCTACTCACCACCGCGGCTTTTCTCATCTGGAGCGAAATAACTCGATACGTGCGGCCACTGTTCCACCCCACGAATACCTAATGACGCTAATGGCTCTTCAGGAGTCTCGAAACTTTATGCCATCTTGATAGTTTACTGATACGGACTATATGGGGGCTTCGCACGGAAGTCCATATCCGGGCGGTACCTTTCTCAAGCGGTTAATGCTAACGTGCATGTATAACAGTTCAAAGGTTAATGCAATTTTAAGAGTTCGTTGGGATATTTATACGACCTGTACAGCTGCAGTTGGTCGTTGCTCGTATAGCGGAAGCTATATACAGCAATTCGTTCGTGAGGTGTAACGGGAAAAAATTAAGTCCCGGGAAATCGTGAAATTCTCGAGCGGGTTAATGATTCTTTATCTTATCGCATTGTACCTTTTTTTTTTTTAATACTGTTATCGTACATCTTTTGTACAGTCTGTCTCGAGAGTGACACGTTCGCCGTAAGGGGACGACGTCGCGGCTCGCATGGAAATTCTTGAAAATTCGCAAACCCGAATGGCAAACCCCGATCTCTCGCGCGGGTTTCCGTGGGAGAGTCAGAGAGAGCCATGACCTGAATTACAAATTTCGTAATTACACGTAGCCACTGTGGAAGATGTCGCCAAGTTTCTTACCAGCTGCACTAACTGTGACCCGTCTTATGTCGAACGTGGTGTACATTGGGTTTTAAGTAATCCGCGAGGGTAAATTCTACGCGATAAGGGAAACACGTGGTAGTTAAATTTTACCTAGACAAATTTTGAAGACTGGCGAAAGAGTTACTGGACACCAAATTTTCTCGTATTTGATATTTCGAAAAAAGCAACTATACCCGTACATCGATATGGCGCTGAAGTAAACTGAATGTGACGTCATGATTTTTATAAATAAAAAAAACTGCATTTCGTACATTGATTCCAAAATTTAGTATACACGTTTACACATGGAGATGAAAAAATCTTTATCAATAATCATTCACAAAATTTTTACTCCAATTGTCACTCTATCAGTTTGCTCATATTTAACGTGTACGATATTAAAATATTCAGTATGATTTCGGTACGATGCAAAAATCGAGGAATTTACCAAATTCGTAACTCGGCTGCTTTATCTAGCATTAACAAAGAAAAAATTCGTTTCTTTTTTGCATGCTCTCACGTCACGATTTTATTCGGGTTTTCGATATTCGATATCGGCAAAAAAAAAAAATTCTTTCAGTCTATACTCGACGCCGACAATAAAATTTACGGCGATTCGTGAGATTTGTCGAATTTATCAAATTCGCAAACACATGTCGAGTCGCGAATGTCGCGGCCACCGGAAACGGTACGTTTTGCATTTTCCACCGTACACAGTAACCCAGTTACCGTAGGTTGAAAATATCACGCGCGCGCGATTTAATCAATTGTTTTATGGACATTGCTAATTATATCAATCTAGACGATTTAGCGAGGACTGTTCTCCGCGATATAAATACGGTTATGAAAAAGTTATTGAATTTTTGCGATAAATTCAACCACGTCGATTCCCAATTACTCGAACGCATTCAAAATTCCCGCTCGTGCGATATATATGTATATTTCGAAAATCCTGGAAACGGACTCTGCCCAGCCGCGCATTGCCTAACGATAATCTCTTACGGTAATCCGAATTAGGTTGTACGCAACATGTACAACGTCCTTAACGATAACAATGCATAAATCGAAATCACTGATAACAGCAATAATTCAAAGCGATAGCAATACAGCAGCCAAGTACATACGACTCACCAAGCAAACTCAAAACGCACGTTGCACCAAATAAATAATTTATCGAAGGAATTATTAGCACAAATCATTTTCCCACGAAATAATTCACATGCCGAATCGTCTAAAGGTAAAGCAAAAAAAATGAATAGACCAAAAATAAACAAGAGCACTATTTCGCTCGAACAAATCAATCGAACCTAATCGATATCGCTGATCGATATCTTTTTTTTTTTTTTTACAAACTCCAATTTCGCAAAACTGCATCCGATAACTTTCCAACTGCTAAACGATATTCGCAGTGATTTTTTCGACTCACGGCCACGAGGCGGCTGCCGATCGAGATAACGTTCTGGCTTTCCGGTTCCTTTCGAGTCGTCAGCATGCTCAGAAACTACGATTTGCTATTGTTGAGAGTGACGTAGGTTAGTTCACGGATTTTCTTTATCGGTGCCGAGTTGAGAAAATACGTTACAATATATATATATATATATATATATATAGCTGAAATGAGGTAAAGAAAGGCTCACGATTTAGACTTTGCCAAGCGCGACTCTGCGCACCCTACCAATAAAGAGAATTCCCTTTTTCGCGTTTCCAAGAGACGGACGGACACGGAGGGGAAAAACATCGGGTACACCTTTGGGAATTCATAGCCAACCGATCATCACCCATCGGAAACGTGAGCGTTATTGGATTTTTGGCTTCCATCGTTATCCTATATCTGGTATCACGTAGCCGATAAAATTATTACCGCGTAAATATCAACCATCCGATACACCATATAGTTATAGGTAGTATCAATGCTCTCTCTATCTCTCTCTATATATATATATATATATATGTACTACCAACTAATATCAGTGGAATGGACTATTTAAAAAAAATGAATATCAAACCATACATATCCATCCAATACGCCTATACGCCCCGCAGCAAAATTTCCCATTTCCAATGCTCTTTTGCCGAGGGAAATGAAAATGAAAGCTTTCCATTAATTACCTGCGCATTGCCTTAGACCAAAAGCATTGGTAATGGGAAATTTTGCTCATGGTGCCCAATATTTCAGTACAAATTTGTCTCCGCGAGTCTCTCTCGTCGAATACATACATATATATATATACACTGACTTTTTGTCTTTTTTCCTTTTCTTGTATTTTTTCTAGCACAGCCAAACGATTATTACGCAGCCGCGGCAATAACTTTCCCTTACAAGGCGTCCATTACCGTGATTGTTCGCAAGTTTATGGCCGACTGCTGCTACCTGCGACTACCGGCGCTCGCGTCTGCAAGAGGAAACGGTGAAAAACTTCGTCATCCTCGAGCGGTCTTCACTTTCGAAATACGAGGTACGTCAGACGATAGATTACACGGGTACGTATCCACGTTTACAGAGGATACTCCAAATGGACGGGAACGAGAAAGTTGGTAGAACAAATAGAAAAGAGTGATAAAAAAAAGTAAGAGTTCGCCCTATGCATCATAACGTGGTGCCCGTCTCGTCCCTTCATAACTAATTAATACCCGATAAGTCCTACTAATTTATTTTTCTGTCATTCCCAATATTCGCCCCACCAGCCTCGTACCCCCACGTTACGATACACACGTTTTACTTTCTTAACTCGACCCCGATGACGTAAATTCGAAAAATAACCCGCGTGACCTTCGACCTCAAATTTTTTTCCCTGCATCCCAGCGCCGACGAGCTTCCCCGGGAGGCTTCGAAAATTGAGCCAAGCTCGATACAGCTGCGGATCATCCGCGCGACTCAGCACCAGCCGCCGGCTTATTAGTCAGCTGATTGGCAAAAGGACCCCAAGTTCATTCCCAAGTACTAACGAGCGCAAACGCTCCAACTTAGAGCCACGATACAAGGGTACGGAGAGTAGTCGGTCGCACGGGGAACCTACGGATATAGACTTAATACAAGCCCTGACACTGGATAAATAGCAGAACTCCAATGGAGTTGGCACTTCCGTGTACACCAATTTCCAGCGTGCAGAATTACCAAACCGCATCGAACCAGCATTTGCTTCGGACGTCTCGGGTACCAGTTACTCTATTTATATGTGTACGTATAGCTGCCACCCTAGCCATTCGATAAGGGTGTCGATGTTCATGCAGGGAGGGTGGCCCCTCCCCATTTCCAAGGCACCCTTTGAAGCTACTGTTGCAACTTTAGAAACTACCCCTATGGTACACCTAGTACGAGCAATAAGGGTTGGTCGGCTGCCGGCACTTGTTACTTGGATAAGGAATCGATTGTCGAATTTTCAAGGGACGCAGGGGTATATATATATATTTTTTTCAGACGAAACGCTAGAGTGAAAATATTTATGAGAATGAAAAATTGTTCCACAGTCGGCAGAAAAATAAAGGCCAAGTTGAATGGGCGACGCAAAGGCATTATTACGCAACGTTGTCTTAATCCGCTTCTTTCTCGTCTTTTTTCTTTCTCTTTTTTTCTCTCTTTCAATCCCCCCCATAAATCAGCATGAAAATGGAGAAAGGGTTGCCGCACAAAGCCAGGGCCTTTCAGGCTGGATTATAAAACGAGACATTGTACGTTAAATGAATGGAGCGTCACGTTATAACCAAAAGATCCTTGTACGGCCTGTAAAACGTATATTTGACTTTGCATTCGCGTGTCAATCGTCGCGGCTGTAACGGGTGTTCGGAATCGATTCGGAATGAAAAATTTCACGGTTGAGCAAAGTGAAAGTGACGCGATCATGTCCGCGATCGTACGGTGAATACTGGCGCGCTGAACTTTCATTGCGAGCCGGGCACGCGAAGTGTGTCGCAGGGCAAAGCAACTCGGGGCAAAGTTAATTAAGCGACAATTACGGCGATGAATGACGATGTTTTCGAAATTAAAAAAAAAAAAAAAAAGTGCGACGCAAACAGCTCAATTAAATATCCACGCATAATAGTCCAAAAATACTCCATACGGAATGACGCACGATACTCGCCACGAATTTTAATTGAAAAAATAATAAGAAACGAAAAAGAAAAAAAAAATTCCATAAAAATACCCCGTTACCATAGTCCCGCGTACCGAAGCGAATACGCGCACCGCGGAAGCTCGTAAATATCCCCGGTACGTTCGTAGAATTACCCGGGAACATTATAGTCGATAAGTTCGGACGAGTTACCGCTGATATTTCTATGCATTAGCCGACCTGACAGCCAATAAGCCCCAACGCATAGAAGGCGGATAGCTCGAGGATTTCCTGCGCGAGAAAGAAGCATCCCTTGGCCATCGAGGCTCCACGTTATCGTGGGGAGGGACTGCAGCAGCAGCCTGTCCACCCCCTTGGGCTGGATATTCCCATGGACTCTCCTATATGGACTTGTACCGTACACGGCGCACTAATACTGCGCCCGGTGAGCACGACTTCCGGGGACAAGCTGCAGGATACGATGAACACCTCTAGTCGGCAAAATATATATCGCTGGAACTGAACTAAAAGTGAGGCGGCATTGTTCGGTCATAAAGTTTACGGAAGCCGCCTGGGCAATATCCGAATGGCTCTAGCGAAATTGCGATACCGGGATATTGGGAAGGGCGGCTGGGGGGGGGGGGGACGGCTGTCTGGCCGGGGGCTGGTTAAGGGTATGGGTATCGGAGTGTACAGGGATGCTGTTAGGGGAGACAGTATACGCGGGATGTTAGGGGGAGGGAGGGGGGGGGGGTGCGTTGGGAATGGAATAGGGCAAAGCGACCACGATGGGAGATTGAGAATACCAGGAGGATATACATCGGCTGTGAAACAAGGGAAATTCCTATACGAGATCCCCTGCCGCCCTCTGCCCCTGCCCCCCCCCCCCCCTTTTTCTCTCTCCATCTAATAGATGATCAAGCGGATACACCGTATACGTCCTATACGACGTTCGATTATGTATAACGAGTGATTGATTGTCTTCGGGCAATATTGAATCGCCGTTACGTAACTTCTGGTCGAGATAAAAATCATCCCTTTGCGGAAACAACGCTGCGCGAGAGATTTTATTGAACTTTAATGGGGGGAAAAAAAGAAAGTAAGACGGATGTAATTGTGAAAATTGAAATCCTTACGAGGGACGACTACGTGACAGCTAGGAGAGGCTGATTATGTAAAAAAAAAAAAACAAAAAAATTGAGTCGCACAAGACCTCGCGGTGTGTACCTATAGCGTTAACGGGATACGTATAGATACGTTGCATTAAATTCCCCAGGTGGTACCCTTCGTAAAACACGGTCGGCAATGTAGGTCGCTGCAGGTGGAAGGTAAAGAAAGAGGACGCGGAAAGGGATGGAGCAGCCCTCTCGAGTTCGGTCGAACTCAGTGTATTTAGGTCCGAACGAGTTCACGAGGGGAAATACTCGCAGACTCGACGTCCATTCACTCGTCCGGAACTAGAAACACGGAGAATCGGCTGGCGCTGCCGAGAGTATTTTCATGGAGTGTACGTGCACGTATATAGGAGCCAGTGGTTACGGGTCCGGCTATAGAGGTATAGACGAGGGGAAGCGAGCGAAGTAGTAGAGGGCCGATACTAGCCAGACCCGTAGCTACGTATAGAGTCAGCCAGTAGAGTAAAACGAAGGACCACAGGCAGCCTTATCTGGGGTAGACCGAGCGTATATAAATTACACGCGCAGAGAACGGAGGAGTCTGTCCGAAGGCTGAAAAAGCCGCGGTATAAAATTTCTTGGAGTCGCATTAAATCGCGATAGAAACAATGTGTCGCGTACGTGTCCAACAATCGATGCCTCGTGCAGCGACGTAACGGAGACTGGACCTGAGTCAGGTGTCGATCGTCGAACGCGACTCCCGTCGTGACTCGGATCCGTCGAGTAATCGGACACCGTGTATAAAATGTACAGGCGTACACGCATAAATAAATTCCTCAAGCTCGTATCGCACGAATGATTGGGTAATCGATACGGGAATACCGTATTTGCAGGAGGTACGATATAAAAAAAAAAAAAAAAAACGTTGATTAATATCCAGATACGAGATTTTTAATTACCGATTCGCCTTCGCGCAGAAATAATTATTTTTAATTGTACATGAAAATAATTTCCCCGCGATGCGTCGTTAATGATTAATAATTTTCTGATATTCTTTAATCAATTATCGAACTCGATTCGCTGTTGTTTTACGAACGACTGCTGCACCTGTTTTCACGTGACTGTCGTTCGGCGATTAGACACGCGTGCCCAAATGTATATCGTTATGGTCACGGCAAAGTGTATAAATGGCTGGCGTCACTCATTAGACGCGAGTCCCCCTACGTGCCGTGCCGTACGTGAAACTCGGCGCACGAGTGGATCGAGGTTCTAACAAAAGAAAATCAGGCCAGGACGCACGCTGGTTAACCGCCACTCGTGTTACCGGCAGCGAGAGGCATTGTGCTTTAGTCTCGGCGTTTTATCGTGCTACTGTGTATTAAAAAAAAAAAAAAAAAAAAAAAAAAAAAAAAAAAAAAAAAAAAAAAAAAAAAAAAAAAAAAGTGGGAAGAAAAAGAGTCTACCGGTCAAATACACTTATCACGGGCGCACTTTCATTTTTATAAGCGCGTTCGCGTAGTACGCTAGAATAAAACCGGCGTCTACCACCGCGTCACTACTGTACTGGCTCTGTGCACCTCGATGTTGACGCCGCCGTTCGTTACTGCCGCCCAATGTGGGTCGATCCGAATCGGCACGATCGTTACAGACGCGAATCGTGCTTCGGGTTATGCGAAAGCCGATCTCTCGTTTCTAATCGTCATTATTGCCGCATCGTTCGTGCACGTCGATCTGTTTCACTTTGGGTGCCGAGCGGGTTTTACGAAATCGCCAAAGGGTTGGTCGCTATCAGAGGAAAGCCCATTTTTGGAGTTTTTACTTTTTAGGGGGGGGGGGGGGGGGGGGACTTTCGGGAAATT
>JARQTC010000811.1:360023-378171 GCA_030142495.1 Cephus runcator
CCCCCCCCCCCCCCCCCCCCCCCCCCCCCCCCCCCCCCCCCCCAGCACCGCGAAAAAGAAGTAAAAAAAAAAAATAAAATTGTGGATACGAAGAGACGCTGTGACGCTGTACACATATGTAAGTAGCAGGTACGTGTGCTCCAGCGGAAACACAGAGCGGCAACGTATGATATGAAATTCCAACGCTGAATGGATATGTCCGCTATGCGGGAGATACGTGTAATATTGTTGCCGTGGATGCCGCGTGTATGGGATTCTCGGCACGCCGCATTGTTGAATAATATGAAGAACCGCGGGTACATATCTATATATACGTATATACCCTGGACGCCACAATTCCTACCGTGTCTCTCGGTGCAATTAGAGATGACCCGAACGATACCGGAGTCCGCGATTCTGCGACCAATCCTCCAGTCGCGTCTTTCTCTCGCAAGAGACGGCCAGGAGACATTTCGTCGGGTTATCCCAGAGTACGACTGGCACTGCGTGGGGGATCGAGGTATTACAAGGGAATTGGTATGCATGAGTTAAAGACCTTAAACCGTAGAAGGAGGGAAGAAGGGCTGAGGTCGGATATAACGGGGCAGCACTTTCGTTAAGCAAGGGTTAATTGATTTACCAAAATATTAAACGTGGGTTGCCTTGCGAGTAAGGTACAGCTGTATTCCTGTGTGTACCCCTTCGATCCACCCTGCCGTAGAAAATCGCAGGGATCGTGTGGAAGGCGAATTAATATATATTTTTTTTTTTTTTTTAATATAAGAGAAAAAGTTTTTGGATTTTACGTTTAATGTTAATGGATCTTGCGAAGGATGGTTCATCGCGTCGTTTTGTTTAATTGGTACAGAATAATTAAGATGGGACGTATATAGCTATGTATATACGGACTATCGGAAAGTCGAGAAGATAGAGGAGGATGGTCTTGTTCGTTAAGATAAGAAGCCGAAGAGAGCTTTTAGCGGGCTCGTGCAGTATTCAGTGGATCTGAAAGTTTCTAAGGAAATTCGTATCCGGGAGGAACAGCGGTGCCCCGATGGGAGAGTGAACGGTAGAGGAAAAAAAAAAAATATCAGCGGGGGATGATCGTATATATAGCTGATCTTACGTCGATAGAATGAGAAGTGCTTTTTGACTCAGACAATGGTACTTTAATTGTGACGTTTTTTTTTTTTTCAGGACACGACTTTTGTACGCCAGTCGATTGGAAATTCGTGTTGCCGGCGATTACGAGAGGAGACGCCGCTGAGCCTTGAATGGACCAGTAATTGTACGCGATGCTAAATCCACGAGAGATTAGTCAAGAAGGGTATAATAAAAAAAATTTTTTCTTCAAAACCATGAAATGACAAGAAAAGAAGAAAGAAGAAAAAAAAGGCACCCCTCTCGGAGTCCCTTTACTCTCGTTTCTGAAGAAACGGCTATAAGACTATACACACGCAAAGAATAACTCATTATCGCAGCATCCCCTAAGTAAGTGAAAACTTTAAGAAAAATTTCGTTCGGTACAGTGTCGAGGGTAGAGCGGAAAGGATAATGGGCATGGATCCCCCCAAATGCCAAACCTTCGCCAGAAAGGAAGGCCGTATATTCGACGCTGGTAATTTCCAAGGAACTTCCGGTAAGGTCTACGTGACCGTTTTCACCCTCCCCGACATCCCAGTAACCCCTACAGCATCCCTCAAACTTCATCCGGTCGTTTTCGAAATCCAAAGTGCCCAAGGGAACGACAGACCAAAGCCAGCTGAGAGGTAAGTATGTACAGGTGCAGTGTATAGAGAAAACTGAATTTCGTTTTTTTTTTTTTTTTTTTCCTTGAAAAATAGGAAAACCGAGCGACCCCCTCCAAGGGAACAAAGGGTTGGTCCATTTGACGTCCCGATTGCGTGCACGACAGCGACCCGCGGGTATGGCGTAAAATACGGAATAAATAAATTGACCCAAGGCGAAGAGCGAATTTCGAATCGAATCCTGACAGCTCGATGGGTTATTCAGGAAGCGTGGGTCGATCGCCCTTGATATTTTCGCGTCCCTCTAAGGCGTGGTGCACACCGACGGTCCGATAACCGGACGAATGAGTCAGCCATCCGAAATGGTCCCTTGTTAAACGATAAAGGGGGATACCACACAGAGGCAACGCCACGCGTGACATACCCCAGGTAACATCCGGAGGGTTGACAGTGAAATTACAATTTCCCATGCATGGACCGCTTTCCTCTCGTTGCAATCTGCCGGGGCGAAACGTACTACGGCCTCGGGATGAAAGGGGTGGCCACAACCCCTCTGGCCCCTCAACCCTCCCGGGGTCAACGACCTTTTACCAAAGTATTCTCAAGTGCCAGTGCAATGACTACCGGTGTATACGTATATGTCCCAAGTATGTACTAGATTCCGAGCTACGCACGGCGCAGACACAATGGACCAGGCTATTACAAGATGCAGCGACCGTTGCTGAAATAAATGCACTGGCTTTTAAACGAATGTCCCTGAAGACCGTCGGGGACCACTCTGACATTTCGTGCTCATTGCCTTCGCTCTTTTGTTGCTGGGAAAATTAAAAGCGAACTCTACAGAGAGAGAGAGAGAGAGAGAGAGAGAGAGAGAGAGAGAGAGAGAGAGAGAGAAGTATGATAGAGTGGGGGAGAGAGAGAGAGAGAGACAGAGGCTAGAAAACAAAAGTGGACAAAAGTTGGCTCGAGTGAAACAAGAGAAAACGTTGATTACATTTAACCTCGTTATCGGAGACACGATCGATCGAAAAGGATCCGAAAGAGAAATCTCTATCCTCTCGATTCATAGTACCGAGTCCCGTTTCTGATATCTTCAGCAAATATCCGAACCCAAGTCACATACGTGTGAGACCTGGATTCACGCGATATGGACAAACACACACGCGGCACTGCCTATACAAACAGGCAACACGATCCCCCCTGCATACGATTCACGCGGTAGATCGGCCAATAAGTCAATATTCAACAGGACCGATATATCGATCTTTTTATGGAGTCGTATCGCGTACGACGTTACCAGAAATTTTATCGGACGTCAAAGATAACCGTGGTACGTTTCGTAAGACGTCTAGACGAGATTTCACAAGTGACTAGGTACACGCGCTGGTTAACATGGGAGTTTCGATAAGAGCGAGAGCACGGTATCGCACGACCTTCGAGTAGAAGAGAGAGAAAGTAGAAGGTGCGTATGGACAAGCGAGGAAGCGTTCGACGCGTGAGCTGGATATAGGTAAAAGGAGGAAAAGATAATAGGGATGGAGGGGGGGGGGGGGGCAAGGAAGAAAAATAAAGAAAAAGAGGGATGGAAAAAGATAAAAAAGAAAAAAGGAAAAAAGGCGAACCAGCAACAGTCCCAGCAAGTAGGTTTACGCCGTTATATAGACACATAGAAATCTTCGACTTGGTAATATCACGGTTAGTGGGCCAATCACTGGAGAAAGTTACCTTCTCGTTTCTCTCCTTCTCCCCGCTCCCGCCCTTTCTCCACGGTTTCCCATAACCTCCAGTACAGCCGTATCGTGTTCCCCTTTTACAGTTTACTCTCAACGGCCGTAACGATACCGATACAGCATCACGCGTCATCGAAGTCAATTACTGATAAGCGTCTCCGACTTCCGGTCGGGTATGAGACTTTCGCAGCGAATCGTTAGACTTGTCCTTTATAGAGCATGCCGTGCGGCAGCGAGCTGACGTATCCGGTGCAAGAAAATCAGGATCTCGAGGACGTAAATTCAAGGCGCGTGTATAGATACGGAATAGATATATACGTAGCAATGATCTCGGTCCAGAGTTGGATGCTGGGTATGAAAAATGTCAGGTATCAGAAACACGGTTTAACAGAAGGAATCCGAAAGTAGCTATCCTCGTGTATCTCCGTCTCGTCTAATTGGAAAAGTCCGTCCTGTCAGTATGGACGATCGAAGTTTCCGGTCACGTAGGACATTTGTTTCGCGAGATAAATATCCACCGTCGCGAGAGAGACGATCTGTATCGAGGCGACGATTGTGTAGCACACGTGCCGCCATTCTTATTCGGGAAGTTGAACGGGTATCAGGGACGCGGGTGCGACGTCCTGGCCGCCAAACTTTTATCCGATTTTTACGCTAGACGTATGTTCCTGCTGTGTATGTATATATATATATATATATATATATTTAAGGGGCTTTCAAGAGATTTCCCATGACGCAGAGTGCCGACTACCGACGGTTACCCTACTTAAAACCGCCGCACGCCACGTCTCCGACACGGACTTTTATTTTTCGAAAGTCGAGCACGACTTAGAAAGGCTGTCCAACCGTCCCCCCCCCCCCCCCCCTCCTCACCACCCCCGCCAATGTCACGCAAACCGAGCAATTAACTGCGCAGAGAGGCGTTCGGCTCGAGCCGCGTGACAAAATTTATCTTAACGCAGCGCGTATTTCCTTAACTTGTGTTATATTATCAGCTCGAATCGCGCGCAGCTGATCCTTGACATTGAGATAAACGAGCACGCATCGACGGTACAGTAACCTATAGCACTTTCACCTGGACTCATTAAAAAAAAAACCAAACTTCCGCACTTAAGATGTATATACTATATACGTAACGAAATTTTCCGAAACTATCGTATATACGCGTAGAGATCCCATTGACATCTCCGTAAGACGAGAACGAGAATGAGAGTATAATTTTTGTTACCGACAAACAATGAGTCCACGATGTTAAATCAAAGGCGTCCCTCTGTGCTTCTGTCGCTGGAGAGGCTGTGGAATAATGAGCATTGATTGCGGGGATTAAAGTGAGTATTGTCAGACGAAGACACGGAGGTTCGCAGGGCCGATTTCTCCGGTTTCTCGGTTCAATTACGACGTCGAAGAACAAAGGTGGTAACGCGACAGAGCGTGAAGTTAGCGAGGAGCGACTATATAGAGCTTCTGGAACCGACGATACCGTGCATATATATCTATATATATATACACGCAGCTGTATATAGATCTCGCGAAATAATCACTCAGCGCGCACTTCCGGCCCGCTCCACGACTTCGAAGACGTCCCTTTGTTTTTCTCATCCTACGAGAGGCCCAAGAGCATCCGTGGCGCAGTTAGGCATTGACCCAAATACACCTTAGGCCCGAAGCAGGCAGGAACCGTCGTCGTTTTTGTCTACGGAACGTCGCCTTGAGAACCCAGCCGCATGTTCAACAAGCGTTCTTGCGCTAATGGATGTCCGCCCTCTGTTTTCAAGCGCCATTGATCCGTCACGGGGCAGAAGAGTCAGAATTAGCTCAGAACGACGAAATGGCTTCGCAATGCGACCTGAAAGCAGCGCGAGTCCTTGTCGACTTCCGTCGAGTATAAAAAAAAAAAAAGTTTCCCTATTATTAAAATTCGAAAATCCTAATATTACATGCTATACCCAACCTATATGCTCTCGTGTATTATCGATCGTACGAATAACCGATACGAAGGATTTCGGCGAAATTGTCCCACCGCGTAGGCAACTGTGTCGCTTTGCCGTTATTGAAATTGGCAAGAGAAGTCGTGGAAGCCGAGGGTTAGACGCGAATTCGCGAGAACTGGCCTGACAGGATTGGCACGGACGGTGGCATATATATACGTATACATGACAGGGAGGCTCGATAAGACGTGCCTACGTCGGAAATGAGTTACAAGCCCACGCGCAACCCGGTATATGGGACGATGAAAGGAAAACAAGTGATGCCCGAGTTAAAAAGTGACGTTATCGCGAGGATCGAACGAGCCGAATATAAATTGGTGAGGAAGTTCGCGTTATTACGTCGTGGCGTGTGAATTTGCATGATCTTAAGGAATTATGACGTAACGAGACCAGCGCGGGTGAGGTCAGCGCATGAGGTTACAGGCGTGACAAAACGGAGACGTAATTCTTCCAGAGTCAAAAGAAAGGAAACGTAGAACCGAAGCGTAATACCGGGTGACGCGAGTCGTCCTCGTCGCTGAAAGACGTTTCTACGGGTCAAGAGGTCACAGCTACAGAGACGACAATAGCCTTGTTCATGAAACGCTCTGGGCACTTGAAAGCTATCGAAACGCCCATTACACCCGATAGTCGATTCTTTCGCACGGACAATAGCCAACTTCGGGTATATCAATCGTCAGGCGACGACTCAGATGCGAACCAAAAAAAGAAAAGAACACGCGATTAACATCCGACATAAATAAAAACCCGCATATCGGCATAAGACCTCTTGTATAACAAATATATATATATATACAGGTACGTAACATGATAGTGTCATACGTCCAGAGCAGAAAATCGCGAGCGACGCAAGCAAAGATTGATTGGTCCAGTAGGCGGTTTAATGGCCTCCTGAAACGCGTCCTCCTATAAACGTCCGAAAAAGGTCACGCGATAAATAAGGATTGTATAAAGCATAGAAAAAAAAAAAAAAAAAAAAAAAAAAAAATTATTTCAACCCCACCGATCACGCAGTGGTCCAGATCACGCGACCTATCCTCCGATCGGCACGAGATGCGAAAGTTCCCAAGATCCGTTTGCCTAATAGATATCCATTAATGAAAAGCCATAGAACGAGCTGGACAGTCCGGAGAAGTACGAGCCTTGATCTCTGTCCGCAGCATCCGACAGGAGCGTATGACAGTTGATTTGTGGTTAAAGGCTCGGAAGGGAGAACTGGACCACCGAATGGATCGTCACGGCAGAAGAAGGACTCTAGAGGTTAGGCGCGTACCCACTGCCGAGTGTCGGTCTGGAGTTTACGAGCGGCGTGATTGTTCCCGGTGATTTACAAGGGTCATTAGGTCAGGGCCAGGAGCTCCTACGGGTAAACGTCGAGTAGACAAACGTCAGTCGGGGTTAAAAAGTGAATCGGCCGAAGGGCCGACCGAGCGATCGATCGGCTTGGTTGACGATTAGTTTATGGAGAAAGGGTTATAGGAGGGATCGGCGAGATAGAGGGGGGGGCCAAGGAGAATCTAGTATCGAGGGAGAAACAACCCTTTGATGGTACACTGGTCTTCCTTTTTGGATATCAGAGAAACGCCATATATATATATATATATAGATACACATACAGAAAAGCAGGGAGAGCGAGGGAGACAGGTAGGAAGAGAAAACGTAGCGGGATACACGAGATAGTAAAATTGCCGAAGGGAAGAAGCTTTGCGAAACGTGTCGCCGGCTGCTATCGGCTTGGCGAATTTCAAGGCGTCGACGCCGAGCCAATTAGCTCCTTGCCAAGTTGGATGTGTTTAGAAAGCCGCCCCTAACTTCTAATCTGCACGTTCCGATCGGTTATACCAAGGTTCCACGTCAATTACGCGAATCTGTGTATACAGGTATACCGACTGTATACGGAGCGTGAAGATGACTGTGTAATCCGGGGAGGACTGACGAGTTTACATGGGAAACTGTATATGGCTGATTCAGTACACGACTCATCGAGCTTCCAGGCAGCTATTGCTATTATTTTGGTTCCGTCGATCAGCTTCTCGGTAAGTACGCTGACTCACGGAATTAGACCGAGCAAGAACCGTGATCGGCATTGTTAATATCGTGAAAGGCAGGACGAGGTTGCAACTGCAAAATGAGTGAGGATATTTTCGCAAAACAATGGTAAGACGGTTTATCTCAAATAAAAATCCGCATTACGTAGTAATGGCAAATATGATATCGTGAAAGGTACGGGAAGAGATGTGTTGATTGCGGAGATATAAAAAAAAATTATCCTAAATCCACCTTATCTCCGTAATTGTATGAATCGTCGAAACTCTCGTTGCTCCCTCATCCGCGGAAAGTAGAAACGGCATTTTTCGCGACGTCTAGCAGAACTGATTTCGCAGCTTTTACAACGGCCCGGGCACCGGCAATATAGTCGGTCTGGGCAAACTTAATTGAATAGAACGACTGACCCAAATTGACAGACGAGAGAATTTGTGCGCCGGACTGTACGGCTGGAGCATTAAGCCACGTAGCGAAGGTACGTCGAGAGCCACCTAAGAAAATTGCATTCAGCTTTTCGCGAAACGAACTCCCGTCGTCCGGAGCCCTTCTACTGTTTGTTGCCCGCTGAGCCGTAAAACACGTGGCACAGGAAGTGGCCGGCTCCGCAAGACTGAGCGGACGCAGAACGACTTTCGGAAATGAAAATCCATCGCGACGCCAGCAGCCGCAGCGGAGTGAACGAGTGTAGCAGTACAAGCTCAAAAGCAACGACGTAAAAAATGCGCGACCGCGAGTGAAGCTGTGATTTAAAAAAAAAAAAAAAAAAAAAAAAAGGACCAATTAATAAATCGATATCGAAATAGCAAATCGGAGCTAAATCGGAATTATACAAAGGCCCGAATATCTGGAACGCGGAAACGAGATCGTTCGTGACATTCCCGGCGACAGGCCAGTGTTGATCAGTCCGAACCAATCGCTAAAAACGGGAGTTTCAAATAATTTATTCGTCACAGCATCCATCACGATCTGGACCACAGATATAACCTCGCAGAAAAGTGCGACGGGGGATTTCCAATTAGACGAGGAACAAAAGAACCGAGTATATCTATACCAGGTCGAGGTCAAAGGTGAACTTAATAGAGGAAGGAGATCAAACGAGATCGTTCGTTAGGAAAGAGAATTGCATAAGGACGTCTAGTAACTCGCATGGTATTCCCCCCCCCCCCCCCCGCCGTCCTGCTCAGTATAAAAGTCCCGACCCCGCAGCATCCGGGCAACCGGGTACGCCGCCGTAGTCGGAAAGGGATAGAAACCGGCCGGAATAATTCCAACGGCGTGGCGAAGGGGAAATTTATTCAAATAATCCTTTTTATACCGAAGCGCCAGCTCGAGCCAGGGAAACGCCCTGGGACGACGATCCTCTGTGCAGGACGCCGAGGAACGAAACGTGGGAAAGAACGTAGCCAGTCAACTCCCCGAGATAAGAGGTCTCGTTCGTAATAGCCACTGACCGCTGCCCACATTCTCCCAGAGTTCGCCAATGCGCCAAGTGAATGTCTTATCGTTTGATTCGCCTCGTTTGCGCGTTGCCTCTGGAGAAAGGCAGGAAACTGAGCGACGATTTTCACGGAAAATATAAGGAAAAAAAAAATTTTTGATTAATCAGAAAAAAAAATGAAAAAAATAAAAAAACGTGTTCAGTGGTATTCAGTTTTTTTTTTTTTTTATATATAATTTTTACTAAACAGTTGGCGTAACGGGTGTCTACACGCGGCGCGGAGTCAATTATTGCCATTGAGAAATTATTATTTTTTTTTTTATACTGTGTTGGATACACATTTCTTTAAGAGTCCATAACGAGAACGAAACCTACATCCGCTATCGTAGCATCGATCTCCGGTGTGTACGAGGCGCCGTCATTGCATCCTCCGATGACCTGGAATTCGAGTCTAATAAACTTTCTACGAGAGCCGGTACGACGTGCGTATATATAGATATATATATATACTGTTTGTAGATACGTGAGCGACTATTAGCCGTTTGGTCGTTCGTGAATTTCCATGTCAGATAATAGAACGACGGAGCATCTGCTCGCTGATATGACGCGTCAACGAAAGCTTCGTTCGAATCCGTGCCAGCAGATGCGTGAAAGTCCTGCGAATATAGGTCGAAGCGAGGCGTCGCGACGCGTAAGGACTGACAGAGAGACGTTCACGACGCATACAAAGAAACTTCATTATATCAAAAATTCTCGCTGACCGAGAAACATTACAGACAACGAAAGTCTATCGGGTGTAAAGTTATTTCACAGAAGCGTGTAAATAAATCAGGATTTTATTTTTCGCACTTTGAAAATATCCTGACAGGATCACCCGGCAAGTCCAATAAACATAGTGTTTCTCAAATAACTTACGCAATAGGTTTTCAGCTCGCGCAATCTGCCTGTCCCAACAAACACCATATCGACCCCTGACAATCGCGATATCACGTCTATATTTATCAGTTCGAAGATGTAACAAATTCGTCCAGCCGAGCACAAAGGGCGACACGACCCAAAAATCGCAGACACTTCTGGAACGAAACCAGCCGAGATGAAACGACTCGATTATAGCATCGAGGCAAGGTCGTGGGTGGGGGGCGGATTACGGTCACTTGGCCAAGCGAGGAGATGAGATGAGAGCGAGACGAATGTATACCCCAGAAGTAGGTAACACCGGAAAGGAAGCCGTGCGAGAGAGAGCGAGAGAGAGAGAGAGAGGTTTGGAGGGTTGCCCAAAAGAAAAAAGGAGAAGGCGTCATTCCCATCGTGTCTCCCACGATTGTCATCGATGTTCGCGGCTCGTGCGAAATCGCCATTTGTGTGATAACACCCGGACGGGGGGTGACCAGGGACCCCAGAGAGATCGAACGCCCAATCGAACAGACTCCGAGCAGCGGGAAGATCAAATAATCTGGACCACCGGTATGAAACGTCCATAACGCAGCATCCGCAGCGAAGGATCGCGAAGATCGAGGGGCTGGATAGAAGATCGAGAAAGGGTAAAAGGAAGCGAGACAAGTAAGAGTAAGTTGATCTCGGGAAATGTCAGGGTCTCGGTAGCCGGATGAAGGGGGGATCAGGGGGGGGGGGGGGGGCAGGTGCCAAGAGATCAGCCACTGAAGAGGCCAGAAGGTTTCTGGGCCACGTCGACGAATCCGTCGATGAATATCGCATGCCAATCGCCATGCGGAACCATTAACACCGTTCGAGCTACGTCGAGTCGCTGCGCTGCGATAAAAAAAAACGCGTCTATCGAGGAGGCCATCGGACAATTTGATTCTTGAGCGCTTAATACGCTCGTTGATGGGGAACAATGGAAATCATTCTTAAAAATATATATATATATATATATATATATATATGTATATATATATGCATACACTCGTATATCGATGTGAAAGAAATAATTAAAAAGTTCAGTTTAAAATTCAAGAATTTCAATGACAGCTGCGACCTCGTCGTTCGGCATACCTATATATGTACTCCTGAGTTCGGCTCACGTTTAATAATAGTTCCGAACCAGCGAGGAAAGTGCTCGAGGCTTATGGAGCGACGCAAACCTGTACCCGGTACTCGTAGAAAGTGAGCCGCACGCAACGCCTAAACGAAACGCGATTGTCAGCAAGAACGGAAAGAGGCGAACCCGACTTATTCGGAGCATCGAGTCTCGAGTCCTACCGGCGACACGAGTGGTACCGACTGTCGGCGTCACGCGTCACGCATAAAAAAAAAGACCACCTGGGGATGGTAAAGAAGGGGTTCACTCGTGATTAAAAAAAAAAAAAGATTCCTCCACATTTCACCAACCCTTATTCCAAAACACGTGACTCCCTTACGTCACAGTACGATTATAGACATATAGGGGATTTTCACGCGGTGGGAGGATGGAGGGGGGGGGGGGTGGAAGAGGGGTTAACGGTTAAGTCGACTCTGATTTGGCTAAATAGGAAGTTTCTCCTTTGATAAGCAGTTGGAGGGCTGAAGACAGGAAGTGAAGGTAGGGAGATGCCATTCGCAGAAAATATATGTTAGGTAGACGGATATGGGATACAGCGTAAGAATCGAAAAGGTTGACGATTTTCCGAAATTACGACAAGCGTGCAGATTATTATCTCGATACATTTCGATCCGAATTTAATATCCCCCATATATTCATTTGTTCGACCTCGTAAAAAAAAAAAAAAAAAAAAAAAAGGAAAACTACCCTTTGACAAGCGAACAATGCATGAACCCTTCGAGAGACACGACACAGCCGCCGGCCTCCCCAAGACTCATTGCGATGCAAAACCCGAACCGAATAACACCGAATAATGAATGATACCTGCGCCTCTCGGTCCCGGTTATCGCGGCACTTTCTCCCTTCCTCGTCGTTCCCAATTACGCCAAGCGAGACGGCCAGACCCGTAATTACACGGGTGAGGAAGTGGGCAACAGCGACGCCAAGTGGATCGCATTATTTTCGGCCGCAACCCTTTCACCCGTGCGTTCCGTTTCGCCGCCATCTTTTCCTTTTTTTTTCCTTAGGCACTCGCACAGTGGCGCCAACGGGCGCGATCATCGCCACTGGCTTTCGCGTTGCGAGAACGCCGAGGCTGGCTGAATGGATACGTCACCCAACTCACGCGACGCGATCGGGTCGACGACCCATATTTTCACGCGCCAAGGTGAAAGACAAATACAGATGACGTCATAGGAAAAGTATGAGGGCGACAATTTTTTTTTTTTGTAAATTCAAAATGCCACCACTGCTTGGTGAAATTTACGATGAATTTATGTCGTGGGGCTGATACAGGGGTAAGGGGGTGGTGAAGGAAAACATGGAGTATAGGTGACTTAAGGAATCCTACTTAAATGATATTTATCTTTGTATCTATATACGTAGAAAAGATATATACATATATATATTGTGACGTGAATTATTTAAGTTGGTGCCATTTATTTTGGCGATTTCGTCGGCACAATATATATATATATATATATATATATGCATATACATAATGGATGTGTAACAAAAGAGAATTTTTCCGTTACGCGAGCCAGGAAAAGCCCAGACCAGAGAGACGCCATAGCGAGAGCACAAAGATGCAAAGGAGTCACGATTTTTGGAGCATCTCCAACGCGCTCTGCCGTCGCTTTGCATCCTAAGTGACTCAACGACCAGAAGCTTTGCAGCCAACCGGCTGCATTTACGAGCTTGCACTTTTCAGCACGAGCCTGACGAAATGTCCAAGAGAGTGCAAAGAGAGAATAACGGTGGGAAAAGAAAAAAGCATAGATAAAGGGAAACGTATCGTACAAGGAATTAAGAGCCTTGCGTAGAGAATCGCCTAGAGTTAGGCCAGGGGTCAGGGGTCGACAGAGGGGGGGGAAGTGACGAATGCGTACACACGTAGCCAGGTGTAACGTAAGGATGAAAATTCAGGAAGCGACCTGGTTCCATCCGCAGAGGCCTTCGAACTTCCGCACTGTCTCGCACGATTTTCAAGGAAAGCCCATCCGGTCGGAAAGCAAGCTCAGTGCGGCGCGCACGGGTAGCGGAGCTTGCGAGCTCACATTCTGTATGTATATATACGTGTACAGAGAAAACGCGTATCTCCAGGCGACCTCTAGCTCTTCTGCTCGCGGTTCCCGCTGAGCTCCTCCCTGAGGTGATTTCAGATAAGCGACTGCCCGGGAAGGGAGGTGGAGGTGCCTGAAGAGTCCTAGGCAAAGAGAGCCAAGAGCCTGTGGAAGAGGGAGAAAGGAGAGGAAGAGGAAGAGGAAGAAGGATGACGAGGGAATATCGCACGGGGCCTGCAGCGGAGCGCAACGTTCCGTGGATGACGGGCGCGGCATTACGCCAAATAGTAAAAATCGGGGAACAATGGATAAGCGGAATGGTACAACCGAGACCTTTCAGGCAATCGGATAACTGGAAAAAATCGGGGAATACAATGGATGTAAGTACACGCCCCTCCGTGCCTGCTTGGTTTCGCTCCCTTACCGACCACCGTCCTACCATAATCCCATATATACCCTAGCCCAACCTCAGCATCGCCCATCCGAACCCACCCGCGCCTGCGCCTCGCGGTACACCCACTTGATTCCGATTTTAAAAGAAATTAAATTACGTAGGGACGAATGCCCTTCGTGCCAGGTCTAGTCTTGGACCTTATTACTTTCAAAGATCTGTCCAGAGGGTGGGTGCGGGTTCGTTCGGATAACCAGAAAGGCACGTCTAGCGATCGGCGATCCGGTTGATGACAGACGTCTTCTCGTCCAATGGCTATTTCGTTATCGTATATGGACGGGATAAGGATCCATTTTTTACGAGCTGCTGAGAAATTCGTCAAAATTTCACCACGACGTATTTTTTCTTCAAGACGTAATTGGAGAACTCGATTTATTCTTGATATCGTAAAAGTACGATCTAACTCGTCACGTGTGCCATCGCGTTAATGAGATTTTCAAAAGTATTTTCGACGAGCCGACTAGTTCGTTCGGATCGTGGTGAAGCGCGCGATTACTGGACTCGATTGCTTCTTCTTACGAAGAGGCTTCGGTATCGACATCTGGCGGCAATCATAAGAACTATCGTATCGAGACGCGTTGGACGCAGCAGATCTCTTTGGGATCGACGGGAAATTGCCTTTGGGATCTGATCTATAATATCGATTGATAAAAGTGACACGATGTGACCAGAGATGTATGTGCATCTGTGATATTTATCATCTGCGTGATGCGCGACTCTTTAGTGACGCGAGGAAGTGAAACTATTTTTTTTCTTCCCTATTTTTTACACAGCTTTTACACATAACACATCGAGCGACCGTGCGGAAGAGGACATCGCGGCAACTACAATTTATTCCGCGTTGAACGATGATGACAGCGAAATTAAAATTTCGATTACAAAAGTGCTGAGAAATATATCATCCCGGGGCTCGTTTATCTCGCGAATATTTAACGTATACGCGTAAATTAGTAAAAACGTTGGTTGGTATACGACGACTAATTATGCAAATTCCTTCCAGAGCTTGGTGGGTTACATTATATAAGCTGCGAATAAATTTTAATCAATCTCTGCGCTCTAAATCGACTTTGCCTGAACTCACGGAACTCTCTGTATCAAACGACTAATCGCTATTGTAAAAAGCAAAACGGGTAGTCTTATGCAACCTCGCTGGACGTCGATGAACTGCTAAATAGTCGTCTCAAAATATTTGATTAACGAGAAAACGTCAATCATCGTCCAAAGAATTCCAAACTGTTCACGCTATACTTCCAATGAAAAGAACAATTGTTACATATTAATGGGCACACGATGAGTATCCCTGATAAATGATCGTAACAGATCCGCATGAATGACATTGAAAAACCTACGGATGTCGAACAGCTATTTAGCGCGTTCAATTTTACAAGAGAAAGTCTTTTAGAATTTTGGAAACAGAAATTACAGTATATTTCTACTATACTTGTATGCTTTTATATTTAGTAAAGACGATGCTCACAATTAATTTAGAATCTAATAGACTTTTTATATTAATTCAACTTGAATCTATTTACATTTATTCATTAAGAATACTTTGTATCAAGAATATTTTGATTATCAAGATAATCTATTCTATTTGTATGATATAACTGAGTAATGATAAACATTATTTATTATGTACAGTGATTCGAATGCATCACAAGTCTAAGATGCACATCGAAGCTGGATTATCCATCGTTTCAATTGTATATCATAACTGGTTATGCGAATGCATTTTGACTTACCTTCGCATGGTTATATCCAAGCATGCACATATATATTTTTATCTGGAGCCAAGCTCATCGACCATCTAGATTATGTATATATTCTCAACGATAAAAACTACGTCAATGAAAAACTCGTAGAGGATATAATAATGTCAATAGACGATATATGAGGGAAAACCAATTGTGCCACAGTAAATAAACAAGCTTGTTCAAAGAAAAATGCAAAGCACTTACCTTGTAAATTGTCGAGCATATAAGACAACAGCTTGTGCGTTCCCGATGGCTCTCCGTACAGCGTCATCACCTCCTTGCTGAGTGGATTACCATGTAGTCCAAGCACTTGTAACTGGAACAACTTGCCTAACTCGTATGGTAGTACGCGAAGGTAGTTTTGATTCAACAATAACTCCCTGTAACAAAAAATATTGGATTAGGTCAGGAAGAGATAGAAAGAGTATTATTTGATGTATCAATTTTAAGGTATATGTTAAAAAAAAATTTAACAATAACATTTTGAATACAGAATCACATTCTAGTTTAGGATAGAATTAAGTACCTGAGATAGATGAGGTCTCCCAGCTCTGCAGGCAAGCTGCGAAGCTTGTTACTGCTAAGATCTAAGGCGCGTAGATTGATTAAACGGCCTATTTCGGATGGTATCCTTTGCAGACTATTATCATTCAAATATAATGCAGTCAGATGTGTCAACTGCCATAAATTTGGGCTCAGATTTCTTATACTGCCTGTTATCTCCAACTCCGGCCAATAAGATTTCTTCCCAGAGTTTGCATCCTCCGTGGACATAATAGTGTGCGTGCGACGTGGGTTGGAGTTTTCATACTTGTCCTTGTGACTGCGGGACATCTTAAATCCTTTAAAGAAAACATATAGCATATGACTTATCGGATGACAAGGTTGTGTCAATTGTATAAATCATAAAGTCTTAACATTTGTTAGTGAAAATGATACTGTACTGATTTGAATAAAGATGATGTATATGGTGGACTAACCTAAACTATACCGTGAGGAAGTATGGGTAGGACAAGCGGCACAAAGGAGTTGGGTATTTGAAGTAATTTTTATACGAAACAGTGGGGTGTCTCTTTGCAAGAGGCACTCGATGCATATCACCATCATGGGAAAAGCCATATTAATAGAAGAGGCCATATATCAGGACAAGGAATCTTCATATCATTTGGTCAAAGGGATGTCAGCAGGGTAAACTATAAGGAAAATCCAAAGTACACCACATACAGAATCTACACTCGAGGAAAGATAAAATTAATATAATTTTTTAACCACAGAACAAATAAGTACTGCTTTATAAAAAAAAATAAACATCTATGATATACTATATTAGAATTGAAAGACAAAAACACAATTACACATGTAATTGTTCTTCAATAGTTTAGACTATTTTGAGAGCAATAACGTTTTTACAGCAACCAAACTGAATGAAAATAGAACTAATTCTGACAACTGGATTTGTTTTCGTTATACAACAGAGTCTATAGTAACGTAAATGTTAAGTCATCCAAGTGTTTTCTCGTAAGGCCGTATATACCGCGAAAGATAAAATGTTTTTAGGTCAAAAACTGTATAATTTACACATGATTCTGCCTAGACACCCCATACAAATGCAGTAGCCCTAACCTATGAGCAACGAATTTGGATTATACATTTTTTAAAAGGCTATAAGGAAAGTAACTGCTCCTTTCATCATTTACGTAAAATAGAGAAAGAAAATCATTTGCCCCTTCACTGAACGTGATTTTTTAAAGCCGTTTCACTTTTTTCAGTGAGAAGAATCATTTCTTTTCGATGAGGTTCGTGCACCCTGGACGACAGGCGTCCGCTTTCTGCGGATTTCACAGGTTATCGGTATTCAGAGATTGTCAAATTTAACGAGTAGTCAGGCAAAACAGTTACGCACCTTCATCTACCTCTTAACACACACGAAACGTACGGGGAGTTGATTCCGAGTGAAAATCTTCGCGTAAACAAAACTACCTTGACAAACACAGATCCTCCATTTATCAACTGCACCGATCGGGCATTTTGCACGGATTTCATTGGCCAACACAGTGCCGAAGCTTCCCGAAGCAGTCAAAATTTCCGAGCGTTCGCTCACATGCAACCAGTCTTACCAAGCGTACAAAACTTTAAAAAATTTCTTATGCCCTTAACTTTATTTTAAAAAACATGCGCTAAACCTTTTAACTGAAACTCGTTCAATTTTCTGTATCGAGTACAACATTTTCTTTTAAACATGCCATCATTAGCTATACGATTGACGCGTATGTATTTAGTAGATAGATGAGTTATTCTGTTTAAGTCGTACGAAGTGCAATTAGTAATTAAAGTATATAGTTTCATTGCTGGATTTAGTCGTCTACTATTTAATTTACTCCAAACCAATAGTTATTCATTGATAAGCATATTACTTGCTAAGATAGCTAATCAAATGAATTGCAATGAATTTATTTGCAGTTGACTGTTAGTACATCGAAAAATTGCTTAACAATGAAAGCTTGCGATTTGCATTGTGATATGAAGATTGCAAATGTATAATTACTCATTACTCAACACCTTTTCCAATCCGCACATACTTTCTGTACGTATATACATCTTTACGAATGTACTTTTACTTGATTACGGTATTGGTACACAGAGATAAGTAGGGAGATGCACAACGCTACGGTTTTAGGCGATACCAAAAGCATGGCGCTGAATCCCAGCGGCGAATCCGGAAATAGAGTTATGTAATCATAGCCTCCGTCGATAATGCGGATCCCGTCGTAGCCGAGTTAACCGCGATCACGAACGTGTAGCTTGCCGGGCAGAATCCTCCGCTACTTATCACTGATTCCCAAAGCAACACTCAGAACGAGACAGCTCATCGGATATAGCCTAAATACTTTTTTTTTGCAATCCTAAATTCGA
>JARQTC010000811.1:389018-414455 GCA_030142495.1 Cephus runcator
CAGCTCACACCCACCCCCCCCCCCCCCCCCCCCCCTCCTCACACGCTGTCTAAGCTCAATAGGATCTTCTTTAGATCATCTCAGAGAGATGGTCCAGTCGAGCGTGACGTTGTCGTATATTCCACGAATGCCATTCGAGCATGACTATTGTTCATAGATTTTGATAGATCCTTCGATTACGATCTATGAAACTGTTTATACATCCGTGATACGTCATGGCCATGACTATTTATTTTAATTAATTATTTCTTCATTGATAAATTACGTAATTCGGAATTTCGATAAAATACCCATTTTATTAGAAGATAATGATAAAAATCAAATATCATTACTTTGATCATGAGTTCAGGGCCAATGATTTGATTAACTGAATATTTGATTATATCATTGAAACTGTACATTTCTCAATTCGTCGTTATACTCCGTTGTACCGAACAGTTAAACTTGTTTAAAACGGGTTATACTTTATAGTTATGTAGCACAAGATTATTCTGTTCGCGTGTAACGCATTATGCTGGGGTTCTTGACTCTTCCTATTAACAAAAAACACACAATATGCATACTCCTGTACTTGGGTCGTATTACGGAATTAATATTTCTGGACTTTCTTTCGGGACCGTATACCAGCGCGAGAAATAAACGTGGATATTAAATGAAATGGACGAATAAACGTATACTGTTATAGTTTCAAGTATGACAAAAATTTATTGGCACAAAGTGAAAGACGCTAATTTTTCATTTACGTAAAAGTACTGCAAGTCATTATTGACTTATAAAAATGACAGGTAACGGCTTGTAAAATTTTTTTTTTTTTAATTGAATACTTTCTTTACTTTATTAATTCGCCAAATCAAATGCTTTCTTTTCAGCCAATAATTCCTACACGAGAAACTGTGTTTTGAAAAAAGTTCATTCTTACCGTACAGCAAAATTATCCAAGAGACAAGCAGATTTTTGGGTACATTAAAGAATCATTAGATCGAGGTGATCGTGCTGTTAACAACAGTAGTAAGTTTGATACAGGGAGAAAGAGAGAGAAAGGGATGTTTAATCTTTACACAGATAATTTTGTAATGACAATTAAATATCCTTCGACATGTCGAGCATTCTTAAAATCTCTTTACATATGTATTTACGTGCATCAGGAACTTGTGAACATGACGTGTAGGATATTTATTATTATTATTATTATTTTAAAACCAAACTCGTACGATGAATCTCTAGGAAAATATTTATTATGAAACGATTAATAGTTACGTAACCGTGCAAGTGGTATTCAGGTAGGTCTCAATTATGTAAATCTTACGCTGCTGCTTTAAAAAGCGTCATAACTCATCGCTGATCGGTGTTCGCGTTTAAAAATTTAAGAAATCAAATCTTCCGGTTTGGATAGCTGTTCTTTTCTTTAAAAGTTCAAAATCTGCATTTCAACGCGAAGATCCTAAGAGCGATATATATATATATATAATTACTGCAAATTTTCGTAAGACACGTGTTAGAGAGGCGACTGCTTTTGGTTATATCACAGTACCAGATGAGTTTATCCAAAAAATAACCGTATAAAAAATGATATCGAATAAAATTTGAAGAAAATATTATATGGTCATGATTTGGTTAATTGACTATAAATTTGAAATTTATGGTTATCTAAGTTTTTACATTAATTTATACGCGGTACGTCGATCTCGATCGACCCCTCTACTCAGCTGTTCTTTTTTTTTTCTTTTTTCGTTGTTATATATTTATATCCCAAGTATTGGGTCAGACTGTCGAATATCGATTGTTACGTGACCCAGTCCGAGATTGTAACGCAATTTTCTATTCTTTTCGTTGTCGGTGAGAAAAGGTTGCGTGAAATCGCGCACGCCTGTATTTTCGAATTTTCACTGAATTCTGTCACGTAGCGAAGAAGTTGGGCGTCAAGCGAGTCCTTCGTTGGGTATTCCGTACGGCCGGGACCGGGGAAAAGCAATAACCAACTCTTCGGAGACCTTGCACCAGTGAAATTTAAGTGGCAGGTACAAACATAGAAAGAGGAAAAGGAACTTTAACATGGAATCGAAGTCACCTTATTTGGATAGAAGTAAATGGACGGTGATTTCGATCATTTTTCGACAAGGTTTATCTCATTTTTTTAGCTCAGTCATTTATTAGCGTAACGCTGGTCAATGTGTGCCATTAATTATTCCATTGAGTATGTGCAAAAAAAAATGGAAAGTTTAGATACATTAATAATAGGAACGGATGCCAGTGGGAGGGGTTACGATAGTGCTGTCATCATTTCGTAACTTTATAATTATTTATCATAGGCTAATATCGAGATATCCCGAGGAAATTAACGCGAAGCAACTCTTACGCGATATATGTAACGACGTTGTAAATTTTTTTGCAAAATGCATTTTTTAATGCATATTCAGGGAGGCGCGTGTAACAACCGTATTATTATTGCAATTGAGAATAAAATATACTCGTGCATTGCGCTTTAATAATAATGCTGCAATTCTCTCTCTCTCTCTCTCTCTCTCTCTCTCTCTCTCTCTCTCTCTCTCTCATTCTTATAACTCAACGAACAGTCATATGTTTAAGTAACGATTAGCTAACACGTGGCAATTAACAAATCTAATGTGCAATAATTTGTAATTCCACCTTTCATTCTGATTTCGCAGTGTCCCATATCGTAACGCCTCCGAGATGCGTTTATTCCGCATGCGATTTCCTCATAGGACGTGCAAACGGGCGCCCAGAGAGCCACGCAAGAAAGAAGTATGAGGATGCCCACGCAATTACGGATAGGAACGGACATGCGTGCTGCGCCTGCACGAATGCTTAGTATGATCGGTGGCAGCGATTTTGAGTAATTGCAATATAGTAACATAGTGAGAGTAGCGAATATTCGTTCATTCAAAACGAAATTCATTCACCGATTCAAACGATGGATTAGCACGTGGCATCGATATATAAAGAGAAGTATATAAATACATACAGATGCTTTTTCTATATTTATGGGATTACTTGAATCGTGGTGTAGCAGCATACGAAAAAAAAAATTACAGTAACGTGACTAATGGTCCCGTGTCTGTCATCACTGTTATTTCATTTGATTTCATATCACTTTTTACGCCAAAAATACAATCGTCCTATATTTTTGGATCTTTCCCGATTATCCCCAATTTCTTTCTAATTTTTCATACACACGTGTTTCGCGTGATTCGCGTTTCCTTTCGCTTGGGATTGCTTGAGCGTATCTAACAGCTTACACTTAAATCGGTACCCGGTCTATGACTTTGATAAATAATTGATAGTAACAAATTGACAACAATAAAGGAGCAATTACCTTCTCGGAAAGGAGAAAGTACCGACTACACTATAATTATTGCCACATCTGTCACTTTTACGTCAATTCGACGTCATACTGGATGTACGTAAGCACAAAGGGATATATCAGTAAGATATAATATTCGTATGGAAGTATTATAAAATAATATTAAAAAAAAAATAAATAATAACAATGGCATTTGGCAATATCGCTGACGTCATCCCACGTATAGCGGATGTCAGTCAATGCGAATTGAACTCCGAAGCTCCCGTTGGAAATTACGAGTTTTCGTCGAAAACATTGCTCAATCCGTCGCCACAATTTCTTAAGGACTCCCGAGACTTCGTCCACTTCGCTCAGCCACTTCTTTTATCATTCGTTTTCTCCCCGGTAACGTCATTCGCGCCAATTAAACCATACCGTAAGAATTCTTGCTCCGTGAAACTTAAATTATCGCAAGTTCCCTGATGACGGTGCGAAAAGACGATGACGTAACGGAAGGGATGATTTCAGACGGAATTTTATTAAATTGCTACTCATTCGTTTACGCTTTCCCGAAAAACTCATGTTGCTAATCAGAAATCGATTAACGACACAATGATTTTGCTATCGATAATTGTCCATCGGCGACGAGGATGCTCCTGGGAAAGTCAATTACTTTTTTTTTTTTTTTTTTACGAAAAATAACAAATTCTGGGGACGACCATCGCGTTGTGGGAAATTTGAGAAATAACGTGGATCGGAAGTGATACGGTTGATTTTTTTTTTTTTTTTTGTTGAAATTACACGAGCGCGTATATCCTTGCATTTCTTTGTCGAGTAAAACAAAAAGTAACATTGGATCGGTTCATATCGATCGTCTGCAATTAGTAACACTTCAGAGGATTCCATTAACCGTGTCCTTGAAAGTGCAATCAATCTCGCTTGCGCTTTGGGGACTTTGCCAAAATGTAAATCGACTGGCATTTAACGCTTTCGAGGGAATGTCTTTATAGCGTCTCGAGTCGCGTTAAATACGATAAGGGAAGCGAAAGGAAATAATTAGGTGCAATAAGAGTCTCTTCGATTATCATCGGTCTGACGTTACAGGATTATTTATTATCAACGGGGGCGACACGGTCATTGATATCTTGTGTATAAAAAGTAAAACTTTTTACAGCTCGTTGGTAATGCACGTTATCTTTTGTTTGATCAGCTATGACGATCTGATGATTTTTAAAAAATACTACTGTCACGTATCCAGGATAGAAATATTTTTGGGAACGAGGTAAAAGTATTAACGTCATTCGTGGACGATAATTAGGACTAATGACAACAGGTTGATAAATATAAAAATTGGGCATAATAAAATAAGTGGTTTATAAGATAAGACAAATTTATTTACGAGTGATAAAAATAATATCGTCGTTCGATTAATGATCCATGATGACTTTTTATATATTTATGAAATTTTTACCATGGCTTTAAATTCCGATGTACAAGGGCACTTTTTAAGGGATGATCGTGTAGGACTTGCTTTTTTTTTTCTCGTCGTCTCATCTTCTGTCTCGGTATCGATTTCCCACGGTGCAGGAAATGAAAATGAAAGTTCGGATCGTTTCAGTCGGACTAACAACCTTATCATTGTAACTCGGGTGACTAATCAATTCAAAGTTCATAGCCCCTCCGAATTACGGTTATTGATATAATCCAGACTAAGTTGCAGGATAACGAAAATTTTAACGAGCGGAAGTAAAACTGTGCTTTTGAATGTTTACAGCCATAATTATATCCTTCTTTTTAAGAATTACCCATAAAATGTAATTAATAACAATAACCAGTAGCATGATTTATAAATAAGCTTAAAGGTATCTAAAGCCAACACAGGAAGACAATAGTTTCCACTGAACCATTAAACACCATGGTAGCAATGTCGTCGTCACTTATTGTATTTAAAAAAAACCCCATAGAGAGGATTCTCCAAGCACTTTAGATTTCTCGAGATATTTTCCCAGTCATTTTCATATCCAGAACTCATTACCGGCGTTACAAGTTATTTTTACAGACTCCATAAATTTTTATAAAAATCACGAAAAAAAAAAAAGTCATGAAAAAGATACGACCCGTCACGATGAGCACGTAAAATCTGAACCCTGAAAACTTAAAGTCTCGAAAGCTCCGATGGTTCGATAAGTGAGGACTTGGATGCTGCCGTAAGAAATTTCACGATCTACTCATGGACCATTCAACGTAACGGTACCAGTAGTAAGAGCGATTCCGTACTGATGCTTTTAGTTCCAAGAGTTACCGTTACGGGCACTGCCATACCAGACGTTCTACGCCAATGCCAGTAGTAGCTACAGTGTCGTAGTCAGATCGATGCTGTTAAAGTTCCCCAATCTTCGTCGAGAGTGAAACCGTCTCGCGTTACAGATGAAAGCGAGGCTAACCAAGACCCCATCTGTCCTGGATCATCTCATCCTCGGAAATTTCGATCCATCGTGAAAATCAATCAACTACGAGAATTTTTCATTGGACACGGAATACTCTTTGGTTCATTAGCGAGAGTCGGATGAATTTGTCGGTCCAAAAGATTTGGAAGAAAAAAAAAAATATTATATTAGAAATTTAATTTTGCTCCTTGAATTTGGTCCTTTTGATGTCGGACAAATTACATGATCTTTTGTTGAAATTATGAAAAGGAATCTTTTTTCTCGTCGATCGTAAAAGATGTGAACGGAAACTATAAATATCGAAGTGACTTTCACAGCTATAAGAATTTCTTTATTCGAGGCTTGGCGCGTACCTACCGCACCTCTCGATACTATCGTTAAACGGCCTCGGAGTTTCGATAAAAACTAGACCTAAGGTTAGCAGGCTGGACCATTGAGCTGCATTGAACGGCTTATAATTATGTATTATTCCAGCGTAATGGTGGGGATACAAAAAAATAAGAGAAATGTCTCTTTCTAACGAGTGACAAATAAATAACGATTGATTGGTCTAATCGGTCGTTAATTCTTGAATTATGCGAATAACGTAAAAGGGAATTTGATGGTAATGTCAAAAGATCATTTATTATAACGAAGTATGATTTGTATAGTAATAACAATCATAATGCGATCCTTTACCTGCATTAACAACTCTTATATTGTCATAGATTAAGTATCGCGTTAAATTGAAAATGATACAAGACGTCCTTTCGCTGTTAAAGCGAAAACGTTAATTCTTCCTGAAAAGTAACTTAAATTATAACGAGTGAAAGTAACATTGTTATTATATACTTATTAGATTTTTTTTTTTACCTAAACTACAGTTCCCTTCAGCTTTCTACGGTTGTCATTTTGGTACCGATACGTTATCAGTTCTTGAATTATTTTTAATTGTCATATTGATTGTGGTCAGATATAAAAAAAAAATTATCTCTTTCCTTCTCTGCCTGAGAACGATGCCCTTTTAATAACGATGAATTTATATATTGGCAAATACAAAATTTTACTTCTAACACGTGCTTGTCACTCGCTCTCCCGGCTTTCCTAGGTACCAAAAAAAATATTACAATTAAATACGTGCCGACTTAAGGCAACTAAATAACGAGCACGTGTGCTCCCAAAAGCATTACAGTAAATATACGCCAAAAAAAATTTCACCGTTGCGACTTTATTCTGAACGAGTTGAAAGTCAATTAGAAACTCCATTATCCCAGGTTACTTTTACACCTAGACTTCCCTCTAGCGAAAATGCTCCAGTTAATTTATGCACGTATGCGTGTTCATCCCCTTTTTGGTTATGTCAGTGTAATGCCGACTGCCTGTCAACAGGTGGATTATCATACGGGATTACAAGTGTTGTACATTTAATTTTTCATGTATTCATTCACTTGCTATACCGTATCATTATTACTATAATTTTTCGAAAAATTCCTATGCCAATTTCATAATGGATTTAGATCACTAGAAATTCCCTGGAATCGTTAAAATTCGAAAGTCTAATCGATGCTCCAGTTTGTAATATCAATAATGCATTTTCTAGTAATTTCAATATGATACATTGTGTAGAAAGTTTACGAAACTTTTGTACGTCTTTGGAATGACGTACAGTCATTAAAATACGAATAAAAAAATTGTGTTAAAAATTGAATTTTTTTTTTTTTTTAATAATTACCGATAAACGTCACGGACGGGCACAGATAACGATTGCGACACGTATTGAGGAAACTGGTCCATAAATCGTATTCCATTAACGTACGTTTCACGAGAAAAGATTAACAATAACCAATGAACCTATCCAATCGCTCAAAGGTAATCATCCAATTCCAACCAATTGGCACTTATCCTCAGTCCGGAAGAGAAGAGCACAACCATTACCTGGAAGCATATCAGGCATGGTAACAGCGGAATATATTTTTCTTTAAAAATGAAATCGCCAATTACGTTTCGTCATTATCCAATATCAGTAGAAAATCACGTAGCATGATTTTTCGATGATTCTTGTCCTAATCCATTACACGGACTCATAGTGATGCTACATGAAACTCATCTAGTTAGAAATAGACGTCTATCAAGTATGACCCAATAATGCCCAGGACAACGAACTCATATTTTCAATTAATTTATAGACATCCCGTGTAAGTATTATACTAATTATATATGAAACTATTGTTTACATGCTTTTCATAAATCATTCGCGGTATGATCGAAGGAATTTCTGGCGATGGTCACTATGGATACTGAAAGGGAAAGGATCGTCGTAAAGTGAAAAATATATATATATGCATATACATACAGTCTTCCTACTTTACGTAACATCCGTACAGCCTCCACCTGACGTCCATCCGACTTTTCTACCTTGTCTACCAACCCCACGTTGGTGACTAGCAATAAGATGTCTCTATAGGGGCGTGGGGACATCGAATGGACAATCCCGCGATCACTGGTGCGGCCAATGCCAGTCACTCGTGAAACGTGAAACTAGTCGAAAGTTTTACTTTACCCCAGTGCCAGCGAGTCGAGACCGAGTGCAGTCGAAGTCAAGTGTCTGGATACTTAATTTGCCGCGTTGCGAAGTAAAATTGTGAATTTTTCAAGCGGATTTATCGGCCTGCAGAGTATCCTTGGTACCGAGAGGATTTTGAGAAGTTGTTGAAAAAAAAAAAAAAAATTTTTTTTTTTCTTTCAATTGCGAGTGTTTTATTGGTTATTTTTCCTGTGAAGAAAATTCAAGGGATGTTTATTAGCCTGGTGATACGTGGATTCTAGTGCTAAAGGTCGGTTCACAAAGCAGCATTCTTGCACGAATGCTATCTGTAGATAAACTACCCTTTACTCGCGCAGTGCCCTAATAAAAATGGCTGTAAAATTTTATCTCGGAGACTCTCGTTGCGATTTTCTACTTTCTTTAGTACGTACAATCGGTTTTCTCGGGGACAACAATCTTCGATACGTTTCAGTAATGCCGCTGGCGAATCGCGATCAATTCTGCTGGGTCTGCAGGACTTGCGACATTACGGATCTTGTTGAAAGTGAAAACGGGTGCTGCAATGCAGAAAAACTTTAGCCCGGACACCAGCAATAGATTGAATCGTAAATGATTACTGAAATGACAAAAATAATAATGATTCACGATATATATATATATATATATATATATAAATTATAATACAGTTCCACGGTATACAAATAACGAGAGTATACGATCCTTTCTACGAAGATCAATTCATATTTATGTCAAACATAAATCGCATCCCTGCAGCAAAAGATACCGTAGCTATGTACTTGATAAGTGGGCAAATAAGAAAAGACCAATCGACTTATGTCAAATTTCCAATACACGACGAGAGCCAGTTGCTCGGAATGTACTAAAAGATTATGCGCATAAATTGGACACGTATTATTGCCTCCCTGAAAATACATTTCCATCGTGTCTAACCAATCGTTCAATCGATTCCAATAGAGATTGATTGCAGTTTGCATAAACTTACCCATACACCGTTTTTGACGCCTTCGTAGGTCTGAAAAAAAAAAAATTTATTATTAAAAATTCACACAGATTCATATTCGCACATTTCTATTGATCTCTTGTAATTGTAGGTTAATAAAATTCATAATTTCTATTCCTTTCCGCTACGTGCCCTTTTGCACAAAGTAAAGTTACGTCCCTGAATATAAATTACCATTGCACTGTTATACGTACTTCCTAGAATTATATACACGTACGTTATGCTTCAATTCGCACGATTTGCAAATTGTGCCATATTCACTGATTCATCTCGCTTATGTTACAGTCATGTCAATGCAGGAAGCCTGAGCTACGGCTAAGATGGAAGAAAACACGTTGACCCAAAAGTGCAGGGACTTCCGGCACGTAGGTGCGGCACTGTTGCTGATTGTTGGTCTTTTTGGAAATTTAGCAACAGGTGAGTCTTCCCGATAAATATATATATATATATATATATATATATCATCTACGTACAGTCCACGTAAAATTGTATCTGTGAGATTTGTCGAGGCTTAACGTTATCGCCGCTAACATTTACGAAGGAGTTCACGGCTCGCATGATTAGCATTGAGATCGTGAGATCCAGGTCCATATTCCGGAATACAATAACCCAGCAATTCCTTATTACCCATATAAGGTACAGTTACCCTATTAATTAATAATTATCCCGATATTAATTATTCCCTAATAAAAAGTACCGTTACGCTATAACGTTGATCATAAATCCTATACCGGAAGTCAAAACAGCACTTTACCTTCCCACAGTAAATGCACCAAGTGACTGTAATCTTCAAAATTTTAGAATATTTTATTCTTATCAGATACTCTACCCCGTTGCCAATACTCTCCCTCACGGGTTTTACCTTCTCGACGTAAATCATATGGAAATAAATTTACCCGTGTAAGATTAATAGATTTTTCTTTTATTGAAAATTGACTAGAGTCACTTTTTCTTCGCTTTGGTAACTCTATAACTTATACGATAGTAAACTACATTTCGTATCTGTGGGATAAAACGTTAAATGTAAAATAGAGCGTTAAATTACTTTCAAATATACGCCACGCATTCTTTAACGTGCTTATACGCGAGTAAAAGATTTTGGTAAAGGATAATTTTTTTTTAATATTTTTTTTATAATTATCCGCAATAAAGCGGTCGACTAAAATTCTTAATATTACGCAAGTCCATCACGGTCGGAAAATATATTTAAAAGAAATCTCTCGTTTTTAATTTATATAACGTGACGTCACACGCAGTTTACCGATACAGTAACGTTTTTACATTTACTCCGGATAATAATTTGATTCAATATTTTTTTTTTTTTTCTTAAATGATACTAGTCACATACAGAAGGTCTTTCGATACTCGTATCGATCGGTGCAAACGATTGATTTTTAATGGTCGTTATTCGTCAATTTGATGTTACAGTGACATTATGTACACTATACTGCACTGTCTACTGTCCCGTTACGGATTCCCGCACATCCGATAAAAAGTGTGAAACATGAAATTGTTCGCGTAGCTCACTCCTAGGCAGACTTTCGGTTTCGTTGCGATACACAGCCAAGTTTCCCATCCAAATAAATTTTGTCGATACAATCTCCGGCAACTTCCTTTTCTGGATGTAATACAATCTGCATATCGGTTTGCTCGAGGTACGAAGTCGGAAATTATATTTCATCGGGGTTGCACATAAACAAAAATACGCAAATAGGGAAAAGCAAGAGTCATGGTATTTTTTAAAAAATATTTTCTTTTTTCATACTAAAATAATTTTTACGAAGACTTATCTTTATTCCAAGATCATAACTTGTTAATATTTACATGAAATTAGCTAAACGCGTATATATCAACTGGTATAGGAAGTGTAACCCACATTAATAATATTTTAATACTTTCTAGAATATCTTGAGGATTGACACGTGCTAAATTTATATCGCATTACGTTAATTAGCATTACGCCGCGTAACGACAGGTCGAATTTATATTGCCGGAAAATCGTGTTTTACACCAGTGACTATCACGAGAACCGGTTAAGTTCTCTACCATATGTATTATACCTTATAAGATTCATATTACCTATAGAAAATTTATGCTAAGATCCTGTGCAAGAAAGAGACCAAGTCATCGTCTTATTATACGAGTATTTTCGTTATGTAATTGATATGCGTGAAGAAAAATGCCTTAAAGTGCTCGGAAGAAAATTGCTGGATTTCAGGGAACTTATTGATACTCTCCGCAAGGATTCCTCAAGGCGACTATACGCCCTTCGGACGTCATAAGCCACAAGGATCTTTCCGTTACTTAGGAGTCCTTGTCCCAGGACAATGTATTAAAAAGTGACACACGCGATATACGCGCCTCGTGTAAAAGCGGCGAGACGCGTAAAACGCATCGTTATTCATCGCGTTCATTCATAGTCTGGGTAACCTAATGCACAGTAGTTGCGAAGATATAAGGAGACTCGTGGATACGTCATTTGAGCGCAGATTTTTTGCAATCTGTTTACGAAGCATTAAACGTACCGAAGACATTATAAAATGACATTTAAGAATTATTATTCTTCGCGGTGAAAAAGTATTCGCTATTGATACCTGATAAAATATTGATTATATAAAATTACATGCTGAATATTCAAAACGTCATTGACCTATCATAAAAGAATGATGTCTCTTTACTTTCCCCTATTAACGCTATTAATGACTTCTGGCAACAACGTTCGAAATTTTTGGCAATTTTTGTTTTTTTTTCGTCGCGTTGCCATACGTCATTAAAGAAAAAAGATTGGCGACACAGATAAGGAGTGATTCAAGGTTGCAAAAAATGATATACGGCACGAGTGACTCTATAGAAAGTAATTTTATGGTATTGGACCATTTTTACTGTTTACCACAAATATCAGGTATAGGATACTTGAGAGTAATCAACGTCACATATGGTCTGCGGTTTCATTCTATATGTACACTATTGATTATTCTCACACATTCCTAGAAATTGAGATGAGACTTTTTCATCTCAGGTAATTAATCTCATAAAAAATATAACCGTGATATTTTCGCTGCTTCTTTGACTGTCGAGTCAAAATGAAATTTAAAAGTTTCAGTGACTTAGTTCACTTAAGAAAAAAAAGGAAAAATTATTGTGGCCAAGGAGAAAGCATCCGTAGCATTAATTGCATTGGTGAGAGCATGTCACGGTCCATTTTTTAATAGTTTCGCATCCTTATTGATCCGAATGATCTTTTAACAGGTTTAACATACGCAGGCTGTTTAAGAGTTACGATTTATAGGTAATTATAACGCGAATATTTCAAGATGAATGACTTTTTTTTTTTCAACAGAGACAGTATGAGTAAATTTATTATTGACTATCGATACGATTAAAAATCTATGCATGTGGAAATTGTGGAAAGTCGTATACGCTAGCCTCGTTTTTATGTAAAATTAATTGTATATGCAGAACGTGAGAGTAATAATAAATGATTGGTACGTTTTCAAAGAATTTTACTGGATCAATGTGAAACGAGAGAATGGGAAGATGGAAAAAAGAGCTGTTTCACTTTTCCACTTATGTAGAAAGTAACAGGGCGTTATAGGCAGTAAAATTGCATCCTCGTAAAATATCATGTTAAAGTCTAGGAAGCAGCAGGAGATACGAAAGAATTGAAGGGATTTGAATAAACGGAAGAGAGTAACAATTGAAATTCATTATTTCAGGATGTCAATTCTACCCGAGCGGCGAATATTTGAAATTCGTACGAGTACCGGAGAATCTGCCACGTGGAGCAGAAGTACTTTCACTCGAAGTTCATCCGAGGAATCATCTGTCAATTATGCCGGTCGATAAGGTCAGATTTTCGCGTAATCTAATTGCTAAATTAATATTTAAATTTATTTCATTATAAAAATTAACATTTTCATATATCTATGTATAACACGCCTACGGATAGACATTCGGAATAAATATTGGTTAAATTTTTTATTGAAAAAAAAAAAAAAAAAAAAAAAAAATCTGTCTCTTAATTGTTACAGGAGGAGGACACTAAATATTTTACGTATAAAGACGTGAATAAAACTCATGCTGCTGTGATATTAGCGAAATCTTTAGAAAATTTAGTCGACGGTGATGCACCGAGAAATTTGCTCAAATTTCGTCTCGTGTGCGATTATACAGATGGCAGTGACTCTCTGGTAAGTTAATGCATTACGAGTAAAATTAATGGTGTCTATATGACGTAGCTAGATTCAAAGTAAAGTAGTATTACATTAAAAAAAAAAAATTGCACCAACTCTTGGGTACCACCCACCCTTTGTGTGGGAATAAGCATAATATTTTTGCACTTAATCTTGACGTGCTGTAAATCATAAATATGAAAATTCTCAAGGCATTGTACTTGCAACAAATTTTGACGGAAGAACAAACGAACAGAATGATATGGACAGAGAGGAACAAACAGAATCCGACGATACGCGTGAGTACGACAGAAGCGAAATTTGTCAAAAATATCTTTATTCGGACGAAAATTCATTTTTAACATATTAATATTCGTTTCATACGTTATTTTTGATATTACCATAAAATTAGTAATATTAAAATTTGTACAGTGAAGACTTAACCTTTCACACGCTAGGATATACGGTAACAAAAATTGGCGTGCATGTCATAATGTTTCCATTTATTTTCCATCTTTGAGTTATATATAACGATTTTCTTCCTCCCATTAACTTCGATGCACGATGTCAGTTTATGCATGTAAAATATCTCGAATCTGGCGGCCTCGAAATTGCATATTGATTGCCCCGCATATGGGCCATGCAACAACAACAGGAACAACGTTTGGCCTTGTTTCTCTCTCTTTTTTCTTATTTTTTTTTTATCCCTAAGTGGATTGCCGCATGAGGTATTCAATTTTCGAGCATAGCACCGCCATACGTTTTCGGGACTCGACCTTGCCAGCAAATGCTTTCGTTATTTATTTCCTCGTAAAAGTACGTGCAGTGCTTATGGCGTGTGTATATAGGTATATGTATATCGTGAAAGGCGCCATATTGCGAGAATACTATTATTACGAGTATTACCTCATAAGAACATGCAATACATGTTAACCAAAAGGACTGTCAATGACGCATCACGGGACCTACACTGTATATGTAAAATAATTTATGGATTTTAAAAAAAAAAGTGGATGAAACATTTTTCTTATCTCATTGATTGATCGATTTGGATTTTTTTATATCAGGTATCGTCCCATTTATCAGTGACTGTCTACGTAGAGGACGTGAACGACCATGCACCACAATTTGTCGACGCACCTTATCACTTGGAGGTCGATGAACTTACACCGACAGGTAAAAAAATTTTGTGTGTAATGAAAAAAAAAAATTGGAATTTATCAAATTTCTATCGTTCAATAGGGCTCACAATTTTTCGAGATATTCACGCGGTGGATAAGGACAAGCCGAATACACCCAATAGCGATGTGCATTACGCGATAGTCAAGGGTAACGAAAGGGGTAAATTTTCATTGGAGTCTGGACACAGAACCGCCCTTACGTTACGTAAATCTTTGGACTACGATAACGACGATCGTGAATTCGTTCTCACCGTGATGGCATCGGTGAGTTTGTAAATTTAATTTGTCTTTTTTTTTTCATATGTTTATGATGTTTTTATATGTATTTTCGAAACGCTGACAGTCGTCACGTAGCCGCGCTGACGCGATCTCTATACGTTTTCACTTGAGCGCTATACTTAAACCGCATCCAAGAAACGTAAGAGAAATTTGAATCATATTCAAGGCAGGAAACGCCTCTTTTATATACGCGAACTTTCATTCCCTCAATGCGTGTACAACTGTACACATGCCGCGACGGACTACAATGGATAATTGAGCGACTGAGACTCATTAGACAAGGTTACGGCTAAGCGAATCCCGCATGGAATCCAGCATTTTTCAAATCCTTCCTACGACAGTGTAACGAGCAATTCTTGGTATTAAATACGTGCAACTCGTTTTGGTGAAATCGCGGCTCGCCGTGCGATTTCACAAGGCAATTCGGGTAGCGTAGAAAGTTCTGACAATTGTCGTAACAGTTCATTGTCAAGGTTATTGGTAGTCATGATCCAGGAACAGGTGGGACGTGGTTAAAAAATTTTTTTTCGAAAATCTAATAATCAATTACGACACAATTGGAGTTCGAGGAGAATTGAAAAGTTATTAGAGCCTTGACTGTCTTTATTATAATCTTTAATTTTTGAAGTTCGCAGACAGCAAAGTTTACTCGTGAAAAATCGCTTGAGATAATACTGACTTTTGATAATTTACATATACCAATTATTGGAATATGGAACTTTATTACGAATTGTATGGACTTTTTTTTTCTTGTTATTATTAAAGGTAGTACAGGATTATTGGATAACATTCGATATCCAATTTTCCAATTAGCCGTATAGTCACGTTCGTTTGTGCGAAACGTTGGTAACGTGTATTGCAATTTAGAGTGAATTTTCCAAAACCTTATTATTCCAATAGCGTTTCGCGTGATCGATATAATCTTTCGTTCTTGATATTAATAACTTATCTTTTTTTTAATTGGTAATTAAATTTTTTCTATAGGATCGCGGAACTCCTATGAGAAGTACCAACACGACTGTCACTATAACCGTTCTGGACAATGATGACCTCAATCCAAAATTCTCCCAGCCTATTTACCGTACCAAGATTTACGAATTTTATCCAGCACCGGTAAGACAATCTTCACTATCAATCAAATCCTTATCAAAATGTAAACAAGAAATTGGAGTATAGTAACTATACAATTTGATGCATACGAAGATGCATCTAAACTTATTTATAACGCATTTACATTGGAAAGTGTATCTTGCACCACCGACACATAACGATTGATCTCCCCAAGATAGTTCAATATACACAAGTTCGATATACATAATCAAAATATCGGCGACCTTTATTATTCCAGAATTATCCCATCCACGTGGAATTGAATTTCACGCCACCCATCTACGCGGAGGATCAAGATAGAGATCTCGATGTTGACATTCGGTACGATATAATATCCGGAAACGAGAAAGGACTTTTTTACCTAAATCCACAAAACGGTTCGCTCTTTCTGGAGCAAGAAATTGACCTTGATTCGGAGCGCAACCTACCAGGAAATACATACACCCTGCAGATCCAAGCATCCCAAACGGACAATCCCCTAAAGCTGGCAATGGCCAAGGTCGAAATAGAGATCCTTGACCTGAACGATAACCTGCCAGAGTTCGAAGTCGACTTCTACAACATCAGCATAGTCGAAAATCTGCCAAACGGTTTCAGCGTCCTGCAGGTAATCGCCACCGATAAGGATCAGGCCGATAACGGAGAATTCGATTACGAGCTGGAGGATCCATCCGGAGCATTTTCGGTGGATCCAAATTCCGGCTGGTTGACGGTCAAAGATCAGACGATCCTTGACAGGGAGCAACAGAGTTCTTTAAGAATGAAAGTTTTCGCTCGGGAACGTAGACCGAGCGTCGTTGGCACGTCGAGTGGTTCATCCTCGGTGGACGTCGAGGTGACGCTACTCGACGCCAATGATAACAACCCTACCTTCGTACCGAGTAATCTCTACGAATTTGTAACGAAAAGTGATGCTGGGGTCGGTACTACCCTGGGACAGGTTAAGGCTGTTGACAGTGATCTGGGAAGGAATGGTATGGTTTTGTATAGAATACAAAAACCAGGAAACACCTCGATCCGCACGCCGTTCACAGTCGATGAACACACTGGTATTATATCAGTGGCTCAGAGTCCGTTGATCGAGGGAAGACACGCAATCTTTGTCGAAGCTGCTGATCAGCCAACGAATCCTAGTGAAAGGCGGTTTTCATTGGCGGTCGTAACTGTCGACGTATTCCGTTCTGGTGGTAGTGCGTATTATTCGAGCAAATTTTCATTCGTCCGAGCAACCTGGTAACTCGTGCCCACTGACTCTATTAAGCGACACGTCTCATTTTAGGTCACAACTCATGGGAACCAGACTTTGTCGGAGCGCCGTATGAATTTTGGGTCGGTGCTAACGTCGGCATTGGCACGAGCGTCGGTCAAATTCGTGTAAACGACGCTGTCAAAACGAGCAACCTTATTTACGACTTACTTCACAGTTATCACGAAGGGGGTATGTCTCTGTTTTATTACTTGAAAATATATTTCTACATCAATTTCTCTATCGCTATCGGTCCGCGTCTTCGACGAGAACCGTGACTGGAGACAGTCGCTCGAGCATGGATTTCCAGTCCCTTGCGATTATTTATTCGACGTTGCTTTCAGTTCCATTCGCGGTCGAGGAACGTTCCGGAACTATAACCGTAGTCGATGAAATCGAACAGTTCGATCGTTCCTTCTTCGATTTCGAGGCGGTCGTGACGAACGAGAGAGATCTGACTTTGGTCACCAACGTATCCATACACGTTGTAGATCCGAACGACGAGAGAGGGATTTTCACTCAGTAAGTTAAATCATAATAATAATAATATACATTATGACACCCGTTATAATTATAACGAGGCAGAATAACGAGGATGATTCCGTAAAAGTGAAACTTTCGTAATGACTCGAGATAAGTAATCGTTTGATTACTTTTCGCGTAATCGACACGGAAGAAGAAGTACGTCGAGCCGCTGTAATTCGCACTTTCATAATTTGACTAATGGCAGTGAGCGAGGAGGACCCGATGAAAGATTTTCGAAAATTCTCAAATTCATGATTTCGATTTAATAAATATATTTCGTTATCTCACGCGGGATTTATTATCAATACTTTTTTGAGCCGTACCCTACCACGCGGGGGGCCTCGTGCAATTTTTCAAAATAACATCTCGCTTTTGTATTATTGATACAGAGGGACCACAAAAGCTCCCCTAATATTTCACGTGAAGGAAAACGTTCCTGGTGCTTTCATTGGGCAAGTGCTTCCGCACAATGCCACGAATACGACCAGGAATATCCACTTCCTCATTGCCAATCAGCAGGATGTTCCTGATATAGCGATAACCGGGGACGGTGTCCTTTACACCCCTCGCGGACTGGACCGAGAGGAAAGACAGAATTACAGCATCACCGTAATTGCTGAGAGCTTACGCGGAGTTGGTATTTTTCAAGTAAGTTTTGTCGTAAAGTCTGTTTTTTTTTTATTCACGAAATAAGTATGTTTTCTCGTTGGTTATTCTCTGCGACAATGTGGTTGAAATTGATTTATATTTTTTTTAACATTATTCGCTGATGCTTGATTTACGTAAAATACGAAAAAAAAAAAAAAAAAAAAACTTGTCTACCGATCATCGTTAAACCGGTCGACTGGTTGTTTTAGGTAACCGTTATCGTTGAGGATGAAAACGATAATCCTCCGGTTTTCTCTATGGCTACTTACGAAGGACATTTACTGGAAAACAGTCCTGTTGGTACTGAAATCATTATGACGAATCGTATCTTGGCTCATGACCCAGATGACAACGGGGATCATAGCGTAGTCTTGACCCTTCATGGCGAGGGCAGTGAACTTTTCACCATTGACCAAACCAGCGGGCGGGTTTTCTTCAGGGGAGAGAATTTGTTGGATAGGGAGGAAGTGGCTGCGTATCATTTACGAATCGTCGCTAGGGATAAGGGTGAGTCAAAAGTATTGCTAATGAATTTGGACAATTTTAAATAATTTTTTTCTTTGTAACTGAAAGAATTTATGTAAGAGACATTGAAACCAAAAATTTGAACAAATACAATAACTTTTATACACTTATTTTAATATCCGTAAAATAGTATAATAATTGGGTTTTAAAATTTTTTGTAAAAAAAGTTTATTTTTACAAAATACGCAGTAAAGCTGAATTAATTTTCTTCAACCGGTCCGAAATCTGTATTATCATTTTTTTTCGGTTATTCCTACTTTAGGCAATATGAATTCCGAAGCTCAACTCGTAATAACGGTGGATGACGAGAACGACAACCCGCCGAACTTCAAACAAATGATAATCCTACCGGACCAAGGAGTCCACGTGGCAAACGACTCGGAATACCAGCTTAAATCGGCACTAAAAAACGGTATAAGAAAACCGGAATTTACCAACAACAATATGAAGAACAATCAAGACAACGATCACCAAACACCATTGCTCCTGATACCGGAAAACAGCACAGTCGGTACAATCGTAATAAGATTATCGGCTGAGGACAAAGACTCCAGCAACACCGAATTAACATACAGCATCATCAACGAGACCATAAGCGACGAAATCACAAAATCCAGCCAAAATCCTCACTTTGCGATCAATCCGATAACCGGGGAGGTATCGATAGCTCGAAGTCTCCCGGCAGAAACCGAAATTCATCTCACGCTAAGAGTCACCGACAGTGGAAACCAATCCGACAACGTAACCGTCCGCTTTCACATCCTAGACATAAATAATCATCCGCCAGTCTTCAAGAAGTCATGGTACACCTTCAGCATACCCGAAGGAACTTACGAGAAACGTACTCTAGGTACTGTAGACGCTATCGACGCGGATTACGGTGACAACGCGAACATAACGTACGACATAATCAGGTCGTCCAACGAGTCATCGCCGTTTAGCATTGAGCCTCACAGCGGGCTCCTCAAGACGACTGGAATTCTTGACAGAGAGACCTTAGACGTATTCAGATTCAGCGTCGTGGCGCGGGACCAGGGTCTGAACAGTCTGAGCTCGAGCGTCGACGTCGAGATCAACGTCCTGGACGTGAACGACAACGCGCCTGTATTTTACGGTTACGACGAGCTGAATAAACTCGTGACTGGTACCAGCGTCATCTTTAGCGGAGACACGAACCAGATGGTACCAACTTATTACGCGTCCGTGCCAGAAAACAGTCCGGTCGGTACGATCGTCACCAGAGTCTACGCCAATGACTCCGACTTCGCCGGAAATGGAAATGGACTTATCCTCTTTGATCTTCCTCACAGACGCGGAGACCCGCAATACTTTAGCATAGACAGCAAAGAGGGCTTGGTGTCTACCGTTGCTAATTTGGATTATGAAATTCAAAGGGTTCATAATCTGACTGTCATAGCTAGCGATCTAGGGTCACCCAGTTTAACCTCCACGGCGATGCTCCTCGTCAGGATCTTGGACGTGGACGAAGGCGACGACAATGACGTTCAACGACCGATATTCCAGCATCGGTACTACGAGGTCGAGGTCGAGGAAAATACCCCGGTACCTTTGAAGCTGGTGCAGCTAAATGTCTCTGGGAATTTCATTAACGAACACATAAGGTACTCGATCGTACAGGACGATTCGGACGCCAAGGATCATTTTATGATTGATCGTAAGAATGGTACCTTGTATCTGGTTACGAGTATCGATCGCGAGCTCAGAGATCTTTACGAAGTGAAGGTCAGGGTGGACAGGGTGAAAAATGGACGTGGAATGCCCGTTATGATTTATCCTGTTGTTGGGGAGAGGTTAAATGGTCTGGCGCTAAACGAGGCGAAAATAATCGTAAGAGTCAAGGACGTCAACGATAACGCACCAAGATTTAAAGCTAAGGGAAGACCTATGCTGGCTGCCATACCAACCACTGCTCATTATGGATACGAGATTATTAAAGTTGAGGTAAGCTTCTTTTTTTTTTGATCCTTTTTTTCAAATGGTTTTTCAATATTTTGATTATATATATGTGCTCACTCAATAAATTTCTCATCAGGCCGAAGACCCCGACCAAGGCATTAATGGGGAAATTCGATACCAAATACTTGGCCGTGAAGATGCTCCGAGATTCGCTATTGACCCACTCAGTGGTCAAGTGCGATCTGTTGGAAGTTTTTCGCGGGATGCTGGACGAGTTTTTGGATTCGATGTCAAGGCTACTGACAGACGCGGTGCGGAAGACGGTCGTAGCAGTATTGCCAATGTTTTTGTGAGTTTGACAATCTCTTTTATTTGATCTTTTATCAATGGTGGTTTTACAGTCCCCTTTATCGGTCTCACCCCTTATCGCCATGCAGAAGATTAAATATTCACTGATTGCTGAAAGCGAAATTTTAGAAAAACCGAAGTTTCTTTTACGTGGGTAACTTTTCATTTTCCTTTTAGGTATACGTCTTGGATGATCATAAACAAGTCGTTATGGTTATGGGCAATAAACCAAGAGACATCGAACTGCAAATTGATAACATCACCTCGTTAGTATAAAAATTTATATACTTATGAATATCATTTTTTTGGTTTATCACTGATTTTTTGGATTTCATTAAATATCTATCACAGCGCGCTACACAATGTCACTGGACTGGACGTACGTGTCAGAAAATTGGAACCGCACATTGAGAAAAATCTCATCGATGCTGCTTCGTAAGACTTTTTTCTCTTCTTATTGTGAATTAATTTTTTTTTTTCGAAAATACTAAAAAACTTTTTTTCAGGACGGACATGTATCTGTACGCGATTGATCCTCATCTAAATGTTATGATCGACATGGATACTTTGCATAAGTATGAAAAATTATAGAAAAAATAATTCATGCTCTTTTCAATCCCAAAAATACACGTAACACCAGTCGATAGGAAATATCAAATTTGATATTATTTTAACAATAATCGAAAATATCCTCTCTGCAATGTGTTACAGCGTCTTTCACAATAAGAAGACTGAAATCAAACGGGAATTAGAAAGATACCACGTGCTTGATATTGCCGGTACAACCCCTCGGCGCAGTAACCAGAGATATTTGCTGTCCACCCTCGAAGTAGGGGTTGTTGTTTTGGGTTGCGTCGTCTTTGTCGGTGCTCTTATCACTGCCTTGTGTGTCACCTGCTTCCGAAGGAACAAACGGTAAACATATTTCATCATCAATCACAAGGACTTACTATACAAACAATATTATCGTCGCTTGTCCGCCGACAGTACAATAATCCGTAGGGGTTGATTTGAAAGGGTTGTTTAACTGGACACGTAAAGCATTCTAGTCTAAATGAAACTTTAGCGACTTTGCTGAATATACATATATAATATATATATTTTTTTTTTCTAATATTGAATCTTGGGCATTCAGCAAGATCAGCCCTTAAAGCTACCCAAGTCTTTTTTGCTGTTGAATTTTCCATAATTCAGGATCCGAATAGCGTGTAACTTTTGGATTCAACCGAGAATTATATCTTTGACAGGAATTTGCGTGAAGATCCTTTTTTTCCTCTTTTCTCACTTTTCATTCTCTCTTTCTCTCTACTCTACTTACACAAAGTCGTATTTCACGCCTAATGCTTTTCCTTAAATTTATAGGGGGAACGGTAACATCAGTACTATACCACGTACGACATGATCCAGAAGGTCGTGTATCGCGTTAAACTAGGGTGGAGAACACGTTTTAACCTTGACCTCTAAATGATCCTAGACGCAATCCTCGCGATAAAAGCACAAAACTGTTCGCGACGTTGGATTAATTATTTTGAGTGAATTTTTGTTCGATTTTTTTTTTCTTAACTTCAAGATTCTATGTTATTCAGTTTTAAATACGAAAAGTATGTAAATTAATTTGTCTGTATATGTGGAAAATCGAGTTTATGAAAATTTGAGTAATTAAGTCAAATTGATAATCGTAGTATACTAAAAGAGGGAACTGAGTGTATGACCCTGTGATATCATACAGTGATTTTCAGTATTAAACAAAAATCATACTAAATCATCCGTCGTCGATCGTTCGCCATTCTCTATGTATATAAGTCTCATGCCAAAATGTTGACAGTAGTATAAATCATAAGAGGTCGAAAGTAGTGACTGGTAGAAGTAAAAGTATTTTGGACATAGTGTACCTGTATGATTGTCATAATGTTTATTAAAAAATAAAACGAAAGAAAGAATAAAATAAAATCGTTATCAACCGAAATTTCGACAGAAGCAATACGTGGTGCAGTATGTTCAAAATCGACACTTGCTCGTCGCTTGATCTCGCAGCTTTTCTTACTAATAAAAAGTGAACACATTATTAATAATCAAACGTATTAACCAATTTCCTCATTTTTGGACTATCTGTGCCATGTATGTCTCTAACGCTTATTTTCATCCCCCTTAATGTACCCAAAAAAAAAAAAAAGAATCCTAAAAATTTTCCAAAAGAAAAAAAAAGGGAATCTCTTCGTCTCACCGCGAGCAAAGCTTTTTATAGTTATGAAAAAAAAAAAAAAAAAAAAAAAAATTATTATCCAAAAACCCAACGATAATTCCGGACGTACGTTCTTCGTAAACCAAGTGAAATTTTGTTCGTTAGCCGACAAAGGCAAGGGACTGGCATGTATTCGTCGGGTGCCCCAGTTGGCTTTGCTTTGGCAGACCCGACCGCAACGTTGCAGAAACCGCCGCTATTCCCGACCTTCGTAGACGGCCTTCATTACGACCCTGAACCGTTCTCCAGCGAAATGCGACATCACAGCATCTGCGAACACGAGCCCAGCTGCGTGCGTTTCCACAGGTGAGCTAAGGTGCAGATCTAGCAAGATCAGTAAATTAGATCCGAACTAAGATTCACGGATTAACCGTAAAGAGCCGTTGCCATAATTTCGATGAACATGATCTGACAGTCTTAGACCGACATTAAAGGTGCGTTGATTAATCGACAGAACCAGCATGGGCAAACGTCACACAGTAAGAACGAGTACGGGGACCCTGGAAGCGTCCGCTACGTCACTGCACTCCAGCGGTCAAGATTCTGGAATCGTTGCCAGGACTTGTCATTGCAGTCATTCATCAAGTCCCTCCAGCGGAGAAAGTAGCAAGTCAGTCTTTTACCGGACGTCCCGCAAGTAACTTACTTCCTCGTTTAACGCACCAATGATTTTTCAATCTAAATTTTGCACCCGCGCACATTTATATATATATATATATATATATATATATATATCGAATAGCCTTGTCCTAGTATTCCTGGTCCACGTCATCAGCTGTCTAATGATCCTGTAAAATCGTTTCAGCGGCTACGAGGACTCCCTGAAGTCGTTGCATCGACGCAGTGGTACCAACGACGCGATACGAGAACAGGAGAGCAACGTCGTATCGAGACGTGCGAATTTACCAGCGTCGAGAAGACGTCAGAGATTCCACTCGTTCGCCAATACCGGCTCCGTGTACTCCCAGGAGACCAGTCTGAAGCGCGACAAGCGATTGAGGCCCGATAGCGATAAGAGACGCGGTGACGTCATCAAGCACGAACATCGCCGTGCCCTTTCGGAGGCTGAGAACAACATCACGGAAACTGTCATTCACGAACATCCAAGCGCGGAAATGACGATACCAACGCCGCTGCCCAACGTCTCGACGCTCCACGGTAAGACGCACAACGTCGTCGTCTCGACGCCTGCCGCGATGGCTCTGGCGAGACGGCAGAGCGTCAACGTTATGTACGGCAGGCCGACGTAAAAATCATTTTGATTGGTACGACGGGGCTTCGACCTCGTAAACGTTCTCGATGATTAAATGGTCCTGAGAACCGCTGATGATTACAATCAAATTCTTTATATTCGCCAGACTCTCGTTTTTTAAATGGCACTTGGCTTTATTCAATCTCTATGGTTGTCTGTGGTTAGCTTCGACCCCCTTGGAAAATCGTTTACTGACGCTCTTCTTCTTTTTTGGGGGGGTTTTCTCGGTTTCAGGTACTTCGAGAACCAGCCATATGCTCTACTAAAATACATACGAAACTACTCAAGTGCTGGAATGTTTGCTGCAAATTTTTTTCTTTCTTTTTTTTTTTTTTGATACTCCGATATCTTCGAGAGGGGTGGCACTTGGGGGTGCCACTTAGAGTAGTGGATGATAAACAGCAACTTGAATGGTCTGCTTGGTTTTTTCTTTTTGATATTTTCGTTTTTTTTTTTTTTTTTTTTGGGGGCGTAGGAATCAGGTTTCGATCGATCCAGACGAGCAGACATTTTTTTTTATGGATTCTGATTACTGATTATCGGAATATCTTTAGGCAATTTATGCCAAAGTAACGGATTGCCGTGGAGGCAATGTTACGTCCGAACCAGAATGAAGGCCAAGCACCTAGTCTGGTGCCTTTACCGAACCGTAATTTGTTGCCCTGTTTTAGGTCAATGCTTCCGCACTTTACCTGGGAT
>JARQTC010000811.1:418691-482853 GCA_030142495.1 Cephus runcator
CCCCCCCCCCCCCCCCCCCCCCCCCCCCGCCCCCCCCCCCAGCGATATTCTAAAAGGACCACATGATACATTATCACCTTCATGATACTCGTAAAAAAAATATTTTTCAATATCGCATCAGTAAGAAAGAGCGATTCTAATAATTGACAAAAAAAAATAGAATATTTTATATCCTTCTTTCCCAAGGAAAAAACCTTCGGGTTTCCGTAACTCCGAACACGATGCAATCTACGCTATCGCAACATTTCAGCTCTTAAGCCATCTACTATCAAGCTCGTTCAATTGGCGAGAAAGTTGGAGCAGCTTTTAACAGTTAGTCAGTCGCCGGATACTCGTTGTGTAAAAAGTCGATAGTGATGGCATCGATGTCACAAGAGTTATGGCTTAGATGAAACTTTGTAGCCGACCTTTTATTCTTGCTCGTTCCAGAAGATTGCACTATGGTTGCCCGTAGTAGAAAAAAAAAGGGGCCCTTACGAATTTAAATAGTATTAAATGCTTTTAGCCTTACACTCAAAAACTCATTATAAGAAGTTTCAAAGAATTTTATAAAAGACAGACAAGTGTCTGTGAACCCATTAGGCATTTAGTTTATAGCAGAACAGATCGAAATAGCTATACGAAATAGTATAGAGTCTAGAAATTATTTTACACGAAGAATTTTCATTGAAATTCATTTTATTGAAATAATTTTATGGGTATCAATTCTTATCATGGAATCTACAAGGGCCTTCGATGGGGTTACTGATATACGACAGGTATGGTTCGGGTTAAGAATTTTATTAAACATACAGAAAGGGTGACTTAGACATTGCTTAGGTTTACGTTATCACTGTTATCAAAAAGTTATTTAATTCCGGTGCCAAGAATGATGTTACCCACAATCTACGTGGATCTTTTCAATTACCACTTTCAACGTGGCGAGAGTGAAAAACTCCAAGTGCTCTTAGGTAACGATTTCAGAAACTTCCTTATCAGACATTTCAAGTAGATTCATAGAAAAGTTCCTCGACCACCTGACCTATCGTTGTGGCAATGCATACTATAATATTATTTTGTCAAATTTAATTATAATTTTCGTACACCCTGTATTGAATATATTAAACATCTTTTTTACCCTTAAAAAATATTTCTAGCATCCTTCTCAAATCTTGTTATTCGATGTGTTCCTACGTGCGACATATTTCTTAACTGGTTTCAATATGAAGACGTTTCTGTGCTATTTGATTAGATGAAACTTGTGCATGCTGCACGATCAAAGAGATCTTATGGGCAACATTCTGCGTTCGGATCTCTTTTCTCACAGGACATTTTAATTCTTTTTACAGTTCAAAGGTCAATAACACCCGAACGACAAGACGACGCGGCGTAATCAAATGGCTGCTTCTTCCAGTCTCGTATGTATCCGTATCTACACGCAGAAAGTATGGGAGTTCGCTCGACTGCTTTTACGAGAGTGAATTCCGTAGGGGTGGTTGTTGGAAAAGGGGGTGGTAGGGGGTTACATTCGACATCAAATCTAACGATTATTTCAGTTTATGAGAATGCCAATGACCACTAGGAAGTTACCACGTGTGTCTTAAATAACGTCAATAGGTGCCTAAGAAAAACATATGAGTTGTCATTCAGTTACTTTGATATGTATTTTAAGAACCCTTATATTTTTATTGGCAAAAAAAAGAAACGAAATCCAGATACAAATAATTTTTCTTTGATATCACGTTATAGACTTTTGTCACAGTGGTGATATTTAATTGATGATACATTTTCATAAATTTTTCATTCTGTCACTTTATTTTTGGCATGATCGTGGAAAACGGGCGAAAACACAATTTCATCGTTTTTGCGGAACGATATATGAAATTACTGTTACGAAACCAATGAAAAGGTCGTATAGACAGTCATAGAGAATGAACTTGGTACTTTGGGGCAGTATCTGGAAATGGTATGTTATCTGGAAATTCGTAATCGATGCAACAATTCCAACTGCATCCCCAGCATCCTCATCCACAGTTTCCGTCCCTGGAGAGCGTACTTGCCTCGTAAACCATCCAACGGCTTATTATTTCCCTTAACGGCGAACAGCATCCCCTATGAACATTTTTCCGGGCAAAATACAATCTTTCGTGAGTGTTTTCACAAGTTGGTATCTTATCGTAGACCAAATATTATTAGGGGTTGGTAAGAGTGTCCCAACGTCCTAAATGACAGGATGCAACATAAACTCCTGGAGTTTGGGTTCGTCGACCCACAAAGTATTGGCCAGCTTAGGGTCACATGTTCAATGTACGTGCGACAGGTACAGTGCTACTGCTTTCGGACGTCATTTATTCCTGCCCTTGATAAGGAAGGGATGCGGAAATTGGCGACGATCGTGTGTAAAGATAGGGGATGAAAAATGATTACGTTGGAACAATAAAATATGCCGGTTACTCCAGATAAAGAAATGACGAGTCATCCAGGTGGCTATGAAAATGTTGTTACTTTTCAAAAAATATTATTCATTTTCCAAAATATTTTTTCCATTATCACTTACCGATCAGCATTGCTTGCAACTGATCAGGTATTACCGAGTATCTTCGATTGCTTCGTTAGCATGTAAGGGAGTGCCTAAACAGATATGAATGACGTTATTCGTCTTGAAACCTTTGTTAATGGTATTCTCAGATTACGTTTTAATTGCCCAATATTGATTAGATATCTAAGGCAATGATATTCATCACGAACGTAATTCAATAAAACCAGACATAGATTGGAACAAGTGTAAATTTGCATTTTTCTTTTTTTTTTCAATTTTATTTCCCTAGACACGTGCTATTTTCATTTGTATTTCATGCAAAATATTTGGACGAGGACAGGATCAAAATTGTCTCAAAAATGTATGTCACCTAGACTCATATAATACGTATGGGTATACATATGTATATTGTTGAGCAGCAATGATTAATTACTATTTTCTATGTATCCGGTAATTGCCTCACATTGTTCCTGTAATTAATCACTACGGAATACGCTTCTTCTCAGTTTCGAAAGAATGTCAATTATTTACGCTTGCATAATCAACTTCACTTTTTTTTTTGTTTGTTTCTTTTTGTTTTTTTTTTCTTTTTAATAGAAACTACGTAGGATCAAGGACAATTAATGTTGAAATTGTCATTTGCGTTCAATACGTTGATGAATGATTTTCAACTTGGGATACTTTGTGTCCTCGGATTATTATTTTTTTCTTATTTTCTCGTAAGCAAATGGTCGTAAATTTTAAATAATCGATCACACGTCTATTGTGATTTTGATCACTCACTATTATATCTATTATGTGAAATTGAAACTCTCACGTGGCGCGCTTAAATGAATTGACTTGATACTTCGCAAACATTACTTTCAAGACAGATGCGTTGTACAAGTGTACATTTTATGTGACACACGTGACGACGAGATGCCAGGATAGAATAGAAAAAAAAAAAATATTATTGAGGTAAACATTTTATTTGAACATTTTCATAAGAATTATGATGAAGTTGGCAGAAATCCTTTGAATTGTCAAAGTATGTATTTTTCATGTAATCGTTATTATTAAAAAAGAAAAGTGAATTTGCCGTTGTCGCGTTAATGTCAAAAACTTTTGACATGAAACTTCGAAACTCTCGAGTCTTTTGCATGGAAGTGGATAGAAAAGTAAAGAACGAGTTTAATAACGCGAAACCGTCATAAAAATTCGCAACGGAGTGGCACAAAGTGATATAATTTTTCTTGCGAAAATTCCAATCGGCGGATTCGTGTATTACGCGATTCTTAGAAAAAAATTTTTTTTCGAATAACTTAATTGTCTCTGTGCATAAATATTATCTTGTTTTACACAGTTTTAAACGAGATTTTATCCCGCAATGCGGATCTTGGCTCGATACTAGTTACGCTACTGGCGACTGGCGCGAAATTGATTAAATTCAAATGGCATTCACGTTTGATCCAAAAAAAAAATCATCTACAGTAATGATCGTTAGGTTATTCATATTATTCAACAAACAAAAAAATCATACGAAAAACTCATTTTAAATATCATTAAAACATTGATCAAAATAACTTTAAATTAGTCACGCGTTACACTCTCGTATGGTAAGTAATGTATATATGTCTCTCCTAAAAAGTTGTCATTAATTCTGTCATTATTACATTTAAAAAGTTTTCCTTCGCGCACAGTATAATCAATGCGAGTAACGCAGTTACATACAGTAGCATCAACAAGAGAGTTAAAAATAGATTTCCATGAATCCATATTTTACCAGTGCACCAGCAAAAGAGCTCCAACGTGTACAGTGGCTGTAATCATTAATTATAATACATAACGACGACTATAAAAAATTTATTCTAGCATAGATCAACCCTCCGAAAAAAAATATGCTGCGTAAAGAAAACCCGCCACCCTTGAATTCCCCATTCGCACTTAAATTCTGCACTCTCGGTGCTGGCATTGATTTTAAGGACGTGTATTAATAATTTATCCTATCTCGCCGTAAAGGCATGTCCGGTCTAGTAACGAAGATCCTGGGATGAGAATCTGTAAAAAGCATAAAAATAAGAAGGTGGATGTAGATCGGGAATAGAAGGTGGGCAACGCTTGCGCAGTTTCCGTAGTTTCGCCAGACAGCCCGCCGCTTCAGGCGCATCTGAACAGTCTGCGTTCGCCTTCTAGAGAAGCTTCATTAACCGGGCAGCATCGAAAGAGAAGAGAAAAAAAATAAATAAAATTACGAAAAAAAAAGAGAGTAACTCCTCTCGAGGAGAGGCTTGGGTGAGTCACGAGCGAAGGAAAGTGACAAAAGCTAAAAAATGCGAGTCTGAAGGAAACTAAAGAATACAAGAAAAAAAAAAAAAAGAAAATTAAAACGACAGTCGCTCAATTACGAAGATACGTATCTTACAAGAAATCATTGTTGTGTCGACTGAAAAAAAAAGAGAAAAAAGAAAAAAAGTTACCTTCGTGCGCGACTCGTGCAAGTGATCGGCAAGTCACTTCAGCCTGAAGTTTCCCAATGCTTATACTGACACGTATATACGTATATACAGGTGTCGGAAGGCGTATCGCTAATTGCGAAAAAAAAATAGTGGCAGGCATCGTTAGTCGTTCATAGTTAACAGAAGAAGACGGTACGCGTCGCTTCGATCGGAAGAAATTTTTCGAGACGGAAAAAAATTTTTTTTTCAATCCAACGGTCAAAATTTTTTTTTGTCAAATCATTAAGTGCGCTCCTTTTTTTTATATCCCTTGACGAGGATCATTCACGTGGTGCTTTTCGACTGGAGTCGAAAGTGCTTCGTGTGATCCTTCTCCGAGGATCCAGGATCAATATCGATCATCGCTACGCGCGAGCTGATAACGAAGTTGGTCCATTGACGGAATATCATTGTTATTATCGATGAGAGTTTAATCGTCCATATCAAGGATCGTCAGCCGATAATCCAGTTCATCCAAATGTTGCAACCCCCTTCGACTTTACTCGAGATGGCATCGCTTCGACTACCGGATTCTGAAGAATTTGACGTTGACTCTCGTCGTAGGACCAATGGAAATAACGTACTGACGACTGTCAATCCCTCTATCAGTAATTTCATTGTAAATTTCAAGAACGACCTTGGCGACTACATGAACAGTTCCTTGGCGGAGGTTGCCACCATAAGTCCAAGATCCACAATGGAGGAATCTGGTGGACTTTTAAATTCCAGTGACAACGCCAATCTGTCGATCGATCAGATGCCTGATCGTCTTTATAGGCACAGTATAGCCATGACAGCTGTATATTGTGTTGCCTACGTGCTGGTATTCGTTGTTGGACTTATCGGTAATAGTTTTGTTATCGCCGTTGTGTATCGCTCGCCGAGGATGAGGACCGTCACCAACTTCTTCATCATGAACCTCGCCGTGGCCGATGTACTTGTCATCGTATTTTGTTTACCTGCTACACTTATGAGCAATATCTTCGTTCGTGAGTATACATATATATATGTATTGTCTTGATCAAATGTTATCACAGTGGCTGCCATATTTCAGGTTGAATTCAGACGAGTTTTATTTCTTATTTTACGAGGCGAATTGGATGGATGAATTAATTGAAATTTTAATAAGAAACTTTGTTCATTTTCTTGCCAATATTATGTTAAACGAACGTATAATTATTTTTTACATTTTTTTTTATTTTTTTACGTTCGTTCGGGCAATTATCAATTTTGCGAAAATTCGAAACTTAACCACCTTTGGAGGAACGACGGGCTTATTTTCACGAACTTTCGGCCATGGAATGAATATTCGGCCATGTACCAGCAATCGTCAGTGTGTGCTTTGATTGTAGCAAAATCTACAGTATTATGACACAACCAACGATTACTGGTACATGGCCGATGACTGAGCCATCCACCTTATCCACTTCGGGATTTTATAACGACTTTCGGTTTCTCTAATGGTTCGTTTCTTTGGTTTTAATCTGAGACGATATCTGATGAAGATCGGAATCAAGACTTCCGGTATGATTTTCATGAAAAACTTTATTGACACAGAAACTAACCAATAAAGAAATTTCCGCTGTTTCCACTTTCCGAAAGGATATTTTAAAATATCGAAAGCTTTCATGCGATAGCGCTGAATTTATGTGTTCTGGTATATTTAGAAAATTCGTAATGTCTGTATTATATTATTCGACAGCATACCGACTTTCTCGTGTTAATACATCGTATGCCACTAAATACGTGAAACATTATTTGACAAATATGCAGAAGGCATTACAAAATTTACATGCAAAATGGGTTTGTGAATTAATCCTTCGGCATTACTAGAGAGATTGACACGGGGTGATCTTTCTTTGTTAGATAATGCAATCTACTATGTTATCGTCTATCGTTATAAAAAATATCATTGAATTTATTTCATTATTACGCGATTTAACGTAAAAGGATTATCCGCAAAGCGTTATCAGTTAAATAAAATTTTGTTGATCACTGATTTAACCTGACCTTGAAAATATTCAAGATACGTCAGAACTGAACGTTGGACTAAGATATTATGTAATTCAATGAAAAATATACATAAAACAAAAATTAAATATTTCATAATCAATTTTCAAGAATACCTCGGAATCGTCATTATGAAGGTAAACATTAATTACCCAACAGCTTTCCTGCATTTATCAACTGATATACAAAGATCACAATAATTAACTATTTACGTCATCTGCTTAACGCAGGAACAATAAGTCATCGCATTCCCAGCAATCATAATTCAGGCTAATCAGGATCAAGGTCATTCTGATAAAAACTTATTTGTCAGCTCTTAAATCATTTTCAACCGGTTAAAGAAAAACTATAATAAGAACAATAATCCCTTGCAGTAGATAATAAATTATCATCGGGAGTTTCACCCCGTCGCGTATTTATAAAAAATAAATAGTTATCTCCACCTAGGGTGGGCAGACAATAAGTATCACTCAGAGTTTAAAAATTCGATTTACAGTGTACAACCCCATCTGTCAATTTCGTATCGGAATCTCCCTTAATGTTTTATATTTTACCCGTTTTCCAAAAATCGAACCCTGCTCAACCCTCATCCTACTACCCCCATAATTTTCTATCTTCATACTGCACTCAGCACTACGGGTTCCGCGGTCCTTTCGGATGCTGTGGAATTTGGGTCGCGAATGCAGGTGAAATATACGGGATTCGAATCACGTCTGCGATAAGCTTCACGAGCGTCTTATTGATTCATTTCGCGTGGAAGCTTTTCATGCGAATCTCACCTGAAAGCGGAACGATAAGAATCGACGATGAGGCTGCTGATTGGGTTGTGTACCCCGGAACCTCGTACGGTCGCGCCCTTTGCTAAACGCGGTTTAAGAATTCATTCTGTTAAATTAAAGGGGGTTGTCGAACCAATGAATTCGATTTGAGGGTCGTCATATTTTTTTAAGTACTCCAATTCTTTAGAGAAGTGAATTTACCGGTGACGCTTGCGGAATTTCGAATTAACTTCTCAAGGGTGGAAATTGGTACTGAGGCCAAATGACTAATACGATAAACTTACTTGATTACAATCTGAAGGCTGGCACTTTAATCGTCGTCTAAGAACAAACTTTGTTACGAATTGATACACCAGTAGAGGGTGGGACTGGTGGGTGGGTCATCGCGTAAAATACTTTATTCGGTGTATTTGAAAAATACCATTAGTTCAATTTTAATATTTGTACGCACGGCACGTGTATCCGTATGCATAGTGTGTTTATGTTATGTTGTGATAATTGAAATTAATTGATTGGATTAGTTAGCAATCGATAGGATTTTGAAATTGCGTGAAAGTAAACACGAAAATACATTCTGAATCTATCAGCTGAAAAGCAGAAGCCATCTTTACCTTGAGTTAGTCACCGGTCTCTCTCGACGGTGAGATCGTTCGCCAGTGATATTGTAATTCGGGCGCTTAAAACTTGGCAAGAAATTTCTTTGTACTCGAAGTTAATTTCCATTTGACATTACGACGTTAAAGAGTGCAGAGAGCTCGTAAACCGAGCGAGTCGCACCTCCGGGAAGCTTTCATATGTAAATCAATAAGGAATCATATGATTTCGCGAACATCAATATTAGCATATAGATTCGAATTGAATTTTACAAGTGAAAAAATATTCAAAATAAAATTCCCGAGTAATAATAATAAAAATGGTAAATTGATTCTTACGCATCTCGATTGATTCGAATAATCGTCCTCTATGCTTTTCACAGCGAAAATTGAGACTTATTTATATAAGTAACGCATTCCCTTTGACCCAAAACCTCCAATTTTTCAGTATTCGACGAGTTTGAAAGCCAGTAACCAAATGTTGGCCATTCAAGTTACAAATTGTTCAAATAGAATGGATTCTTTTCAGGAACCGAAACGCTCATCGATCAAGACTACGTCGAACCGCCGGGTGCTTGCAGAGAAGAGCTATCGGAGACTTTCAGCAATCTTTTTTCCCCGTGGCCTTTGACCTGTTAGATTTAAAGGACTGCTTGGTACGAGAGGCACTAAATCAAGAGAGCAGGGAAATCGACTGGGACTATACCCAGTGGCGCGCAGAGAGTCTTGCGGAATAAGGAAAAAGACGCCTTTCCACTCAGGCACATGCTGTGCCATATCCGAAATCTCCGCAAAACGATGGAGCATTGTGCTATTTTTTCTCAAATCATCGCCACGGGAAAAGTCGTCGAATTGTTCCATAAAATCCAAATGACCATTTCTTCGAAAAAAAAAAAAAAAAAAAACTAGAGTCCCGTTTCGAAGAACGATATTCAATGTACCTCGCGCGTTTACGGATTAGGTAATTACCGATCGATATGCACAAAAACCTTGTCTACGGCATCACGCTCTATATACATATCCTCTGTATCCCGGAAATTGATGCAGCACTACGGAACAAAGATGGCGCGCTACTGCCTTAACGATCAGACCATTCGAAAGGGGGATGAAATAGAAAGGAGGGCGAATAGCGGGGGGGGGTCGCGAATATAGTCGATTAAAACGTCTGATGCATAATGTGCAGGATTATCGAACGTCTATCAATTTACAGGATGCAATGCAATCTGCATTGCATACTTTTGCCTATCTATACATACATATATATTATATCTGTAGTCGATGGCCGCCGACCTATGGATGTAACCCAGGGGTGTATCCTAGGTGTGCACCACTGGGGGAAGAGGCTGCTGGGGTGCACGGACTATTACTATAGTACTACATAGGTGTACGGTACTATAGTATACGGCAGTATAGACACGGTCTATACTATAGTAGGGCACGTTGTAGGTTGTAGGTTGGTGGTAGGACGAACGGTTGCAGAAGGGTAGGTGGGTCGGCTGGTAGGTATCGAGTGCGCTGCCACAGGGTGAACGCCCCGAGGTGACCGCGTCCCGACGCCCGGCGTCGCTACCCTCGCTTCGAAAGTCTCAGTCGGAAACTGGGGCTCGGTCGTATCCCTACCAAACACCCTCTTCTCTGCTCGCCCTCGGCAGCCTCCGTTACTACCCCGTAATTCTACTACGTTCCTACGTTCATGTTTATCAACATTACCTGTGGCTCATGACTTGGCCACTGTCATTATGTATATATATATATATATTTTTTAGAAAAAGCAAAAGGGTCGCTTCTTCCTCGAGGGTGCAGATATTGCGATTATTATTTGGCTGGAAAAAGTTTGAATATTATATTTTTTGAGGATGCTCTCTTTCTGATGCTCTGCTTCTCCTTCTTTCGGGTTATACTTTCTTGTCTTTATATATTTTTTTGATCAGATGCATATATGACTTTTTTTGGCTCTCGACCAATTTTATTAATGTAAATTTAATAAAATTTGTCAAACATTGTCTCTAAGGGTTAACTCGTAGGGTTGGTACCGTCTTCGAAGACAATGGGGTATGAAAATAGGTCGAACATATAATGCAACTGAGAGATATGGCAGTGCCTCACGATTCATGAATATTCAAAATAAAGTGGCTGCTATTGTTTTTTAAAAAAATTTTTTTATCTATCTGGAAATTATGCTTCCCCTGTGACATTGTCGACTCTTATACAGCTGGGTGGAGTAAAAAAAGAATATTACCACCCTGTATTAATGCTATTTGAATATTTCGTGTATTCCTTTACCACCAACGTCGCAATTACGCATACACGAGAGGCTGAAGATTTGAAAATCTCCAAAAAAATTCATATATGCAAATTTGACAAAGTGACAGAAGCGATCGTTAGACCCACGATTTCTATTGTCTTTCTGACAATGCCATATCACGCAGTGTCATCCTATCCCCGTTTGATTATTTATTTCGCTTAATTAATATATCACCCGATATAATAATGCATAACATTCGTACTGCCAGAATTAAGACGGAATATGCTTAATGACAAGTCCAACGATAAGTTTCCTCAGGTGTGGTACAAGCGTCTTCAAGTGTACACAACTGCTCCCACATCCGAATCATGCATACGAGACTTCGTCATTACGCAAGTGTTGAAAATATGTTATTAACAATGCGTTTCGCTTTGCAGTTGAAAGAAGCGAAGATAAGAAAGAAAAAAAAAAACAGAAAAAAAAAAGAAAGAACCGCGTACCACGAGGTTAGTCAGGCCGACGGAATAATTTATCATAAATTATGGATCGATGCGTGAGTATCTTCGAAAGGATCAACGTTCAAAGAATTTTTAATTAAAAGAAAAAAAAAACAAAAACAAATTGACAATTTCAATGACTACGGATAGTCGATTAAACGTTTAAATTAATTATCGACAACACGTGTCTGTTATCGAGACTTAAAAAAAAAAATGATCCACCTGCCAACCTCGTATATAGGAATTTGGAGTATAGACCTGCACTTTATACAATTACCGTGTAATCTGCTCGTAAACTGTATTAGAGAAGTAATAAAATCCAATCGTTCCTTATCGAATAAAACAGTTTAGGCATTTAAAGAATCGATGCAAAGCTAACCTCAACTAAGTGAGGCTAGATAACCTGCATTTGTGTCAAGGCAAAGGGGGTGCAATACTCGCGGCCGACCTACATTTCCCGATCACTCCGCTACCCGTTACTCCAACTTCAACCCCCTTTTTCCCGAGCCCCAAGCCCATTCCCACTTTCATCATGCACACCTATGGGCATGGCTACAATATACTCTCCTGACCTGCCCCACGGAACCTGTATTTCTACCACTGGCAAAATTCGCGTAACACCCTTCAACTTTTTGTACCCACTGTACATATCGAATTTCATATTAAAATCAAGGGATCAATTGTTTCAGGTATTTCGCCGTTATAAAAATTCATATCCGATAATAAAGTGTATACTGGACATAAAGATTTAAGGAATTAGAGGTAACCGATACAGTAATTGAATAATTAATTCTACGTTATTATGTCGTATGAACAATTTTATTGCAGAAATTAATATTGTGCTAGGAAACTCGTGTCTGCGCCATGATAACGAGCTGGGTCATACGGAGGTAACATAATTTAACTAGTTATAAACAAGACTAAAAGTACATAGGGGATTAATCAACACCCCCCAAGCCCCCCACCGTGTACTTTTACATAGAATAAAATGCCAGATCGTCGCATACGTCACGTATGCACGTTCAATTCGCTTTGTCTATTTGTTTAATTGCCACTAGCTTCATTTACCTGGCGATCCCGAATGGATTTAACTACGATTCAAACTCATTCTACAAATGAACCTATTTCAAAGCATCGACAGGGGAGAGAAAATTTCTAGGGTGTTCGACAGTCGATCGATTTCTATTGAGAATTAATGATTTTATAGAACAATAATTTCAAAGAGATCGTGTATCCTTATCGATGGTATTATCACAGTGATTAATTAATTAAATCCTAATGCACAGCCCTATCCGGTACTCTGAAGTCTAAGGGACTTTGTACTTGATCGTACTTAGGGGATGAAGTTTTTTATTTCCAAGTTCCATGACTCTTGAGACACTGTATATATACAGGTAAATTAAGTGGGTCAGCGTCCCAGTTGATGGTGAATGATTTAGAGGTAGGTGGGTGGGTGGGTGGGTGGCTGGGTGGTTGGAGTTCAACCTGGTCACCGGAGCAGCAACGGGTTTACCTGAGAACGATCCACCCCCACGGAGCAGCAATGTCCTATGACCCAGCCAGGAAGTATCCTTGAACAATCTCAACCCATCGACTTGGCGACCTCCTTTTCCTTTTCAGCACGTCTACCTCAGCATTCGATGACCCACATGACCCCAAGGGTTGCTGGGAGAGCAAGTTTTACGGGGAGAATAATTCTTCCGGCATCCCTTAAACGAAATAAGGCAACACGTCTATACGGTCGAACGAGTCTGTAAAGATAAATAGTACCAGGCGGCATCTTGGTATTGCAAGTAATATACGTGAGGTTCCCTTTTGTACGAGTAGGCTGAACAAGTTTTAACGTCAAAAAGATCGTTCGACCGAAAGTCTTCTTTGGGTCTGTCAGTGGGACGATTAACGATTTATATTCTCAAAAAGAGGGAAAATATAAATTTTTGTTTTGTATTCGCGTAATAATCCGCGCACGTGTCGATAACATGATATACGTTTGTTACTTTTCAAATTTATAAGGAATGACTCTTATCTTTTATCAGCTTGCTTCCAGGAGTTCCTTCCCGCAGATAGATCTTTGATTTGTGGTAAAAGTTTGTGCTTCCGTGCCGACCTGGCAGTCAATTTTTCGAAGGAGCGGATGCTCGTTAAATATTCGTATGGTCGACGCCGTTGAAAATACGTGAAGAGCCTTGCGCAACCGGGAAGCGGAAGTTAACCGGGTCGAAGGGTGCAGAGATGAGGTTGAACGAATTCAGGTGACAATGTCTTGGAAAGATGCTGTAAGTAAGACGAGTGACTCCGGGCTAGGTTAAGCTGACATTTTAGTCAGGTAGGCTGACAGTTAGGTTAGGTATAGTTAGGTAGGCTGGTATGCAGACAGAGACATGGCCCAGTTCAGACCTGGCCTGTCCAAGGTCGTGCCTCGTGAGAAGATAATTACGCATCTGGGTCACAGACAGATACCTGCCTAGTGCTGGCAGTCTGGTTTGTAGCTAGCATTCAGCTTAGATAGATAGCGCGTTTAACCTTTGTCCCTAGCTATAGGATGACCTATGCACCCGGTCGATTTTCAACCTAAGATCAGGGCGGATGACCTTGCTGGAAACAATCAGGATCATTTCGTTGAGATGGTAGCGATGGTATTTGATCTCGGTACGTTGGGCGATGAAGATAGAAAAGTAAAAACACCAGAATTCTTACTGACCGGTTAGCTCTGAGGGTTTTACTTCAATAGGAATTCCAAACGCGCGTGGATTTCGGAGCGAGGATGAAATTCATGTGGGATGCATATTGCGAAAGATGCAGTTTACGTATTTCGAAATTTCGGACAATGTCGCTACTGTTGTATAACGCTGGTGAACGTTGGTACTGGCGACTGCGATATAAACTGCTAATCCTGGCATTGACATTGGATCGCCATTATAGAGGAATTCGTAGATTTATGCATATGCTTGTTTGGCCAAGGGCGAAGTCTGATTTACGATCCGCTAGTGTGGCGCCGGGGGGTTGTTTTCAATGCTGCATTATCTAGCGACAAGCTTTAGCCTTGTTCGTGGAGTTAATGTGTCCTTAAGGTTGTGCACTAGTTCTTAAATTATAGTTCAGTGTCGCTACTGCTATTGAGAACACTGCCTTCACTGCGGGACATTGTTTTTCAATAGGATGAAAATTAATACCATTGACGATCCGCGTCTAAACTCTTAGTAACAATGGTATACACCGAGCCGGGGTTGATCCTAGGAAAAGGGTGGTAGATCAAATAAAAAAAAAATATCGATGGCATAAATCGGGAATTTAATTAATTTTTTAGTGCCCAAAAAAGATATAATTTTCATAAAATAAAAACAAGTACCCATCAGCTTCCGAGTATCCGTATGACAAGGGTTAATCTGGATGGTCGCAACCCTTTGAAAATGTTTCTGTCATAAGAACAAACTTTAGGTAGTACAGTAAATTTAAATCCGCCTAATATAACCTATCTACGATAATCCACCGGGACACCTCGTTCTCTCAAGTATTTACTTCCCAAAGAAACTCGGCAAAGCCACTTTTAGCACTTAATCACGCGGAGCCTGAGTGACCAAGAAAGTAAACGAAGTTACGAAAAGCAGTAAGATCTATTATTTATTGAAGTTTACTCCTCTCGGCAGCATTGCAGATCTTCAGGCAGCATCCTTTTTTATCAACCTCTAATCACCCAATTTTGCTCTCGCTCATACTGACACTTTCATCAGTCATTCGTCCTTCCGTCATTGGATTCTACTTGTTCTATTGGTTTTTGGGGTAGAGGGCAGTGGGACACCTGTACGGTACCGGTATCCAGGTCATGCATCTCGGTCACTTGTACTAGGTCACTACCTCTCTGCTTCAACCCCGTCACCTCTTCGTCCCAATGCACCCGACCAATCGCCACTGGCTGTCAGTTGAACAAGATAAAAAGTAAAGAGGGACGTTACGATATTCATGAAGCTACATACAATTTCCTATTTTTACGCATCGAAGCTTTATTAAAAGTGTACACATGTGTATGGCCCTCTGACGTATCCTTGAGAGTAACGAATTTTGACACGTGTCCATATAACACACGCATGTGACACATCCTATTGTCGACCCGAACGCGAATCGAGTTTTGTAAATGATTTCGAGTACGAAAGCCAAATTTTCTGTTCGCGCTGTACATCTATACGTATACACCGACACCCACGTATCGGTGGCGCCACTTGTTCAAAGTTAATAATCGTTAATGACAGAGCACGTGCATTTGTGATTTATTTTCATATGTTTACTTAAGACCAGTTGCCGCTTAGCTGGCTATACACGATTTTTCGACTCGTACCGATGATACTGATTGATACTGACTTCTTATCTTTTTATTTTCTTTTTTTTTTTTTCTTTACTCGATTATTGCTTTACAAGGTCTCGCGTTATGTGACCGAAAAGGAAAAGAGGGTTATGTAAGGACTGGGAGACCTTGAAGGCATTCGAAACCGGGGCAGTGCACCCCGTAAGGTCTTTTGCGCAGTCGCGGGGTGAATACTCTACAGTAAGGGGTAAACCGGGCTGCCCTAGATTGGGGCTCCACTACTGAAACTCCCTAGCTGTCCGCTTTTACGATCAGCCAATGCAGAACTTGCAGAGAATGCACCTGACTGGCTGTGATTAAATTATTATTTGATATTCGATTTGACGTTGAGATTCCTTTGCTTTTTATAAAATTCAACATTTTCTTTCTTTATTTATGTTATATGCTCATTCCTGAGAGATCAATGTGTTGAGGGTTCTATATATCTTTACTAATTTTTGATTGATAATTGATCAATGTGTATGGTGATCTTTCTCTGGTGGTTGGGAGGTGACGGTCCAGAAAATTATACAAATTTCAAATAACTTATATCATACATGGAAGACGCGTGAGATCGTTACCACCTTTATCCCATGTTACCAATTCATTTTGTATATATGAAAGTTTTGGACTTTATAAGACTCGTGGGAATAATTGTGCACGACAAACGAATTTAAATGAGAGTATTCGGTACTTGGTTTTTGTTTGGACTAGACGGAAAAAAAGAGACGACACTGTTGAAATGTTGAACAGGGTATATGAGGATATGTTACCTAAAGTTTATATTTTTACTTGATGTTTCATTGAAAAATGTTATCTCAGTAGAGATATCGCGTGGATAGACAAATAATTGAGATATTAATTTATATTTAGTATTTTATTATAATACTTCATTTTATTTAAGTACTGATTAATACCTGCTTAGTAAGGATATTATTGAACTATTAAGTATATTATTAATATTTAAATGAAAGCTGAGAATACAGAATATCGTACGGTACAGATATAATAATTGTACATTTATGAAATTACTGATAACAAAATTTATTTTCATACTTTTTCAAAATATTCTAATCTTACTCTCCATCTCTCTCTTTCTCTCTCTCTCTCTCTCTCTCTCTCTCTCTCTCTCTCTCTCTCTCTTTCTCTCTGACTACTCTCTCAAGGGTGGAATTGCTCTCTCGGGGGCGGTAGGACCTTCGCACTTGTCATGTGCCGTGTCCAGTAACTTTTTTTCGTATCTGTGATAAGTTTTTTATCTGCCACCCAGTGGACTGTAGTCTGTTATAAAATTAACTCGCATCTATTCTCTAAATAAATTAAAAACAACCCTCGAGGTGATAAATGTTTAAAAACTTGATGTATCACACCAGTGAACCATCTTGGTTAGGTTAACCATAAATATTGTAGTGACAGACTTAGTCCAGTCATTAAAGAATTTGAAGTAAATTTTAACGGAAATAATCGATATCTATAAAATGATTATCTTATTTAAAAAAAAATCCATAAAATGTGATGTACCGGATTGGGATTTTTTTCAAATTATCTCAACAACTGTTAACCCTTGGAAACATACATTTTTCCTTCTACACGATTTACTTGAAATTTGATAGTCTTGGGTCGCTGATTACGAATCTGAACTTAGTATTCAGATGTTCTTAGTATTCAAAATGACGGATCCAATATGGAAGACTTAAGTGAATTGAGTTCAGATTCGTATTCAGCGACTCGAAAAACGTCCTGTTTCCAATTTCCACCTTTCTAATCACTGTGGTCCCATCATCTGTGAAAACAGACATTCTTAACAATTTTATTTATTTACAGCACCTTCTATATTTACAAAGTTACCATAATTTCTCTTCCTACATTAACAGTGACACCTTAAGAAACTTAGTTAAGTAAAATAAAAATAGCTAAAATACTTTGAAAACTGACCTTTAAATTTTAGAAAACCGAATTAAAAAATTAAAAAAGACGTAACCCACCTGATAAGCTGTGACTAAAGGGGTTGAATCGTGCTGGGTATGATAAATCTGAACAAAGATTTTTCAGGACCAACTTTAGACAAAGTCATCTTAATCATCTTACATTATCAGTTTGTAAAAACTGTTCTGGCTTCTTCCTTGTACAAGGAACCCGGCTGGGATGACGTCAGTCTAAATATGAAATTCTGGAGGGTTGACTGATAAAAAAAAAATAATAAATAAATACGGAAATAACGTGGATGGTCGTTAAGCCAAAATAATTTCCAGGCCGCATTCGTGTTTGACGATCATTCAAAAATATATATAGATATATCGAATGGGCTAGATATCTGATAATAGGATGGGTAGGCGGAGATGGAATGGAGTTAGTAAGAAATTTACTGAAAATTCAGTTTGCGGAATAAATATCATCCTGGTTTTATGTATATTTATGAGGTTTAATCACCCTGTGAATTTTCTAAATATTTAATAAATCAGGATTCATCAATTAACGTTAGAACTTTCAAGATTCTTGAATTAAATTGGCGCATGGCTATAATTCTACCAACAGAAAAAATACAGAGGAGATAGCTACCATATTTATATATTTTTTTTTCTTTGGTTCCCCCTTTCATTTTGAATCGTAATCTGTCAAGGTATATCACCCCTTGATCTTCATCCCACTTTTGGTTTACCAACTTTTCAAGAAGCGACCCCTGTGCTCTGTAATACTGCGAACTACCTTATCGCAGATAAGGGTTGGTTACCCAGACAATATCAGGCATTATCTCGACGAAGACAGTCTTAAAACAGAACAGAACAGAATATTGCGGTTGACCTAAATACATGATGCAGTAACCTGGGCCCAGATACCCTAAAGGTTCCTGCTGCCAGGCTAACGCCTACCGTTTTTCCACCCTGCCAATACGAACAATCTCCCCCATTTGCTTCACCCTTCCGAAAAGACAGGGATATTGATGCACGAAGAAACAAAAGCACTGAGCCAAAAAAAGAATCGCCGGGATGGAAAATAATTTTCATTTCTTTCAATTGAACATTTATTCACCAAGAAAATCAATCGAGCATGCGATCCATCAAACTTGATAGGTAACCACAAATATAACATGTATATAAATACACGTTACATTGAATGAAAAAATATTCTCAAAATATCCATATTATTATAATACTAGTCAAATCGTACCGAACGCCATATTCACCTAAGAGCATAAACACACCCTTAAGAATTTCGTGAAAAAGAAAATTCTACTGAAAATTCACCCTCGGTAAAAAAATATATAAAGAATTTAGAAAAATCGTCAAATATGTAGCATTCGATCATCCTGATTGAATAAAATCTTTCTTCAATATTTATCATGGACCATAAACCCTTATAGAGGTCGACGAAACTTTGTTTCATATAATCTTAGACCCTTTTCCCAGTCCTTTAGCAAATCATCCATCTGGCATTTCCCCTTAAGACATTTCACTGACAATATGGTATCATCTCGAAAATTGCCTATACCGAAAAGTTTGTCTTCCGCGAATCCTTTATGCTGCAAAATGACTGATACCAAACGGTGCACGTAAATGCGTTATAAAGACATGCTAATGGGTGTCTAGGGTGTATAATCTAAGGCCATTAGGTTACCCTTGCATCATACATGCCTAGATTGGCAGCTTCGCCTTGACAGCCTTCGTCGACTGGTACCGTGCATGTAAGAGTAACGAAGCTTTCGCATTCTGAACACACAGCGCATGCCACGTTCAAGGTCGAGCGTTATGTTGAAAATGGAAATCCTGAAGAGTAACTATTACGTATACAAAATCTTTAAACGCATTACCCGCGCCCCAGAAAACACTAATTTATTAATGTATATCTATACGGGCATATTCATTACATACTATATGGAATTCATATGAGAATTTTTCAATAAGCATAAGTGATACTTGTACAAACGTATAAGAGGTACAGTATATATGTATATATACACTGTAGCGGATTTTCTTAACTCGAGACCGATAACGAAAAATCCTAGAACGAACCTACGTTGCCTTCGGCCGTCCACCCTTCGCCCATGCATCCGCAAGCCAGGCGGGCGCCAGCCAATTCTTTTTTCACCGGGAACTGACGAGCCGGTATAAACAGGGAGTTGGGGTGGAACAGGCCCAACTCCACTGAAACTAGAAGTCTGACAGAGCCTATCAGAAAAAAACGATAATTTGACGGATCCTGTAGATTTTTGGGGACGCGTAAAATTGAAAACCCCAACCGTAGCTGCTGATCTTTGGGGTCGCGTAAAATCAGCAAACACAATTGGATGCTAACAGGAGCGGACGGTTACGGAAATGCGCGGCCGCTCAGGCTGCTGGGTTGAAGTAGAGAGGGTCGGAGTAAGCGTCAGGCAAATAGTGAAAACGCAGCAGACCTAATCGGAGCTATAAAATCGAAATTCCTTCACCAATTAATAAATTGAGAGTACTCACCGGAGCTGGTGCAGCTGATCCGTAAAGGCCAAGAACTGCATCCAGGAGACACTCGGGTGGGCACTGCACTTTAGCACAACACTGCACTTCTGAAGCACGGGAAGAAGATCTATATGCAACGCGAGAATTACACAAGCGAGGACTTCCTATACCGTATAGGAAACACGGCTAGAAAAACTGTCAACAAACAGCCCGGGAGCGCGAGGCAGCTCGAGGCGCCTTGATCGGTGTCCCAAGACAGACTGCTTTAAAACGGTCAATTGGCCATAGTCAAATTCGACAACTAATCACTCTGATTGGTCGAGATCCTTATGGCCGATAACTCTTATCCTTTCCCCCTAGTCGTCCCTTTAAACTAAATCGAGAGCGTTCCTTAGCGAATCGGTACGTGACTCTTGGAGATCCTCCACGGCCGCTTCCCCAGGGCATTGGGCGACAGCGGGGCACCACATCCCTAACTCGGGCAGGAGGTTCCTCTCCTACACTTAACCGTATCAAAACTATCTCCGCCCGCTCTACCCTTTGCCCATCTCCAGCGGGGCGCCGGTATCTCACCCGGGCTTCTGTCGGTCCGTGGAGACGTCTCCGTCGGGTACTCTCCTCTGCCGGGCAACTCGGTACGTCGAGACTATCTCCCCACGGCAGATTCGAGCACCTCGACCTCAACTAAACAATAACGAAATCTTCCGAGAGCATTGGCGTAACTGTACGAGTCAACCCGAGAGCGCAGCTTCTGAGCAGAGTGGCGACCCGAAGAGAACCAGAAAGCAAGAAGCGAGAGTCGCCTTGTAACCGTGAATCGAAAAGTCACGTCACAACATATATAATATATTGTAATATATACTGTAAAAATATTTTCTAAATTTTATTAGTTTTAAATATATAAATTTTTCAGATAAAACAGTCACCGAACTATGCCCTTATATTTTTCCTGTTCTGAGAGATCGTCAAATTAATTTGTTTGAAATGTTCGATCATGCAAAGACGATTGCTTTATCGAACAGACCAATTTGTTCGGCTATCGAGGAGGAATACAAAATTTGCTGATACGAATCCTTCAAAGTACTTTAGCCAGCGATGGGATATCGAGGGAATTTAATCTGGAGGGGAGACACACGTAGGAGAGGGTTGAAGGGGTAAAGAGGGCAAAAGATCCCTAGGGAAGTGCGTCCCATTCCAGTGTTAGGATTAGGAGCAAGTAAGTCACCGAGTCCTTTAATTGGGTTACCGGGACTCGTAGTTTCTATTTGGGTCAAATTCCTCAAGCTTTCATTACGTATTATGCCTTTATTTCGATCAGCACGGTAAAGCCTATATTGAATTTTAAGAAATCGTCGATTCGCGAATAAAAGATCTGGAGCAATTGGTTGTCGTGGGTGATGCCATAAATTTGACCTTTTTTTTTCTGTTCACCCCTTGCCTCATTTTCCGTCTGAGGATTGAAGGTTCGAGTAGGATATCTTCAAACAGTTAAGACCCACCGTAATCCAATGTCCTATTTTCTGATTACATCTAATAGTTCCGAAATATATACTTTTAGGATGAATTCCGATTCTTAGCGATTTCATTGAGAATAAAGAATTATGGCTGATGAAATTGAGATACGTGAAATTTATTAAATTGTACGCATTAGATAGTCTGCAGATCCCTACCTTACCGACACTCCTTATCAAACGCTACTCAGCTCTCACCTGAACGTACAGATGAAGGGCTGCGCTCTTTACGACGTCACCCTCTTCTCGATATTGTAATATCATTGTTATCTCGCGCCCTTATCCGTTTCTCAAAGTACCGAGATAATGCTGATTATGGTGCTTTTGGATTCTGAAACAAAAAAAAATGCCTGACGTTAAATTTTGAATTCACGTATTTCCATGTTTTTGGAAATTATATTAACCAGTATATTATCTAATTGTGGGTGAGAAATTTCTCAACAAAGGATTTGGCATTGTTACAACTGAAATTATACAGAAAATTCAGTTTGACGTGTCACTTGAAATTACACAAAATCATCTCGCTCGATGTCATTTTGTATTCGTATTGATTTTCAATGCAAAACTCGTTTCTTATCAACTGGAAATTATCACGACGTACCTCAAAGAAACTTCTGCACGGTGAACAGTGTCACTTAATAATATTCTAAACTGATACATTACTTACGTCAATCATAAACCCACGTAGTTACCAGGCGATTGCAACACGCCGAGTGCCAAGACGCGTAGCGTCCCACGTGCATCGCGACGCTAAATGCAATTCGAATGAGTACCTACATACTATATATCTACCATCTATATAAAGATACACTCGCAGGCCTTAGTACATACAGACAGAGCTGCGCTTTTATTCGCACTGGATTTACGTCAAGCATACCATGTATACGAGTGTAATTCGCGTTTAAAGTGAAATTCAGGTAGATCAACAGATTCCAGATAATAAATAAGCTTTCCCGATAAACTTCTTTGTGGATTAATTTAAATCCTTTTTTTAATCCACAAATTTCGCGAGACAAGTTCGTAAAGTTGTAGCGAAAAAAAAAAAACGAAATTCACCTAGACGACCAATCTTTTATGATGCCTAACGATGACGTCATACGTCTCTTCAAAATGCTCCACGGGTTAAAAATGAAGAATGTCAAAAATTCCAAGCATCCCCATGAATCGCTTCGCCGTCCTATGCAAATGCAATAACTTTACTTAACTTTGTATGTGGAATGCGCAAGTACAGAGAATACTGATTACGAATGCTGAGAACGCCAGCGACATTCTAAGGGTAGTTTTTTTTATCCTACGGAGTGAATATCCTGACCAGACAGACGCGCATTTCAAATATCCACCCCATTCTGCAAGTCTTATCCAGCAGCTTCCCTTACAATGACATTTTCACTTTGTCGAAAATAACCAGGTTCACGGTCAAGGTCGATAAATTTATTCTGGGAAGCATAACGGCATTTACGATACGTGCATATACACACACGACACACGATACCGGTGTATTCCAAGCATCAATATAATCAGTGCCAAAATAACACGTTCCGTATAAGGTCCTATCTCCTTCGGTTATGGTACCAAAGCGACAAGCATATTGGCGAACGCTGAAATTCGCCTATCTTATTATTTCCTGTGGGCTGATGGAATTTTTCTATAACCAATCGCGTCCCTAGGCGTTATGAATAGGACCGTAAAATCTGATACCAACCGGAAACTGCATGTCTGATCGAAGGTTGACGATTTGCGAAAGTGCTGATGCGAAATAACAACGTCTGGTCTGTTTGTGGCTGCGTTCATGCGAAGTTGCGTTATTGATAAGACTTGTAGATGGGGATGATTTCCGGGGGTATCCATTGTGAAAGTCGGCCTTGGCTTTTGCTACGCGAAGGATCATTTACTTGGGCGTCGTTTTCAAGGCTGCCGTAATGTTCTTATATGATACTGCTCGGGTTGCAGTTTGCAGTGTGGCAAGTGCATTAGAGTAACCTTGCGCCACTGACAAGAGTTCCTATTCATCTTGGCTTTTTTTCATAACTCTTTGTTGGCAGCCCTTTGTGTTTCAAGACAAAAAATTGTCATACCGAACAAAAATTTGCATGACTTCACCAAGAACTTTGGCTACGATGCTATCTTGGATATGCAAAATATACATCGTTTCGTATGAAACCTTTTAGCACTAAATCTGAAATAATCGTGGAAAAAGGATTCGAGAGGGGTTTTGACTTTTTTAATCATGACGTACAGGTTAGGTAAAAGACTTTTTATATCAGGGAAGGGTTACAAGAAAACTTTCTTTTTCAGAGATTTATAATTAGATATTCCCATTCTTTAATTTAAATTCATAAATAACCGAGTTGCAGTAGACCTATGTATATCGTTTCGTATCCCTTAATCCTTTGAAGTCAGGCTCTTGTCCGTAAAGGGTTAATATGGGTATGGCGAATAAAAAATATATATTTTTTTTCTATTACACATAAATATATCACTCAACGTTGTAAAACATTGAGAATCAACGTCCTTTTGCAATTTTCAAGGCCCGTCATCCTTTATGATTATTCAAATGTACTGTAACGTTTCTATGATATTCTGTCTGCGTACGACAGACACGAATACATTACCGACACGGTATTACGTCAATTTTAAATTTTTAATTACTTTATCAATAATTATAAGCGTCGGTCGCCTTTCAAGTTTACATTGTATAATATGATTCGTGTTACTGAAATTATTCATATACCACGTGAGACTGGTTGCGGGATTATCTGTGCGTATTTATCTATTAAACTGGTCCTGTACTTTGTCTTTACAACGTATATCTATATATATCGATCTAACTCGGCAACAGTCATACGGTATGCGTGAAACGTGAATTGCGTGCGTTGCGCAATGCTCTGCGGTTGTACGAGATTATATTGCTGTACCAATAGATACGGGATAATAAAATTGGTGAGATAACTTCGTGCGGATAATAGCGATTGTTTCAAAGTTACAAGACGGATAGAACCTAGCTGAAAAAGATTATCAGTCGAAGGGATGCTGGTTGTTAGTTAAATTTTTAAGATAAATAAATTCAATTTTTTTTTCATATCACAATAACACTGCTTACATCGAACAATCGATAATACAAATTTTCTCATTAATTCTACAGGCAATTTAATCCTATTACTTCGTCCCTCTACTTATTCGATTATGAACAAAATATCCACGAAAATTCAGACCTGAAAAAGTTCGATAAATTTAAGTTCGATTCTGCCTATCATCCCTTTCTTTACCCTCCTTTAAATACGTACTTTGAAAAAATTTCATCCACCTTCCAATCGAGCCACGAACAGGGATCGGGAGTCTTGGGCTTTATAAGGTTTATGAAGATAAATTTTTTTTCTATAGGATTTTAACATTTATTTTCGTAGTGTTAATGGGTATAGTCAATACGGTAAAATAATGACATATACTCAGCCACGGTACATGCTATGTTGCTAAAATATAACATAGGTCGCATAGGCAATTTTAAGAGTGCATATACTTTTTATCATTAAATACTTTGAACATGCATATGGTACACCTAACGTTATATCAGCAACGTATCATAACGCGCATCGTTCGCTTCAAAGGGAATCTACGTGTAATTCACGGTTCGCCTAACTTGACGGCTTCCTTAAAAGTTTCCCTGGATCCGGGATACTGAAATACTAAAAACCACTGCAACGAAAGTATGCTGCAGTATGTATGGTCTGGGAGGTACATAAAAATCTACATATGCAAGATACGAGCTCGGGCAAGGTCCTGGTGTAATGTACTTCCGGTGAATTTGAAAATGGCCATGGAGAAAGCCGATGCAGATAAAAGAGTAAAGGATTTCAATGATCCACTGAAAATAATTCAATTCCATTATTACGTACCAGAATTATTTATACCGTACAATATATAGATATACGCATGTTGGTTATTAGTGATATATTTTTAAATAATTTTACGTTTTTCAACCAAATCCTTTTTTTTTTGTTTATATTTATGCAAAAGGTAACGTGGGAGTGTGCAGAAGGAAATACGGCCGAAAATGGCATTGTCATTACGTCACCGAACAATTACGTAAATCCTACCTCTTCGGTGCGCTATGGCACCACCATGGCCTTTACGATTATCTCTTCGCACATGACAAGGAGCGTCGAGGTACCATATAGACGCCATATAGTTACTGACCTACCACTCATTGATTTCTATACCAGTAATTAATTGGCACAGTAGACGATCGTAGAAACTTGATAAACACTTTTATACCTTGTCATTAAGTTACAATGCTATTCCTTCGGTATCGCTTGAAGAAATCTTGTAATTGTACAAGCTGTAGTGGATACTTGAACTACTAGTATCATAACGATACTTAAATATTGCTCAGGTATTTATATAATGCAATAATTGTACTTAAACGAAACTCGTTTAAAACCTTACACAACCTCATTTAACCTGCTGAAAATTTTGCATATTGCAAATCTTTCAACGATATAAATTATTGGATTTATTTATTTTATCAAATCATTTCATATAGTATTACCTACAGATACTGCTACCTAATTCCTTTATATTTTCCATTGTTTTCATTTGCTTTACGTCTTTTTTACATGTGATTTTTTTTTAATTCTCTTAACTCTCGCTACGTCCTCTAGACATCTGCAGATTAATCCTACCGGGAGTCTGGGTAGTTCTGCACCATTTTAGCCAGGCAAAACAACAAGAGCACTTAACGAGTTTATTGAAGTAATAGCCACTTCATAAGACCGTGATAATGTTTCTTGCTTTATCAAGTTATATATATATATATACACATATATACTTAAAAAGAGAAATATATATATATAGGGCATTCAGATATTCGACAATGTGAATATGAAAAGCGTTGTAGCTTATATAGGGTGAAAATAGTCGATAACATATGGCCCCAGTGCAAGTAACACAGGGGTACTCGTATATTCTCCGAACACCCACACGTGCCAATGTAACTGTCCAATTAGAATTAGATCGTTTTTCCAGGCTCCATGGACCATCGGATATACTTTCGAAATCAATATACTTCGACTCCACGTATAAAGGATATAGCCAAACGTAATATTCCAGAGGCACTCAATCTCATCGATCGATACGTGTCGATGATATCGATTGCATTTTTTATCAGTACTTTTTTTTATTCATAAACTCTCGATTGGTGCGATATTAGAAAAATGTCTTACATGAAAATCATCTCATTTATATGTGCCAAGATTTAATCTCAGTCGAGATTATGGCACCTTTCCGATAATGTCAGGGTTATTGATCAGTCTTTGGTGACCTTAATCGATTCGAATATACATATTTATTTTACAAATCTGATATAAACGAGATTCGTGATATCATGGGACCGAAAGATACTTTAAAAATGGTCGATTATTCAATGTGTGTATTTATGATGTTTGGCTCTTTGGAAATAACCGATCGATGTAACTCATAGGATTAGATCACCGATCGAGAGTTATTATTTCCTGAAATAATTTATCCTAGATCGTGGCACATTTTTTTTGCTACGGATCATTTAGCAACGATATTTATAAATTATTACAATTTTTATAAGTTGGCTTTAATTTTCTTATAATTTAATACGATTAATCCATACGCGTTTAATGCCCAGCAAAGCGGTGGAGTCTTAACGTTATTCGTATATCTACAACTATGATTCAAGATATAATGATGCATGCATCCCACAGGAGTTCCAGACTTCTTATGAAAGTCAGGATTACGTATTCGGTCGCATAATTACCCACTTAACGCTCGATCGCTGATTGAGATTACCTTTCTATGCAGCAAGTGCCCTTCACTTCACACAATCCTTCGTAGTCGGTAACGGAGATAAAATGAATCAAACAATAAATATATGCAATTCGCGTATAGGCAGGATGATAAGTTTCAAAGGTCACGACCCAAACCAATATTGAGAACGATGTATTTCCATGTATATCAGATACGAAAAGAGAAATGCGTGATACATGAATTTAAAGCAGGTCGTGTACCCTTTGAAAATTTGAAAAAAAAAATAAAATCAAAGCGCGAAACACTCGGAGTAAATTTTACGAGTTGGAATATTTCCTAAGGGATGAAATTGAAAATTTATTAATTAAAAATTTACAGCTTCCAGCTTCATTTTTTGCATTACTTAGAAATTTAGACTTTCCCATCAATCTTGTATAACAACATTATTTTGCTTGTATTAATTACTATTATATTTGTCTAGCTTGTACCCTGCTGATATTTTTCATTTAAATTAAATCATTAATCATGAGTAATTATTTCCCAGTAAACCTATAATTGTCAATCCAATGATGTTGGAGTAATTATATAATTATGAAGCAGCTAATATAATTTTGGTTCCTTACACATTTATTACATTACTAAAAAGTCTTCTCTGTTTCAGCATGGATCCTGGGATGGTTTATGTGCAAAACCGTTCCATATATACAGGGTGTTTCAGTAGCTGCCTCTGTATACAGTCTCGTTGCAGTTTCGTTAGACAGGTACGTGTTCCTGATAATAATAAAAATGCATAAAAAGAAAATACTCCAGCCTGAACTCAAAGTACACACCATTATGAACTACATGTATATACAGCAGATAAGAAATGTATTTTTTTCAATTTAAGAAAAAAGCTGTTTGAAATTCCATTAAGAACATTAATTTACCCACACAGGTAGGGAAAGTAAGTGAATTTAAAAAAAAACCTATCTTATACTTCACTGAACAATCCACTGAAATCCAAGTCATTGTGTTTTACCGAAGATGAGTCTTAACAAACCAATGATTGATGGATACAAAAAAAAAAACTATAGCTGCTTATGACTAAAATTATGACGAAGATCTTGCAAGAACGTACAGAATGAAATATTAAGATCTCCATTGTATCACCAGATCACCAACCAGTACCATATATCAACTGTATCGATCTGCTAGAAATATGTGTACTATGAGTCTGGTACTACTTCCTGGTGAGAGATGATCAAAGAGTGGAATCAAGAGAAGTTTACAAACAAAATGGTAACGGTACCTGAAAAAGTAAAATAAAAATTAAAAATATCACTAATCAAAAACTTGATAACGCTGCCGTATGCGATACAAGTGAAAGACCAATGTTCCTTCCAACCTAATCGAATGAGGCGAAAAGGAATAGACTTTTTCAATGTAAAACTTATCAAACGCTTGAGAATACTTGAGGAATGCTCCGATCTGGAGTCCAGAGCTTCCCAAAATTCTTGGGCCTAACAAAGAGATAAACCTGCAGATCACTAAGGAGAAAGAGAGACGTAGAATTAGCATAGTGAAATAGTTTTTCGGGCCATAAGGCTGCAATGTCTTGTGCCACAGAATGAAATGGGCAGAGATCAAGCGAACTCACGCTGAACGATATTAGCGATTTAGAGTGAATTTACTTGAAGCTATTTTCTATGAGATCTCGACAGGACCTCTTGGTTGAAAAATAATATATTTTTCTTTGATATCTAACAGAAGCGATACTTTCAATTAATCACCTGACGAACGAATTGTCGTTTGACTCGAGTATCACTTGTTATTTTAATTCTTTATTGTCTGATTATCTTTCGTGGAACAGCTGATGACGCTAATGTATCATGGATCGATATTATGAATTGGACGTAACGTGTATTCAAATTTTAACAGAAGGGGAGCGACTTTTGCCAATATATTTTGTATACAGATGAATTGGCTGTTTACGTGATCTTTGATTGATGATGATTACTTAATTTTTATTAGGGGTTAACCAGAGTGATGAACTCTTACTTACAAAGCAGAGTATTAGGTTATCCAATTGGGAAAAAATATTAAAATGTATCTGTGTATGTATGTGTCTAATGGCACTAATAATTTAATATTCAATACATAATGCTTATTCATATAGTGAATACCTGTACGTGAAATTCGAGTAAATTAATACAGTTAACTTCTTATATATCTTTTATTGTGAGTGGAAAAAAAAGAATTTTATATCGTATAAAATGATTGTTGCTATTGTTAGCAGTTGCGATATCTAAAAATTAACAGATACTGAGTGCACAGTGTAATTCAGATGGTCGGTACCGTATAACGATTTTGATTTATTGGAATTATAATTAAAAATAGTTAGAGCTTGATTGATCTAGTCAATCGACAGTGACCATCATCAAAGAAACTGAAATTGGATGCGAAATTATTCATTGGATACAAGATATCTTTGTTGACCGACGTTGAGCTATCGTGTTCCAAAATTAAAAAGATTCAAGGATAATGTATTAGGCAATATTGCACATAGTCGAATAGACTGATCTTCTTTAAAAATAGTCTGATCTTATTGTGACTGAAAAATATGAAAGATGATATAGGTAATTTTTGAAAGTTATCGTATAGGCTTGAATAATTATGAGAATGAAGTTGTGAAAAAAATTTTTGCCAATTTTCAAGACATTATGCCATATCTCTAACAGTTTCGTCAGTAAGTTTCCCAACAACATTTTTTTCAAGATCCAAGGGGTTAAAAGTCTGAAATATTGCGAAATACGTTACAGTTCAATTGTCAGGGATGTTGATTGGCTGGCTACATCCAGGCTTGCACAGGGGCTTGCAAATTATTGGTCACTGAAACTCCCACCATAAGAAAACCGGCTGACTCAACTATTCGCGTTACGTCGTCATGCAGTTCATTGGCCCACGTGACCAAATTTACTTATGTGGTTGGGATTCGATTTTTTAATTTAAGAATTGGTATAAAATCCCGGCTTCGCACAGTGATAGCATAAGCTTACTCACTTCCAAGCAGTAAACTACATCAATCCATTCAACATGTTCAAGTTGGTAAGACAAAAAATTATATTAAATAATCAATGAAATACTATTTCACCCAACAAAAATACAATTATCAAATTTTCAAAATCTCAATACAGTATTTGAATTAGACTCACAAACTTATAAGAAATTCATAAACAGTCTCATTCCACAAGATCACAATGTATAAAATATTTCGTAAAATTAGTCACGAATTGAAAATTCATCCGCCACAAACGTTCACCTCAAATTAGTCACCCTCTGATCAAAAGAAATATTCAAATCGTCGAAATTTCGTAAAAAACATTCCATTCCATTAGAATGAACTGTACAATCGTGCCTTCACATTCACTTAAACGTTCTCCGAACTCGGGTCACAAAAGTCTAGGTAAAATCACTGAAGCATGCACATTGTTAGCCAACACCAAGCCCATAGTTTAAATGGCAATTTCTCCGCTTGTAACACAGCAAAACGGAATGCAGTTTGACATTTCTGAAAAAGTAAATCCACAGTGACGCATAACTTGCCCACGTGCTCTCTTGACAGTTACAAAGCTGCTCACCATTGTTCAATCTCATTGTAAATAACACTCGAATCGCACAGAAACAAATCTTACCAAAATACTCAATTCAAACTCCAATCTTTATAAAATTTTTAAACGATTTTTTTTTTTTTCAATTGTGGTACAGGCTGTTCTCGCCGCCATTCTGGCCGTCGCTGTTGCTGCTCCTGGAGGTCTGACCGGTATACCGATTAGCCATGGATATGGACCAGTCCACGCTCCTAACGTAATCAGTGTTGCACCCGCACATATTGCCACACATGTCATTGCTCAACCAGTTGCCCCTGTCGTCCACGTTGCTCCCATCGTTACCAGAACCGTGCTGAACGGTGGTCACGGTGGTCATGGTCTTCTTGGACTTCATTAGGCAGTCTCGTATGGATCAAAAAAAAACTTGAGACCCCCCTTTCCCAGGACTGCGCAACAACCTGTCTTCCACAAAGACAGACCAAAAAAAAAAAGTTTAACATCATTTCTCGTTAGAGAGACATCATCATGCGGCCATACGAACTTTCGTGTTTTATTTCTACTTTTGTATGTCATCACAAAATTGTCCCATTATTGAATCATCACCTGATCGTCATTCTTCCCTCTAGCCCCCTTCAATTACGCGGAATTTTAATAAAATTTTTATTGTAATTCGAGAAGTCTCATTGAGATCTGACTGACCCTACCCTGCTTTAATTTTTAATTTGGAATTAAATTAGTTGACATTTTTAAGGACTTGTTTATGTATCAGCTTCACGCAACTTGTGAAATTCTGATGCTTGATTATGAAAAAATTTATCATTAGAGATTTTTAAGGCATTTTAAGTTATATGAGAGATTCTTTTGCTTCTCTCGAAGCACGCTTTACATTTCCAATTTAATAAATTCTTTAGGATTTTTCACGAAAATTTTTTTTACAACAAAAATTCGTTTACATACTTTTCTCTCCGTCGTATGCGATATATATTATTCAGAGCTTTTCACAGTGCCGGCATAAACATTATCGTTCATTATCCTTGTTTTTGAGTGTTGCCAGCTAACCGAAAATAAATTTCAATTTCATCAACGAAAGCATAGTTATTTAGCACGTAAAGGGAAGCAAATTTCGCGAAGTTAAACACAGTTAAAAAAGTTTATTTAAAATAAATGGGAACGAGGAGAAGCCATATCAATGTGAGCATTTATACTCAAGTAAATCAATAATAACGTGACTACGTTAATGTGGTAAAACTGGATAATACGCAAGACCAGACGCATGGACCGGATGTGGATAAAAGCCAGGATGAACCGGTGAGATCAACGGTGCCGAAACCACCTTGACCACTGGTGGCGGTGCCAAAAGTACAGTTTGCGGTGGCAGCACTGGTCCTAAGACTGTGGCAGGTGGTACAGGTGCAGGTGCGGCAGTGATAGCCACGATGGCAAAAGCAAGAATGATCTGTAAAAAAAATAATAAAATAAATAACGAAAGACATTGATAATAATTTATATAGAAATTTCTATAAACTCACCAGCTTATACATTACCGCTTTATTGCTTGTTAACTCTTTATTGTGAATCAAGAGAGGCGCTCTTGGATACTAAACCACTGCCCATGTACATCCTTTTATACTTGCAGCTGAAACCTTCTTGAGATTTATCATCGTTCACCCCACTAACTTCAGAACCTTGAACACGTTAATGCATTATGCTCTTTGGCGCAGCTTTTTTGTGGCCTTGTCACGTTACGTTCGATAGCGGATTCGTTTGCATTAAGGTTGGTCTTGGTACGTAACACTACAAAATCATTAAGCACCATCCAAGAACAATGACTGATTTATCTCGTACTCGTTTACCTGATTTATCATTAGATTCTTTGATTCCGACAAGAGTACAAAGATTAGCAGTTGGTTACACGATTGATCCAAGGTTTTGAGATTGATATCGTAGTTTCTCATTAAACAGATGAATAGTGTAAGGAAGCGAATCAATGGAGATCTGTTATTTAAAAAAATGACATTTGTCCTCGATAAATCGATCACTATTAATCATATGCGAGTCGCTTTTAATTCAGTATAATTACAGTACACTCTATAAATCTAGTACTCGGGCATTTTTAAATTGTCAGGAAGATAAGAATATAGATGTGTATTCCAAGGAATTGACACTTTAATTAATGAAATCAATCTCAAGGTGTGGCTGCATTAATTTTTCTACCACATAAATAAATAAAATTTGGATACGTATAGATAGCCCTTAGGTGTTTATTATTCCACACAATAATATACAGTGTGTAGAAATAATCTGAGGCAATTAAATCCAATTTGTAATCCACTTGGGGAAACGATCGAACGTTCGTATATTTTAATAAAATAATTTGAAGGTTCGTAAAATAAATGAATAACCCAAAAACGAAATTAAGAAGATTAAATGGTGGAGGGTCGAGAATTTGTTTGAGGGTTTCGCAAATTTGTAAATTCAATTATGCGAGGTATCGGAATCCACCATTAAGAATTCAGCATCAGCTTGAACGTTAAGTGTGTCTATACATTGATGTAATTTACATTCAATTGAATATAGATCAGACTTTTAATCGATCACTAATTTATTTTCCGATTATCCAATAAATCAAAAAGTTAAAATCCAACTCCAAACCCAATTGTATTTATAACCTACAGTATTCCATATGTATATATATATACGTTTTCATATTACGCATTATACCCTCCTTCGTAAATTCCGAACACACCCCTTATATAAATGGTTGCGGGTGGTTGCCTATATATCTATATATATATATATACACAGTCCCATAGAAATTCCACAACGGTTACAAGGCGAACAATTTGTTCCTAGCAAAGTGGAATCAATAAACCGGACGCTGTTGGACAAAGGAAAACAAGTACATCGTAAAAGATGTATAAAACCGGAAGTGTAGATGAAAAAAAAAGAAGAAAAAAAAGAAGAAGGAAATACTGAAACATTCTACAAAAATATTTCATACTTTGAAATTCAAACGAGCGTTAAGGCGCCTCGTATTTTTCCAAAATTTCGACTCTGAAATCCTTCCATTAAATTCGTCCTCTCCTTTATATTTTTATGATTTTCTGTTTCCGTATTTCCGCAGCATCCTCATCGTCCGTCCTTTACTCGCAGTAAATACAGTCTGTGTCTCTTCCATGAATTTTTTTACATCTGCTTCAGCGGGATCCTTCGCATCCCTATACAACGTGCCAACATTTATCTCAATGAATTAAAAAAAAAAAAAAACCCCCGTTCAGCATCATCCTGAAAGTATAAAGTCGAGTAAAGACATACATAAGCAGCTGATTGTCTATATAATATAAAAAATGAAATGAAACGTAAACCAAGACAGCAGATATAGGACATAAGAAACCGTACGACGGTATAACGTAAAATTGGCATAAAAGTAAGCGGAAGTGATGCGAGACGAAGTATACACTGTGAAAAATAAATAAGCCCCAGATCAATTTCGCGGTCACAATTTTTAAGACATACCCACCGTACTATCTCGCGTGCGCATATGTAATATATTTTTACAATTCAATACCAGGCGAAACGTTCAATTACCTTTTGATATAAACGTAAGTTACACGACCTGATCCTAGTTTGCGGTTAGCCAAGCATAACACGTGCGTTCCTTTCGAAATCGAGAATGTACATTACTACATGAGCCAGTGCGACTTACAAAAAAATAAAATGAAACAATATTCCCAAGTCCAACCAGCGTTCGTTAAATGTGCCAAGCAGACAGAGCCAGCATACTAAATACAATAATCTCCAAGCACCATAAGACACGCATAGCACCCAGCGTAATTATAGCCATAGAGGAAAATTGCACGAAACTATAACGTGAGGTATACACAGAATTTTTAATAATTAAAATAAATTCTCGCGCGTGACTTGAAACACGATAAAAAATAAATAGTAAAGGCCAGAGTATTTTCTATTTTGATCTGTCCCAGCCTCCAAGTATCTAATTACAATGAAGTGTCAATACTTAATTACTCTGATGCAATTCACAGGTTCCTGGCGATCTGGTGGCCGTTCAAGTGTCAAATAACAAAGCGACGAGCACGCGTGATGATCGTGGCAATCTGGTTCGCCGCCCTGACCATAACTTCGCCCTGGCTGCTCTACTTCGATCTGGTGCCGATCTACGCCGACGAGCCGGATCTGAAATTGTGCTTGGAAAAATGGCCGCGTCAGGAAAACGAGACCCTGTTCTTCCTGATTGGAAACTTAATGCTGTGTTACGTCTTACCAATGATACTGATCTCCCTCTGCTACATCCTGATATGGATCAAAGTATGGCGACGTCACATTCCGACGGATACGAAGGACGCGCAGATGGAGAGGATACAGCAGAAGTCCAAGGTCAAGGTCGTGAAGATGCTCGTGGTGGTGGTGATACTCTTCGTCCTCTCCTGGCTGCCGCTCTACATTATTTTCGCAAGGATCAAGTTGCGGGGCAAGACGCCTGTCTGGGAGGAGGAAATCTTGCAGATAGCAACTCCGATAGCTCAGTGGCTCGGCTCGAGTAATTCCTCGATAAATCCGATACTCTATGCTTTCTTCAATAAAAAATATCGACGCGGCTTTATGGCCATTCTCAAGAGCGGAAGATGCTGCGGAAAGCTGCGCTACTACGAGACCGTAGCCATGATGTCATCTTCCACCAGCATGAGGAAGTCCTCGTACTACGTTAATAATAACAATTCCTCGACAAGGAGGACCTGTCACGGTCCACCGGTACACCAGGATAGCAACGTATCTTACATATTTAATCAGACCGGCGTCTAAGAGCAATCTGACGAAGTTCCAGGAATCAAGTAAGACCTCATGAGCTGTGCGCCTCTTAAGCGAGGATCGAAAAATACCCAGACGGGTTTAAGAGCCGCTCCGAGATATTGTTGGTCACGTATGATCGTTGGATTGTTGCTCGGAGTCGGAAGTCGTTATCATGATTTGATTACGACGATAATCAAATTAAGTTACCTATATGAATTTATAGGGAATTCATGATTCTGACGCAGTTTAATCATAGTTATGATGATGATCGACGATGACTATACTCATGAGAAAAGCATCGGAGTCATGATCCTAAGATTGATAGTTCACTCGAGGGTCTTAATTAATAGGATCCTTAATTAGTAATTAATTATACACACACTCACTATGTATACACAGACACATTAATTATTCTTGCTAAGGTTTAATGACGTTATATTATTGTACCATCATACGTTACGCACATAACGTACAAATGACTCCGGAGTATAACGATATGACGCTTGTGATAAGAGAGTGGATACACTTTTTCTTTTTTTTTTTTTTTTTGAAGCAAAATATGAAAAATTTTTCGTCTGTATTCCGCGATCGTGGAAATTAATTGATCGACGATTCCACTAGTCACCAGACTTGACGCTTCGATGACACGGGCTGTCAAAAAAAAAAAAAAAAAAAAAAAAACAGAGATTTTGCAGTTACGATTAGTCGAAATTTAGGGAGTCAGGACGTATGTATGACTGTGTGTGAGAGAAAAATGTATAAATGATTGAACGAGAGAGCGAATAGTTGTATGTAATTGAATTTGTAAAAATAATATTTAAAAAATGGAATATATATCATGCGGATGAATTACAATGCGATCCAAGTAGATATACGTAATACAGTAATTGATTGATAATCAGGATGAGCATTCGATGAAATACTCCTAGACTATCAAAGGATTTATTTTCAGATGAACTTACCATCCAGTTGGTGGTATTGTTTATTTTAATAAAGCCAATTTTTTTTTTTTTTTTTCATTTACTACATGAGATTACGTTTTGCTTACGCCCACGTTTTACTGATACACTACCTCTGCGAATACTATGCTGATTTTTATCACCTGCGGCTGAAATTTAGAATATTTTCTTATCGAGCATGTAACGCGTCGCACGTCCCTTGTACAATATCTTAATGATAACGGGAGCGTTAATTACTTAATATAACGATTACTACTGATTATGGGTAATATTAAAAGATATTTAAAGCCCCGATTGGATTTTCTGAAACATAATGAAAAATAATTACCTCTGCACTTAGCATTAAACTTAATTATCATTTTAACGGCTTATCATTAATCAAACGGAGGGTTTACTTGCGCCAATCTGTTACGAGAGATACGAATCGTTATTTTTAATTACAATATGTACTTCTTTTTTTATTCAGAACAATAATTGTTCTCATATGATTTTCATTTAACGTGTGTCGATGACGAGGTTCTTTTTTTGGAATTTTAATTACAAAATAAATTATGCATTGTCCGAGCTCAAAAACGTCGTTCCGGACTTTTGATTGAAAAGTACGAAAAGTTACATTTTTCGACTGAAATAAATTCAAAGCCATTGTAAGACATTTTTTATTCGTCGTCTCTCTCTCTCTCTCTCGGTCTCATTAGCATTTAAAAAGTGGCGACCCTCGATGCCTCACAATTGCGAAGAACAAATTTTTTTTGTGACAATCCCAGATTCGCTCTCCGCAATTCTCACGGTTTCTGCAAGTTCAGAAATTCCATTGTCAACAAGACACCGTGTAGCCTGCCTGGATAAAAGTAATTCGAACGATTTTCAAGCTTTCGCGGATATATGTAAAATCGTTGTTCGAATTGACACCAAGACGATACCGATTCGCGCTTCTTTTTACTGCGATTTTAATGCAAAATGTAATCGAGCTTGCGTAAAGAATCAGCGAAAAAATTTTGTTCCTGGAATCCGTCATGATGATGATTTTTTTTTAACACAGCGCGTAAATACCCAACGTTACACTTGTTGCAAAAATGCAAAATTTTTTGACTTATCGTAGCGTAACAGAAATTTGGTAAAGAGGTACTCTTGATGAGATAATTATTTTCCTAAAGCTTTTATACGAGGAACGAATATGAATAATATAACAATAAAATACATATATACATACATACATTGTGTCATAGGTGCAAAAAAAAATACTGTAACTGTATTAATCGTAAAAATACGAATTTCGTATGGGGATTTGTTACAGCCAGCCATACTGAGTGCGAGTGCAAAAATTGCAAAAAAAAAAAGAAATGAATGAAAATAATAGAAAAATAATTTCAAAAAAAAAATATTCAGTATATATCCCAACGTATCAAACGCTTATCTATTGGTTATCGTATAGGCCACATTTGAATGTAATTGTTAATGAAATTTTTATTACCGTAAATGGGCTTCTGCGTGTTTATAATTATGAAAAAAGTTCATTAGGATAAAAAGTAATTGTTACTATATTAACGGCGACTTTGTTTATACAAGGCTTGAACATTTTTCTTATTGTTGATAAACTGCCAGTGCCGCCCGCGCTAAATGCCATTGTTAACGATATTAATAATTTAGAATTTCCTTTAGAAATTAATATGGCTGATGTGTGTGCGAATTTGAATAGCGTGTTGTGCAGAGATATTGGTAAATGAAGTAATTCCGTAATTACGTGTATACATACGTATCGTATATAAACGATCAAAGCGTATAATGACAAATATTAATTAAAATTCTTTAAGACGCGTAAGTTAATCTTTGTCAGTGTCAAAAAAAAAAAAGAAACGTTAACAATCTCCTTAAACGTACGATAAATAAATAAATAACTCGATCAATTTGACACGTTAAATATTTCACGTTGCTGTCATAAGCCGATGTAATTACAAAAAAAAAACACTATGGAAAATCTGTATATCACCAATATATCAGAATACTTTGTTCATCCAAATACTGTATCACTGACTGAAAGAAAACACGATATTGCGACTGTAAACATCGAAAGATTTAACGTCCATTAATTCTTTTTAATTTTTGCACATTACAAAACGTGGAATCCAATATCCAACGACTCGGTCCAATCGATTACTCATACTGTCCCTGTAATTTCTATCAAAATCTAAACTCTTCAACTTGTTCATTGGTAGTTTTAACGTGGCGCAATAATTAGATGATATATCACGATTTTACTGAAATGACAGAAAAAAAAATAATAATTGCCACGCAAATACAACAATCATCGGATTTGCGTAAACGAGTAATTTTTTCCTTGACTACCTGACAACTGATCATTGTCAATGTGAAATTACAAGACGCAATATTTAAATTAACAAAATTAAGTCATAAATATCGATAACTGTCGTGTAACAATTTGTGCTGTATATATCGACGTAAACGTACCTCAATCTAATTATTGTCAAGACTACGATGATATCTTAAATGAAAACTCTATTACAGACCGTTAGATAATAAACTGCTTTTTGCTATACGTTAACACTGATCCGCGTAGTACAACTTTCGAGTAATTACCACGGAGCAGGTTAGTCTGATTGTCAGAGATTGCGTATGAAAATTAATAATTAACGGAAGTGATAAAAAATAAATTGGCATACAGACGCGTTACGCAAATAAATTCTCCGTTTCGTTAAAGCAAAATCAATCGCGTCAAAAAAAAAAAAATAATAATCATGACTGATAAAAAGTCGTAATCCGTCTAACATTGAATTACCATTCAATTTTGCGTAAACAACCAAATTCCGATCCGTTCTATCGTGTCTGACGAATAGCTTAATTCGTCATAATTAATTTTTATCAATTATATGTAATTACCGGTAATCTTACTGCATTACGAATTCAATGAACTTCATTCCGTAGGCGGGTTCCGTGAAGCGTACGAGATAAGAGGAAAATCATTAGGATGCAATTTTTTATCACTTGCCTTCTCGCACGCCGTGACGCAAATTGTGTCTTCGTGTTGAACTTTCGTACCCGTACCTACCGCAACATGAAAGGATATTCTACGAAGCCGAACAAAACTTTGGCCTTACCCCACTACTGCTAGTACATACTTCTCAAAGTAGCTACGTGCGGCACTGATAACATTATAAAACTATATTTTTTAACAGTATATAACACAATCCCATAATTCATATTGTTTAAGCATAAGACGATAACATTTGAAGCGGTCGTAGCATAAACGGCAATGCGATAGAAAGTTAATGGATGTTAGGTGATTTTTTCATCCGATGTAAAATCATTGAATTAAAAAATTTTTTTTTTTTTCTAATACATTCGTCAAAACGAATGAATGAAAATTTGAAAAAAAAAAAAAAAAAAAAAAAGTCTAAATAACGTTGAACATATCGTTTACAAAGATCAACGTGGAACACGTTGAGACATTCGTTTATTTGCAAGGGTTCCTCAAAAACAAAAAAAAAAAACGATCACGTACCTAAACACGATTCGCATAAATCATGCAATTTCGAACGATTACAAAATACCTCTCCCTAGTTACGTAATTTATTGCGATTTTTATAAATCCAATTGATCCTTCATCGATCAAGTACAAGATTTGATTAAAGTTCAGCGATCAACCTATATCCGATAATCGATCTTTATTAAATATTAATCCATAAAAGAGCTTCGAAATGTCCGTCGTAGTACAGATTAAATAATTGTCTTCGTTACGTAACGACGATACCAATGACGAAAGAGCTTCGATATATTTTCCTGATTTACATAATTTTCAGTCGCTAATTATAATTCCGCAAATAACGTGACATTCCATACGATACAATTCGTTATTCGATTATTCATCGAATGATATATATTTGTGTCCATATACTCGTGCGTAGGCTAGCATCTATTGGACGTATTATATCCATTTCCTTTTTTTTACTTGAGTTACGTATATACGTGTTATGTGGATAGACAACGTTATATCCGAATAACAATGAAATAATAGAAACATATTAGGTAAGGAAGTATACATACATAAATATAAATAAATATATATATATATATATATCTATTTGAAAAAAAGATGAAAATGTTAATTACAAATATTTATTACACACCAAATGTATGTATTGACATCGCTAAACCCAACCTACCTTACCTACTATAATAGATTATCGTTTAAGAATACGTAAGTGTTTATCCATATGCAAACTATTGAATAGTTTTAATTGAGATTGACATTAAGAATAAGTCGACGATTAATACGACGATTATTCAACGTCGCAAACTTGTTTATTGAAGGAATTTATATGATAAATTAGTTTACGCTAGCATCTACTATTATTATTATTTTTATTATTATTATTATTGCCACCGCTACTACTACTACTATTATTATTATTAATATTACTCAATTCATTAATTGATCCAACCAGGATCAAATAAACTTGTGACGTTGAATTAATCTCTTGCAAAGCTAGAAAATGCAATGATCTTACAAAGATATAAATTGTATGTATTTTCTCAATAAAATACCTTCACTACCGATCCCATTTTTTGTTATTGCTTGTGTTGTCCATTATGAAAATTGTAGCCATCACGAATATTCATTTACGATCGAATTTATCTGATCGGTCAAGATAAGTTGGACCTGGCTGAAATATGTAGTCGGTTCACGTGGTCGATGTGCTTTTTCGACAGATCGAAAACAAAGAGGCGAGAGCTAAAAACAAGTGAAATTAATATATCGTGTTGCTTAAGACGGGAATATAAATTTGGAGATACATAAGAGCAACTATGTAATACAAGTATTGGGTAATGTAAAAAAATATATTATTACCTGTTTTTCAATTAAATTCACTGATATACTTCTTTGGGCGTGCACCGATCTTCAAAATATGTTTGCATCCTATTTACGGTATTTTTGCAAACTCTTTTTAATGGCTGTAATTAAACGCCCAATGTTTTAAGGGAGGCTCAGCTTCATTCATACCGGAAAATGTATTTTAGCCAAACGATGCTTCCTGCACTCTCAAGAATTTTGGACTGACGACTATTTCACAAATCCATACAGTGAACAGCGAATAGTGAACCTCTAATTCGATGCAAATAGGATTTATTATAGGATGTTTCAATATACATATATGAAATAACAGGGCTGGGCAGATCAAAGAAGTGTCACGTGTGACGAGTCCGACGTACATATTATGCAAGATTAGCATAATAGTTACATATGTAGGGTATGATTTTCTGAGAGTAGAGGGAAAAAGGTTGGTGTATCCAAGAAGAGGACGTCATTCGATTTAATGTCTTTTGGTCATCCTGCCAAGGAGTATCGTAAATTTTGAGTGATAAAAAATTGAATTTTATTCCACGCAACATATATGTGTATACGTGAGTAGGTTTATTAAATTTGCAAATTTGTTTCTACAAGACGCACCGTTCTTTGTCTCGAAGTTAATTACTAATTAAAAGTCTCAATTATTCTTCCTTTTATTTAGTTAGCTAAGGCCTTGAGAAAATGAACTAAATATATCAGATATCGAATGAAGTCGAAATTTGTATATCATTTGCAATTACTGCCAATTGCCACGGCTGTCACATTGAAATACTATATACAACTTCAATATGGAGGAAGATTATACCTCGATTAAAATAATAAGACTGTATATGAAATTTATCGGTATGTGGCATACTGAAAATCCATGCGAGGAATATATCTATATCGGTCTTATTATATACATATCAATGACTTGTGTAGTAGCCGGTATAGTAACGGGTTTGGATTTTTATCATTCATTAGGAAATTTATACGTAAGAACTGTGTTATTTAATTGTTAATGATTTTTTAAGTATTTGTCAAAAAAAAAATATTTTATATTACATTGACCGTAGGCAATTTCTAATGCTACGCCATGTACGGAAACAACTGCTTTGGCATTAGGAGCTATGGTGATTTTGACCAGAAATCGAAGAAAGTTAATTCAACTGGCAAAATATATGAATGAAAATTTATGGAGATCTGGAAAAAATCCAGTTGCTACAAACGTCTTAGATAAATGCAACAGACAATCTTTATGGATAATAGCTGTATTTGTGTCTATCAGTCAACTGATGATTGTTCATTACGTTAGTGGACCCATTTTTGGTCAGTGTAATCTGTCTAAGTAAAAAAAAAAAAGCATTTTGAATTTCTAGACACCCAGTGAAAAAATCCTCCTTTATCATATACACACAAATTATACAAATTTAAGCCATACGTATTCATTTAGACATATAAATTGACTATAATAATTAATTACAATTTAGATATGATGGACGAAAATGTAACTGAAAAGACTTTACCGTTCAAGTTGTGGATTTCCCAAGAAATAATTCCCTATAGCAGAACGCCGTATTACGAGATAGTTTACACAGTACAGGTAGCCCTTCCCTTGTTTACATTATTACAAAATATTAAAAATTGTGACAATTGTCATTGACTCATGAAACTTTATTGCCAGAGTCTGGCAACAGTGAGTGTGGGAGTGACAACGGCATCGGTAGGAATATTTTTCTGTACAACAAACATATACACAGCTGGGCAATTAGAGATTTTGCAAATAAATTTAGGAACACTGTGCGAAATTGATTCCGAAAAATTCGCAATAGACGTTAATGACGAAGTAGCCTTGACGTATACGATTTATGAAAAATTAAAGGAATGCGTAAAACGTCATCTGATGTTAATTTCCGTGATTGAACAAATGGAGGATATGTATTGTTACATAATGCTGGCGCAAGCTTTAAGCTCGACCTCGCTCATATGTTTAACAGGTTTTCAATTAGTTACAGTAAGTATCGATCCATCAATAATAATAAGATAGAGCATAATTTTCTAATTAATTAGTCACTTCCAATACCAGCGAAATTAATTTATGATAACGTCACAAAAAATAATTGCACAATTACAATTATCGGTTTTTAACTGAATTTCATTGTTTCTTAAAATTCAAAATAGTTCGTCAATCATTCACATAGCTTATGTACGATTTCTGCAATCAAATTGATTAACTTCACTGTTACGATTCACAGGTCTCAGATATGACTACTCACAGAAAGCTGCTATGTTGCGAATATTTTCTCGCAATAAACTGCCAATTCTTTTTGTTCTCCTGGGTCTGTTATCAAGTCATCATGCGAAGTCTGGAAGTGGCAGACGGCGCGTACAATGCAAATTGGCACTCGATTCCTTACGCTGGAAAAGGGAAAGACATACGAGATGGATTAATGCTAATAATCTTAAGATCCCATAGAGCATGCAGTCTAAGCGTGGGAAAATTCTGTCCATTATCCCTAGAAACATTTGCATCGGTAATAAACCTTTTTTTAAATTTGTTAGACATGAAAAACTGAAAAATGTTAATATCATTAAATATTCAGGTCTTGAGCACAGCAATGTCCTACTTTACTGTACTGCGTCAAGTGAGCGAAGAAGAAGAATTAATTAATTAAACAATGAAAATTCTGCACAGTACAGGTTGTATCTCCGTAGACTATAATAATAGATTAGATAGACAGTAAATAAAAATTTGTATAAAAATACTAATATTTACTCACAGCACCTGTTTCTAACATATTATAAAATTTCCTCAATATATTTCATTTATATATCGATATACAGCATTATCACGATTGATATAACTTCTAGCAGTAAAATTAATACAAATCCCAAGTACAATGTGAAGTCATCGTACAAGTTAAATATTTCTGAATAACGTGAGAGGCAACTTCACTGCTGGTGAAAATGACAGAAAATGATTGTAATACGTCACGGAAACTGTCTGGCCCTCTAGAGAAGTCTGATATCCGCAGGAATATCAATTGATTAGAGGAGGTGTCAAGTTTGACGTGACATACGTATCATTACGTGCCATTAATTTAATGGTTGCGTGACGACAGGACATGTAAGGTGCCAGTAGCTATCTAAACTCCCACGATGGCGTCACACGCGAACAAATATCTTTCGATTAAGTTGGTACGATTTTTCATGAAGCTAGTTGGCATTTGGGTGCCAAAAGATAATAAAGAACAATGGATAATGAACTGTGCGTTGTCATACACGATACTAATCATACTTTTTGGAATGTCTATACAAGTACTCGATATTTATTACTGTTGGGGAAATTTTTATGTGAGCTATAAGTACATATCTTAAAGTTACTTTTTTCAAAATTGATAAAAATTTGTTCACGATTGAAGTTCGAAATTTCATTATAGGCTACGACGTACACAGCGTGCGCTGCCATGCCAGTGATTATTGTATTAGTCAAAATATTTTTCCTATTGCTACAACGTAAAGTCGTGATGGAGCTAATTGAATTTACTCAGACAAAATTTTGGCAAGGAGATTATGATTCTTATGGGATGAGAGTACTGGATGATATTGATAGAAAAGGTGTTCTGCTGATGTGCACGTTTATATTTTTTGTCCAAGGAACCGTCATTAGTTACGTGCTAACACCAATAATTGGTAAATAAGTTTTAGATAAATATCATATATGATTTTCATATTTTTTCACGTGAGTGAGTATATTTTATATACTTAAGTAATAACTGATTATAGAGAATATTGGAAAAAATGAATCAGACAGAGTCCTACCACTCACACTATGGATAAACCTACCGGTAACAACAACGCCTTATTTTGAAATTTGTTTTATCATCGAGGTAGTTGAATTTTGATTTTTAAATATTTTCATATTCTCAAGATCAATAATAATTTTAATTAACGTAACTCTATAGACTCTAATAATCGTTCATATCGGAATTTGTTTCTTTTGCTTTGATATCTTTCTCTGCATACTTATTATACACGCTGCTGGCCAATTCAAAATGTTACAACACAGATTCGCACTAGTCTACGACGGAGATAACAAGCAGGAAATGCCAATGACAGATAAATTACATTTCATGAAAAATTCCGAGGAAATGTATATAAAATTCAAAGACTGTGTAAAACAGCACAAGATTCTCATCGATTACACAGAAAAAGTGCAGAGTGTCTTTACCTTCATTATACTATGTCAAATCTTAATATCAAGTCTAATGATGACCATGGCAGGATTTCAAGCACTTCTCGTAAGAGCCTCAATTGTTATGTAACGTAATAAGAAAATTACAAATTTTAAAAGTGATGTTCACTGAATACTCGTTTGACGAATAACTTAATCGACAGTTTAACGTATAATATTAATAATAATTATTATACCAGACTCATGGTTCCATAATCAGACGTCTTATATTTATCGCCCACACTTCGGGTTGCTTCGCCCAATTGCTGTTATTCACGTCAACGTGCCACGAGATCATCGTTGAAAGTGGTGGTATTGCCGATGCTGCTTACAGCGCTAATTGGGCCAATATCCCTTACGATGACGTCGGAAGGAGCTTGCGTATTGGTTTGCAGCTGGTAATGATAAGAGCCAGTCGTCCGTGTTATTTAAGTGCCGGAGGCTTCTGTCTCGTATCCCTCGAGACATTCATTGCTGTAATTTTCTGCAAGATAAATATATACATATATTATATAATTAAAATATTAAGTCAATTGACAAGCATGATAAATTATGTTTTAGGTATTGAGTACAGCAGCGTCATACTTCACTTTGCTACGACAAATCGGTGCCAAAACTGTAATGGATACATGAAGTGTTACTGATACCAGATGATTACATAGGAATGTAACAAATATTTTGTTCTGATTACAAAAACGAATTACATTGACCTCCCCAATTCAGTTATTACCTATGCTTGTATGAATGAACACGAACTGAGGAATACAACTAATTTCTAATGATAATTCTAATGATTTCTGTTTCTAGTATATTCCAACCATACTGTAATGCATGGTGAAAAAGATGTAGATACATACCTCCCCGGCTTTAATATTAAGCCAGAACTGCAGATTACGAAAACGTCTGCTTGAAACTGCATTTTAACCATATTCATGACTCTCTGCAACAGAACGACAAGGTTTGATGCATCAAAGAAGTGTCATTTATTAAGACTAATTCTAAGTGGTAGATAATGTCGTCTAAGTGGTAAATAAATTACAGAATATGATTTACATTATCTCAGTTTTTACAGTCGGATTTAAATAGTTTATTCTGGCATGGCATCGAAATTCTGTCGTAAGTCTTATTCAATTTTCACTTAATAATTTCTGGCCAAAAACCAGACGATGAATTTCCTTATAGTTTTTATCACACGTCGGTCAACGACTTTTATTCCTTTGACATATCCCTATATTACATTGTATCTCCCGACGCTTTACACTGACCTTTGCTACTATCTATCTTAGCATCTTGAGTCGCGATTCCCTTTCATTGTAAGCGAGACTGAAAAAGTCATGAAGGTACGCTTTGAACTTTTACGTCTAACAGACGACTGAAGGATATAGATCCACCTGCATTTTAAGTTTAATGATGATTTTCGCTATCAGAATAAATAATCGCTATGCATCAAAGCACTAACGATTACGTCATGCAGACCTGCTATTATCGAAGACCTATTACCGTAATTACTCCACGGCTGTAGTTAAGTGTAACACAGCGACAGTACGTATTCGTCGCGATATGGGGTTGGATCGGGATCATTATTTCTCAATAAGGGTGACGCGTTTTTTTTTAAGGCTCACAGGTTTTTGGATAGTAGAAAATAAGAGGGACGAAATGGTGATTGATTTTGCATTAATATATACAAGAGTTGCTGTGCTACTTGCAGCGGTGATTTTATCTTTGGATCTTTATCACTTATCAGAAGATCTGTATGTAGGTTATTTTTATAGCTTTAGAATACTACAAATAATACAATACACATATATTACACTGACGTATGTAGTAAAATATTGCGCGAGTTATTAATTTCACTCGAAAATTATGTTATTTTAGGATATGGTGTTTACCATCTGTAATTGGATGACAGTTTTGACAGTTGTTTTTAAACTGTTGATTATGACATGGCACAGAAATTCCGTCGTGAATCTCATTTCGTTCTCGCTAAATGAATTCTGGCACAAAGATTACAAGTCCACTGAGATGGATATTTTGAAAAATTGCGAACGGCAGTGCATCGTTTTAATATTGGCGTTTATAATGTCAGCGTGCGGGACAGGTTGCAGTTACATGATGAGGCCAATTATCGGTACATAAACAATTGATTACGACGACACAGTAATGATTACTTCCTAACAAAAATATATTTTAGAAAATATTGGAAAAAATGAAACCGACAGAATTCATCCGATTAAAGTGTGGTTGGACTTGCCATTAACGACAACGCCATATTTTGAAATCATGTACGTCGTTGAGGTGTGCTCTTTTAAAATTTCGAAATATTATTACCCCATGATACCAATTACAAAAATCAATACAGATCGTTGTCCCTTCAATAGATTTTGATAACGAGTCAAGTCGCAATTTGTTTCTTCTGCTTTGACATATTTCTCTGTGTTTTAAACATACATGTCAGTGGTCAACTTGAAATACTTCAATCCAGACTGGAATGTATATACGACGAAAATCGTATGGAAAGTCCAAAAATGTACAGTGACGAAAAGTTGAAAAATTTGGAAAAATCCAGCATGGCTTACAATAAATTGTGTAACTGTATTAAATACCACGAAATGGTGATTTGGTACGTTCAACAGATTGAGCGTATTTTTACAATCATTATACTTGGTCAAATGTTGACATCGAGTTTACTCACGTGTCTTGTCGGATTTCAATTGCTGTCCGTAAGTAATTAAAATTGTATATCAAATTCGGTTAATAATTTCAGAAAAACTCAGGCCAAAAATCCTAATTTCAAACTTAGTTCAGGATAATGATTTTTTATGATATAATAACTATTTGTCTTCACGTGCATGTATCACGCACAGGGCATAGTTGAAATTACCAAACGTTATATTTTCATCGCCTATATGTGTGGATGCATTGTTCAATTAATTACGTACACGTTTACGTGCAACGAAATAACAGTGGCTAGTTTACAATTAACGGATGTAGCATTTCACGCAGACTGGTACGTTACGCCTTACGATGAAGGTGGACGAAGTATAAGGCACGGAATAAAATTTCTTATGCAACGTACACAGCGTCCATTACGTTTAACTGCCGGAGGATTCTTTCCAGTATCTTTGGATTCCTTTACGAAGGTGATAATTTTGGAAAATATCATGATTGCAATGTATATATTGATTAACGATACTCGTATTGTTATTGTATTGCTTAATTATTATAATAATCACTAACTGCCGACTTATGGTAAATCAAATTGTCATTATTAGGTAATCAGTACAGCAATGTCTTATTTTACTATACTGCGAGAACGAGAAATCCATGCTGCCTGATTTCACGATTTTCACTGTTCACGATTTTCCCTTCTGCATTTCAAGACACCATGTTCCGACATTGTCGCTAAGTAAGGAAATTATAATAATACATATATAAAAAAGTAATAACAAAGATACGTTGCACGAAATACACGACAGAGTTCGCTCAATTTTGTTTCTCCTGCAATTAAATAATCGAAGTCAGTGTTGCCGCAGGGGAGCGATATATCGCAGCAAATGGTATAACGTGACGAACTATGAGAATGGCAGAGCTACAAGACAAGTATTGATAATAACGGGGTAAAACTGTAGAATACGACTGCTTCTTGCAGGGTTACACATAGAAAAGAAAACTTAACGATTTACAGCCAATTTTAAGGAGTCGTATTCTGCAGTTTAGCCATCATTTTCTGTATCACACATGTAAATATATATATATTGTAACGTGGCGTTACAGAGCCGAAGAGGATATCATCTAGGTATGACCTAAAAATAAATAACTAGGACTTATCAGGTCGGACAGTGGGTTCGGTGGCACAGTGGTAAGTTCCCGAGTTGGCAGTCCGAAATTATCGAATTCGATTTCCGATCAGAACTTATTTTTCGGAAATTCCTAGTTCTCTAGCGCTCCCTGATGGCCCTGTGGATAAATTTATTACAGCGGGGGCGAGCCGGGCACCCCGTGATAATATATATTTTCAGTCAGCACTATCCATACATCACTGTACTACATAGGGCGAATGAGAATGACTAATTATAAGAAACCCTAATGAATTTAATAATTCATAATATAGCAAATACTCGATGTTAGACAATGTATTTGAGCAGCTTAACACACAAAAATACTCACCCTTTTAGTTGCGTAAAACAGAACACACATAAACACAGAAAACAAATGCTTCAAATATGTTGATGATATGGCTGCTTTATTTAATGCATCACAGCTATCACGCCAGGCAAAAATGTAATTTCTTGATGTTTATCGAAAAAAAAACATAAAACCGCACACACCGATATTTTTCACACACACAATAATTATTTAGGCACCAGAGTCACGGCAAAGAATACTAAAATGACCAAGCCATTCCCTGCATAGGGAAATATTAAAGAAAAACACGCACAGCGTCATTATACGATTTTAAAGCGTCCCAGCGCCATGTTGCTTTAGCTACAAGTTTCAATATATGCCAATAGTTCATTGATATTTCACGAAAAACTCTCATAAAACCGCACATTTTATTACAAACAAAACAGTTATTTAGGCACAACAATCACAGTAAAGAAAATTAAAACAACCCAAAGATTTTTACGGCTAAGCAAACCACACAATGCATTACTTCGCGGCTTTGATGAGTCCCATTGCCAGGTTGCTTTAGTTACAAGTTTTAATACTTGCTCGTAGGTGGCTCCACTGTTGTAGCGTCGCCAATGACGTAACGAATGAATTTCTACTACAGAACTGTACTACTGTACTACAGAACTGAAGAGTAAAACTGTAATAACTTTGCGAAATAAATCCGGTTTCATTTCGTTTCCGATTTGCATACGGTACGCAATGAAACTCCTTTTCGTTAAAACTTACTTCCTTATTGATAAGAAAACAGTTTACAAAAAGCAAAAGGATTGCAGCAAACATCATTTATGGTAAGTAAACCTACGGGAACATCGCTTTCACTATACATATGTAATATTACTAATATATATTTTGTCTATAGGTAGTCATGATTTTCTTCTTTTCCACATTTCAAACCCGTTTGGTAAGTCTTATCAATATCATATATTTGGAAATTATCACTCCCATACATATTTACTTCAGCATTGCATGAAATTAGTATATGATAATATCTGAATTGTTATTCATTAATAGTGAAGTAATCCATCATAGAGAAATAAAGCAATGTCTCTATAATAAGTACAAACACTGTTATCCAAAATATTAGTCTTAACACTGAAAAGAATACGGGATACAGGTCTCTTCTATGCCACGCATCTTTTGTAGGGTTAAAGAAGAATGAACGAGACCGTTCGCAATCTGTTACACATTTATGCATTTCGAAAATGTGGTCTTCGAAAAAAAAAGTGTCAAAAATTCGGTTAATATATGAAAATATTGCGCCATCTACTTTTGGCATTTTAGTATTCTAATCGGCGTCAATTTAATTAAATTACTCATCAACCTATAAATACAATTGCGTGTGCGCGCATACTTATTTATATGCAACCCCTTTTCAGTAATGGCGGGCCTATAAATAGGTATATATTATATTTCATAGAATTATGCCTGATAAAGTACTTTATTAATACACCGAGGACACAAGTCTCCAGTGTCTATAAAAAATTAGAATTTGTTTTTCTTATGCGGTTTAGAAAATCAGAAAGCACTGTAAATATACTACCAGTACAATAGCAGTTTCTATTGTACTGAATTACGTACAGTTGAACGAGACAGTAATGACTACATAATAGTAAGTGAATCATATTCTATTATTCGTTAAATTATCTTTCAATTTAGTCATTATGCAGTTTTTACAGTACCCTTTCTAAATATAATGTGTCATAATATCACAAGATACTTTAATAGGAATTTTTAAATTTCATTTGTCAATAGAAATTATAAAAAGAATTACATAGAGTGCTGTTCTTCCGTCTTCCTCTTTTTTTCACAGCTGTCGTAGTACATAATTTCTCTCATGTACCTATTATTCCGATATTATAGATATATTATTCAAAACGCATAAGGGAAAAGCGTCTACGACGGCATAGCAAATAACATACTAAAAGTACCTTTTACCCACACCTAATCGAGAACCCGATATTAGCTCTATGAGGAATAATAATAACGAAGGGATTTTTCAAAAACAATGACTAAAGTTGTAATTCTTGGCTTCTGAGTAATATATAGGGTTGAGAATTGTTGATGTTAACCGACTTGCATAAATTCACCTTTTCATTATTAGTAGTACTTATATGACTGTGAGTAAAGTAATATTAAATAGTATATTACACTACAAGGGCAGAAAACTGAGGTTTCGGCACTGCTCGATAGAATGCCCGAGGCGAAGCCGAGGGCCTTTTATCGAGCAGTTCCGGGTGCTCAGTTTACTGCCCGTGTGGTGTATACTATTTTTCTTTATACCATGGTTGAAAGTACATGATAGATGCATCGATTTCAGTGCAGAAAGCCTTGGATCTTTGCTGTGTAGACCCCTATCGGAGCACAGCAAAAATCCAAGACTTTCTGCACTGAAATCGATGCGTCGATCATGTACTTTCGACCATGGTATGAAGAAAACTTATTTATTTAAATGTATCATTGAATTTTACATTGGATATATTGGAACAGACATTACAGAGAGCTCGTTGCCATTCAAAGTAATGGTATACGACTTGCCACTTCAAAATACATTATGTTACATAATAGCGCTTTCCATTGAGGTAATTTAAAACACTATTATAGTAGTAACAAAAATATATTAAAATACTATATATAAAATTTTAATATCAACATAAGATACGTACGAAACTTCAATACTGGAATTTCTTGCCCAAAATAAAGAATTGTATAGTCAACCTTGAGCTTGACTTGAGTTTCATCTTTTAAAGGGTTTTTCCAAAAACAATGATTCATATATTGTTCACCAAATAATTGAAACTGCCAGCACAGGCATTTGCACTCTAACATTTGGATCGTACTTCTACTACACATTAATATTTATGTCTGACCAGTTTAAAATCTTACAGCGGAGGTTGGAAAATGTATATAAGATGCAATTAAAAAGTGAAACTATAAAATCAGCATATAATTCTTATGAAGACAAGGCTGTTTACGAAAAGCTCAAAAACTGTATTAAGCGACATCAGTTACTACAATAATTTGGTACATAGGAAAACTGGAAGGTTAATTCTGCTACGCACTGCTAATGCTATTAAGCATTTTCATAATACTTTGTTTCTCTGGCTTTCAACTGGTTTTAGTAAATACAATAAATTTTCATCAAGCACTCAATTATTATTTTTACCATAAAACCAGTTTGAGTTCCAATAACGAATATTTCCCAATCTTCTCCACAAAACACAGACAAATATCATGATATCTAATTGAAATACAGTAAAAATTCCACAGCTTCAATTTCTCCTCTTCACCAAACTAAGTTAACAAGTAGAGCATTCCCCTACCACCGTGCACACCATTCAAATGATAATAACGTATAGAAATACAGTACTAAGCATTATAAAAAATATGCTCTGCCGTGTGACCGGTTTGACGGTAAGACTATGAAAATATGGGAGGGAGACTATGGAACTATGGAACTTCGATTGAACCTCATTATCAAACAGGGTACGGAAGTTGTCAGTTTCCATTGTAAAATTCTCAGCATTGAATATGCTTCCGTCGACACCATGCAACTTACTCTATTCGCTCACTCTTGGAATGAAATTACATTCTTATTCAACTAAACTTAATGATGTTTTATATTGAATAATGTTAATGAATATTCTATTTTTAGAGTTCTCTATATAGTATAATAAACATGCTTTCAATTACGGTGTATAGCTAATGGTCCAAGGGGTTGAAGCTATAATTTTATAACACAGAAATAAAATTGCAGCGTAATGACGAGTTCGGTTTAATAAACATATCAAAGAGATTAAATTGATCAAAGTGTCATACGAGTTCAAAGTGAAAACTTCATCGATAATGCAAATCTGTGTTAGTGACGCTTCGATCAAGTGGGGCTGAAAAAAACAAAGAAATGAAAGATGAAGGAGAAGAGGAAGCCGCTATTACATTTCGATCCTGCATGCATTACGTTTCCTATTCTTGGTTGCAATAGGACAGTCCCCGCATTATGAATAGTAAAAAAAATGCCGACTATTGTGGAAGGTTACACATCGACGAGAATATCGCAATTGCTAATGACACTTATTGGTATGAAACGCGGTAGCACTAAACACGAACAGTTGTTGATAAACACGTTATTGGTCTACATATTCACGACGATTTTAATTGCAATAAGTATCGAAAGTTCAGATTTATTTTGTTCACGGAACGATCTCCATGTAAGCAGTGTTTCGTCGACTATGGCACTTTTTGATCTAGCGTTTGATTTAAGTGAAAATGTGGTCTTATCGTATAATACAGAAATCTCCGTGCTTATCAGATTTTTGATGCAATTATAGGCCCTCACTTATAATGCACCGTGTTCCTTCACCGTGACATTCGATTTTGTAAAATTACTGATATTCACGTACAAGCGTCATGAACTGCATGAGCTGCATAAATTTACTGAAGATACGTTTTGGAATAAGGATTACAATGAACTGGATAAAGCAATACTGGACAAGTGCGATACTACAAGTGCCATTGGAATGTGTATATTAGCTCTGGTATCAACTATCCTTACATTTCATTATTTGACGGGACCATACTTGGGTAAGTCTTAAATGATTTATCTTAACAGATAATTGAAAGATAAAACAACAAAGACCTACAATAATTATAATACGTAATTACCATTCAGCACCTGACAAGAACAAATAATAATTACAAAATAAATTAATATCTTATCTCGAATAGAAATTATTTGTATTCCGTGTAAGAATTGAACTATATTTATACAATTTAGATGCCTTAGGAACAAATACCACTGAGAGAGCGTTACCGTTTCGAGTAGTGTTCAACTTGCCACTTACAGTGACCCCATATTATGAGATATTGTATGGTACTGAGGTAAGTCTCGTGGGACGTATAATAATAATAAAAGTTATAATTAAGACAAAAAAAAATAGTATTCAAAGTACGAGTCTCGTAACAGTGAAATAATTTTAGTTCTACTTTACGTATACAAATTTTACTTTCCGTGGTACTCCGGTTGATACTCGTTCGTGTACTCTGTACAAAAAATATAGAGGAAACACTAAAACGCCCAAATTATTATTTATATGTATAATCACTGATAACAAGTTCAAATTATTGACATGCTGCTGACATAAATAATATCCATTAGGCGATTGGAGCAGTTAGTGTATGCGTGTGCAGCGTAGCGTTCGCCTCGTACCTATTCTACACGTCCATCTTTGTTGCGGGCTACTTTAAAATCTTGCAGCGAGAGTTAGAGAACGTGTGCGGGGTAGAACTAGAAAGTGTAAATCCAAAATCATCATACAATAATAATGATACTATGGTTGCATACAAAAAACTGAAGAAGTGCGTCGTGCAACATCAACTACTGATTTGGTATTTGGATAAACTGGAAAGACTATTCTCCTACATATTGTTGATGCTCGTATTATGTAGCGTCATAATACTCTGCTTTTCTGGATTTCAAATAATTTTGGTAAGTGCCATTTTTCATTATCGTCCGAGGAACAGGTATTGTCCTAGGACTAATTAGCATTCCAATAATTCATCCTTTTTATCGAAGCACAGCAAAATTATTATCGAACAATCCATGCTATGTGAATAAGTGCTATATGCAGAAAGTAATCGAAGAAGCCAAACGTCATACAAATTTTTGTTCTAAACTGAAATATTTTGTTAACAGGGAGATGGAACCACGAAACTCCATCGTCAAATTATAAGCGGAGAATTTATCATGGCTGCTCTGGCTGAAACAGTCCTCTTTGCTTTCTCGTGCAATGAAATATTGGAAGCCAGCGCCGCTATTGGGGAAGCTGCGTACCGATGCAAATGGTACAACTTACCGTGTGACGAAAATGGTCGAGCACTGAGACAGGGATTGACAATAATGGTCATGAGGTCCTACAAGCCGTGCTCGTTGACAGTTGGCAAATTTTGTCCCATGACTCTAGAAGTGTTCACTTCCGTAAGTATTAATTAGTTCATAATAAAAATCTATTTGCTGAGAAATTTATTCACCCTCTTTTAATGATCTACGCTTGTTTTAGATACTGAGTACGTCATTGTCATATTTCACGGTATTACGGTCAATGAATGAAAGCGAGTGATGCATTTCATTTGGATAAAAATTAGAATTTTTTGGAATTTAGTTTAAAGCGTTTAAAAAATGAAAAGCACTGTACACTGTAGAGTGCATGAGTAGCTGTACATATAATATATTCTATATATCGCACGGTACTGAATTAGTAGGCATAGTTCAATGAGGCAATAATGGCATCGTAATGCTAAGGGAATGATATTACAGTATTTATATAATTGCCTTTCAATTCTGGTAATTACAATAATCGTTTCACTGCACTCGTCAGAAATATAAGGTGTCGATAAATATTTGATGGTGAATTATAAAAGAATTGCAAATAGCGGTGATCTCTTATCTCCCTCTCAATTCTCACTATTTCTTATCCAAGTAACTTTAATGGTGTTTAACAAATAATAATGATAACAACTATTCTGTTTCTGGAGTTATCTATATGGTATAATAGGCATGCTTTCAGTTACGGTGTATAGCTAAGGGTGCAAGGGGTCGTAGATAATTTTATAACGAAGAAAAAAAATTGCACGGTAACGACGAGTTCGGTTTAATAATCATATCAAAGAGATTAAACTGATCAAAGTGTCATACGAGTTCAAAGTGAAAACTTCATTGATAATGCAAATCTATGATACTCACGGTTGGATCCAGTGGCGCTGAAAGAAGGAAGGAAATGAAAGATTAAGAAGAAGAGGAAACCGCTATTACATTTCGATCCGGTACTCATTACGTTTCCTACTCTTGGCTGCAATAGGCCAGTCGTCGCATCGTGAGCAGTAAGGAAAATGCCGAATATGGTGGAAGGTTACATATCGACGAAGATATCGCAAATTCTAATGACACTTATTGGTATGAAACGCGGTAAAACTAAACGTGAACAGTTGTTAATAGACGGGTTATTGGTTTATATATTTGCGACGGTTTTAATCGCAATATCTGTAGAAAATGCGGATTTAATTTATTCACGGAACGATCTCTATGTAAGCATTTACTTTTTGACCTCGCGTTTGATTTATGTAAAAAGGTAGTCTTATCGTATAATACAGAAATCTCTGTGCTTATCAGATGTTTAATGCAATTGTAGGCACTCACTTACAATGCACCATGTTCCTTCGTCGTGACATTCGATTTTGTAAAATTACTGATATTCACGTACAAGCGTCATGAACTGCATGAACTGCATAAATTTACTGAAGATACATTTTGGAATAAGGATTACAATGAACTGGATAAAGCAATACTGGACAAGTGCGATACTACAAGTGCCATTGGAATGTGTATATTAGCTCTAACAACAAGTAGCGTTACATTACATTATTTGATAGGACCATACTTAGGTAAGTGTTAAACTATTTATCTTAACAGATAATTCACGGATAAAATAATAAACGTTTAAAATAATTACAATTCGTAATTACTACTCAGCACCTGACAAGAACAAATAGTAATTACAGAATAAATTGATATTTTATTTCGAGTAGCAATTATTTCTATTCTGTGTAAGAACTAAACTATATTTATACAATTTAGATGCTTCAGGAACAAATACCACTGAAAGAACGTTACCGTTTCGAGTAGTATTCGACTTGCCACTTACCGTGACCCCATATTATGAGATATCATATGTTATTGAGGTAAGTCTCATCGGAAGTATAATAACAATAAAAGTTATAAAGTTTAAAAAAAAATCGTGTTCAAACTACCAGTCTCATAAAAGTGACATAATTTTAGTTCTACTTTATGTATACAAATTTTACTTCATGTGGTACTCCACTTGATACTCATTCGTGTATTCTGTACAAATAATATAGACAAAACACTGAAACGCCTAAGTTATTATTTATATAATCATTGATGATAAGCTTCAATTGTTGACATGCTACTGACAAAAATAATATCCGTTAGACGATTGGAGTAATTAGTGTATGTGTGTGCAGCATAGCGTTCGCCTCCTATCTATTCTACACGTGCATCTTTGTTTCCGGCCACTTTAAAATCTTGCAGCGAGAATTAGAGAACGTGTGCGAGGTAGAACTAGAAAATACAAACACAAAATCATCATGCAATAATAATGATACTGAGCTTGCATACGAAAAACTGAAAAAGTGCGTCGTGCAACATGAACTACTAATTTGGTATTTGGGTCAACTGGAAAGGGTATTCTGCTACATACTGTTAATGCTCGTATTATGTAGCGTCATAATGCTCTGCTTTTCTGGATTTCAAATAATTTTGGTAAGTGTCATCATTCATTATTATCAGAGGATTAGATGTTGTCCTAGGACTAATTAGCATTCCAATAATTAATGCTCCTTCATCCTTTTCCCAAATCACAGAAAAATTGTTATCGAATAATGTATGTTATGTGAATAAGTGCCATATACAAAAAGTAATTATAGGAGCCTGTTAATACAGAGGTATTTATTCAAAAATAGAAACACCCTTCTACACACTAAAAAGTTTTTCTTAGCAATCTGCAGAAACAAAACAAAACACAGCAATGACGTATCGCTCGAAGAATATTCTTCTAACAGAGCAAAACGTTATAAAACTTTTTGTTCTAAACTGAAATATTTTGTTAACAGGGAGATGGAACCACGAAACTCCATCGTCAAGTTCTAAGCGCAGAATTTATCATGACTACTCTGGCTGAAATAGTCCTCTTCGCTTTCTCGTGCAATGAAATATCGGAAGCCAGCGCCGCTATTGGGGAAGCTGCGTATCGATGCAAATGGTACAACTTACCGTGTGATGAAAATGGTCGAGCACTGAGACAGGGATTGACAATAATGGTCATGAGATCCTACAAGCCGTGCTCGTTGACAGTCGGCAAATTTTGTCCTATGACTCTACAAGTGTTCAATTCCGTAAGTGTTATAAAGTTCATATTAAAAACTCTATTTGCTGAGAAATTTAATCACCCTGTTTTAATGATCTGTGTTTGTTTTAGGTACTGAGTACTGCATTATCATATTTTACGGTATTACGGTCAATGAACGAAAGCGAGTGATGAATTTCATAAATAAATCTAAGAGCTGATGGGTTTCATTGGGATAAAAATTAGAATTCCTTAGAATTTTTGTTAAAGCGTTTAAATAATGAAAAAACACTGTACACTATGGAGTGCATGAGTAGCTGTACATATAATATATTCTATATATCGCACGGTACTGAATTAGTAGGCATAGTTCAATGAGGCAATAATGGCATCGTAATGCTAAGGGAATGATATTGCAGTATTTATATAATTGCCTTTCAATTCTAGTAATTACAATAATCGTTTCACTGCACTCTTCAGAAATATAAGGTGTTGATAAATATTTGATGGTGAATTATAGAAGAATTACAAATAGCTCTGTGGTCTCTTATCTCCCTCTCAATTTTCACTATTTCTTATCCAAGTAACTTTAATGGTGTTTAACAAATAATAATGATAACAACTATTCCGTTTCTGGAGTTATCTATATGGTATAATAGGCATGCTTTCAGTTACGGTGTATAGCTAAGGGTGCAAGGGGTCGTAGATAATTTTATAACACAGAAATAAAATTGCAGCGTAATGACGAGTTCCGTTTAATAAACATATCAAAGAGATAAAATTCATCAAAGTGTCGTACGAGTTCAAAGTGAAAACTTCATTGATAATGCAAATCTACGTTACTGACGGTTGGATCAAGTGGGACTCAAAGAAATAAAGAAATGAAATATTGAAGAGAAGCGGAAGTCGCTTTTATATTTCATGCATTACGTCGCATGCATTACGTTTCCTATTCTTGGCTGCAATAGTCCAGTCGTCGCATCGTGAGCAGTAAGGAAAATGCCGAATATGGTGGAAGGTTACATATCGACGAAGATATCGCAATTTCTAATAGCACTTGTTGGTATGAAACGCGGTAAAACTAAACGTGAACAGTTGTTAATAGACGGGTTATTGGTTTACATATTTGCGACGGTTTCAATCGCAATATGTGTAGAAAATTCGGATTTAATTTATTCACGGAACGATCTCTATGTAAGCGTTCATTCGCCGTATTTTTTCACTTTTTGATATTGCGTTTGATTCATATGAAGACGTGGTCTTATCATATATTGCAAAAATCTATATGCTTATCAGAGTTTTAATGCAATTGTAGGCACTCACTTATAATGCACCATGTTCCTTCGCCGCGACATATGATTTCGTAAAATTACTGATATTCATGTACAAGCGTCATGAACTGCATGAACTGCAGAAATTTACTCAAGATACATTTTGGAATAAGGATTACAATGAACTGGATAAAGCAATACTGGACAAGTGCGATAGTACAAGTGCCTCCGGAATGAGTGTACTATCTGTACTAGCAACCATAGTTGCAATTCATTATTTGACGGGACCATACCTAGGTAAGTCTTGAACTATTTATCTTGACGGATAATTCACGGATAAAAACAATAAACGTTTAAAATAATTATAATGCGCCATTACTATTCAGCACCTGACAAGAACGAATAGTAATTACAAAATAAATTCATACCTTAACTCGAGTAGAAATTATTTGTTTCTTGCGTAAGAACTAAACTATATTTATACAATTTAGATGCCTTAGGAACAAATACCACTGAGAGAGCGTTACCGTTTCGAGTAGTATTCAACTTGCCACTTACCGTGACTCCATATTATGAGATCTCATATGTCATTGAGGTAAGTCTCATGGGAAGTATAATAATAATAAAAGTTATAATCAAAACAATAAAATCGTATTCAAACTGTAACAGTCTCGTAACAGGGACATAATTTTAGTTTTACTTAACGTATATAAATTTTACTTTTTCTGGTACTCCACTTGGTACTCATTTGTGTACTCTGTACAGAAAATATAGAACAAACACTAAAACGCCCAAGTTATTGTTTATATAATCACTGATAATAAGCTTAAGTTACTGACATGCTGCTGACATAAATAATATCCATTAGGTGATTGGAGCATTTAGTGTAGGTCTGTGCAGCGTAGCGTTCGCCGCGTATCTATTCTACACGTGCACCTTCGTTTCCGGCCACTTTAAAATCTTGCAGCGAGAGTTAGAGAATGTGTGCGAGGTAGAACTAAAAATTTTAAGCACAAAATCGTCATACAGTAATAATGATACTAAACTTGCATACGAAAAGTTCAAAAAGTGCATCGTGCAACATGAACTACTTATTGGGTATTTGGGTAAACTGGAAAGTCTATTCTCCTACATATTCTTGATGCTCGTATTATGTATCGTCATAATACTCTGCTTTTCTGGATTTCAAATAATTTTGGTAAGTGTCATTTTTCATTATCATCTGAGGAATAGGTGTTGTCCTAGGACTAATTACCATTCCCATAATTAATGGTCCTTCACTCTTTTCCCAAAGCACAGAAAAATTATTATTGAGCAGTCTATGTTATGTGAATAAGTGCTATATACAAAAAGTAATTGAAGGAGCCTGTTAATACAGAGATATTTATTCAAAAATAGAAACAGCCTTCTACGCACGAAAATGTTTTTCTTAGCAACCTCCAAAAACAAAATAAATGAATCAAAAACGCATACCATTCAATGAACAAAGCAATGATGTACTGCTCGAAGAATATTGTTCTAACAGAGCAAAACGTTATAAAACTTTTTGTTCTAAACTGACATATTTTGTTAACAGGGAGATGGAACCACGAAACTCCATCGTCAAATTCTAAGCGCAGAATTTATTGTGACTACTTTGACTGAAACAGGCCTCTTTGCTTTCTCGTGCAATGAAATATCAGAAGCCAGCGCCGCTATTGGGGAAGCTGCGTATCGATGCAAATGGTACAACTTACCGTGTGACGAAAATGGTCGAGCACTGAGACAGGGATTGACAATAATGGTCATGAGGTCCTACAAGCCGTGCTCGTTGACAGTTGGCAAATTTTGTCCCATGACTCTACAAGTGTTCACTTCCGTAAGTGTTAATAAGTTCATATTAAAAATTCTATTTGCTGTGAAATTTATTCATCCTTTTTTAATGATCTATGCTTGTTTCAGGTGCTGAGTACGGCACTCTCATATTTTACGGTATTACGGTCAATGAATGAAAGCGAGTGATGAATTTCATTTGGATAAAAATTAGAATTTTTTGGAATTTTTTTTAAAGCGTTTGAAAAATGAAAAGCACTGTACACTGTAGAGTGCATGAGTAGCTGTACATATAATATATTCTATATATCGCACGGTACTGAATTAGTAGGCATAGTTCAATGAGGCAATAATGGCATCGTAATGCTAAGGGAATGATATTACAGTATTTATATAATTGCCTTTCAATTCTGGTAATTACAATAATCGTTTCACTGCACTCGTCAGAAATATAAGGTGTCGATAAATATTTGATGGTGAATTATAAAAGAATTGCAAATAGCGGTGATCTCTTATCTCCCTCTCAATTCTCACCATTTTTTATCCAAGTCAGTTCTATAGTCGTATCGTTCCATATTCTCCAAGTAATTTGAACGGTGTTTTATAAGGAATAATGATAATAACTATTCTATTTCTGGAGTTCTCTATATGGTATAATAGACGTGCGTTCAGGTACGGTGTATAGCTAATGGTCCAAGGAGTCGAAGCTAATTTTATGGCAAGGAAAAAAAATTGCAGCGTAATGACGAGCTCGGTTTAATAGACTTAGCAAAGCGATTAAATCGATCAGTGCCATACGAGTTCAAAGTGAGAACTTCATTGATAATGCAAATCTACGTTACTGACGGTTGGATCAAGTGGGACTCAAAGAAATAAAGAAATGAAAGATTGAAGAGAAGCGGAAGTCGCTTTTATATTTCATGCATTACGTCGCATACATTACGTTTCCTATTCTTGGCTGCAATAGTCCAGTCGTCGCATCGTGAGCAGTAAGGAAAATGCCGAATATGGTGGAAGGTTACATATCGACGAAGATACCGCATTTTCTAATACCACTTGTTGGCATGAGACGCGGTAGAACTAAACGTGAACAGTGGTTAATAGACGGGTTATTCGTTTAACGTTATTGGTTTGACGGTAATAGAAAACCGTCATATATACTAATAATGATACTATGCTTGCATACGAAAAACTGAAAAAGTGCATCGTGCAACATCAACTACTAATTGGGTGTTTGGATAAACTGGAAAGTCTATTCTGCTACATATTGTTTATGCTCGTATTATGTAGCGTCATAATACTCTGCTTTTCTGGATTTCAAATAATTTTGGTAAGTGTCATTATTATCAGAGGAATAGATATTGTCCTAGGATTAATTAGCGTTCAAGTAGTTAATGCTCCTTCATCCTTTTCCCGAAGCACAGAAAAATTGTTATCGAACAATCTATGCTATGTGAATAAGTGCTATATGCAGAAAGTAATTGAAGGAGCCAAACGTCATAAACATTTTTGTTCTAAACTGAAATATTTTGTTAACAGGGAAAAGGAGCCACGAAACTCCATCGTCAAATTCTAAGCATAGAATTTATGAAGGGTGGTCCGACTGAAACAGCCCTTTTCGCTTTCTCGTGCAATGAAATATTGGAAGCCAGCGCCGCTGGTGGTACAATATTGGCAAATGGTACAAGTTACCGTGTGATGAAAATGGTCGAGCGCTGAGACAGGGATTGACAATAATGGTCATGAGGTTCTACAAGCCATGCTCATTGACAGTTGGTAAATTTTGTCCCATGACTCTACACGTGTTCACTTCCGTAAGTGTTCATGAATTATATGGGCATGTAATTATCAAGTGTTTCCATAATCCGATATTCATTTTATACCATTATCATGCGGCCATAGTGTTTTATATCCAATCTATCTAATTACAGTTTGTATATCCCATTTGTGATAACTTCAAATATGTACGTTGTTCAGGTACTGAGTAAAGCGCTTTCCTATCTCACCGTATTACGTGGAATGAACGAAAATGAGTGATCAATTCTTCGACGCGTTGCTGATGAGATATGATGTTTTCAATTTTATTTCACACCAATGAAATATCATACGTCAAAATGATGTGTCCTTGTTACGTGGATTGTGATCTGTGATACAATGCAACTTTAGTGCATTATTATTACATAATAATCAACATGATTATATTCATTCTTCAGGTTATTTTATTTTTACTTAAACGTTGTAACGTATTTCCTTTTCGTAACCCTACACCGATAGCAAAACTCAAGAGAACGAACTATCTTCGAGAACCAATCTACGTTACCTTCGGCCGTCCACCCGTCGTTCGTGCATCCGCAAGCCAGGCGGGCGCCAGCCAATTCTTTTTTCACC
>JARQTC010000811.1:482953-505649 GCA_030142495.1 Cephus runcator
GGTACTCTCCTCTGCCGGGCAACTCGGTACGTCGAGACTATCTCCCCACGGCAGATTCGAGCACCTCGACCTCACCTGAATCATAACAAAATCTTACGAGAGCCTTGACATAACTATGCGAATCAACCCGAGAGCGTAGCTTCTGAGCAGGGTGGCGATCCGAAAGGAACCAGAAATCGAGAACGTTATCTGTATCGGTAACCGGAGCCGTCTTGGGACCTTGATTCGAAAAATCACGTCACAACGTATAAGTAATCCATAAATTTCTTACAAGTCACGCAGTGATCTCTGCTGCCTGTGATCGGAGTTTACGCAAACTTGTGTGGAATTATGCTGTTGGGTTCATGTCCGTGCTTCGATGCATCCGTGCGTCGATTTTACCAGCTGACGCATGATTCTATACATGCTCCTATGGGTATAACAGAAAATTGTAAAAAATAATTTTTCACCTTACTGTTGCGATTATTTTTCTTCTTATGCTTTTTAAAGCACATTTTTTTATTATAGTTGTAGTATCGGAGAACGTCGGTAAGATCGCTCTTTGCTTACGCATGGTTACTGTCATTGATTCCTGAACATTGTCAGATTCAGGAGATGGCGACACTGGTGGCTTTTTGGGTCGCTCGTTAATATGATTAAATTAATGAGTAGCAATTATGTGGCTGTGGATGATTAATAATCTTCTCGTTGTCATACTGGTGCGAATTCTCGTTATTTTCCTGTGCATATCCTAGGTGCAAAAATAAGCGTGACAATGATGCTATGAAATTCTGCAAATATGCTGCTAATGGTATACCATGTATCTCCATAATCCACGAATGTAAACGCAAATCGACTCGATGCACTAAACAAATATTTATATTTAATAAAAAGCTAGTACAGTGTATTAAGAGAATACTGAATATGCTTTTCAATTAGATACCTATATTTATTTTTCAAGTTAGTTTACCCACCCAATGTTAAATATAAAAATATTTTGCATAAAAAACTCCACACTCCACAATACTTTCACACGTGCAAAATATATTCCAAATGACTATTTGAATGGTAGGTGATGAAGAGCAATCACAGCCCTGATGACTAATAAATTTGATGATTGTGTATTTTATCATTTGCATGCATCTAGTTAACTTGTAAAGCTTATACAACAAAAGCATTACTTTAAAGCTGAACATTTCATGACTGTCATATTTTTATATAAATTTTTTCAATTGTAACATCCACCATCAAAATTTGAAACAACCTGTCCACGATCAACAACAATTAACAGCAATACATACCATTGTTGATGTATTAATTGAATTGTTCATCTTAATGTAAAAAAGCAGATTTGATTCGTTTAACAAATATTTATTTTTAACACGTAGACACTATACGCCATGTATCTCCAGCAAGAATCATGTTGATACTCTGGAACACAGATAGGAATAATTAATAAATTTCATATTCATAGTATTTGTATGACCACAATTTTCAAGATCACCAAGAAAGATTCCAGCACCGAAACTCGGTCTAATTATTCGTAAAAGATTTGGAGGGATTGAAAATATTAAAATTTACTGGAATCCAGCACATCCCACCAATTTATCATCACAGCATCCAGACACTACGCTTCCATACGTTGATCCAAGACGCGGTCAAAAGTTCCACTGAAACGCAATTCCTTGATTTCGAAGCAGGTGAAACATTGATGGATTATCGATTACGTGTAATCATCTTAACCACCTCGGACTGAACTGAATAATATCGGAGACCTCCGGTTCTGTGTCTCTACCAAGGGACTATAAAATGCAAAAAACAATCAGTTCAAATTGACCATCACTTTAAATGGGCATGTAAAAGAGACGCGTGGAATCGAAAGGCTTCCAGGATCAAAGGGGTGTCAAGTTTGACGAGCCCAACGTACCATTATCTGTCGCCATTATCGTAATTGCTCTACGCCTCGAGACTCGTTCTGCAGTATCAGCCGTTATCAGACCAGGATATGGACACGCATAGAAACAAATACTTTTCGATAAAGGTGACGAAATTTTTTATGAAAATCGTCGGCATATGGCTCCCAGAAAGCAAGCATGAACAATTTGTCTTGGACGTGTCTCTGTTCGTTACCATCGCTGGCATTGTTATTTCACTTCTATTTGAGATGGTGGATATTTACAAATATCCATTTAACTTCAACGTAAGTACGATTGCTTGTCATATTTCGATTTCATTATTTTCCCCTCTATCTAACTGTCTATAGTCCTACGCAATTGACTTGTCCGACAAGTGTTTTTCTGCCTGTCGATTTTTGCACTTTCGTTCATCTCAATGCTATCGCTAATATCCACGAAATTTCTCTAGATGCCTGCACTTTTCCAACAGCTCGCATTCGACCACCTGTAGCATTTGTTTTGGCATTTTGCCTATGGTCGCACAGTCTAATTTTCTCGGAGTCATCATATACATATATGCAATCGTTCCGGATGTCTCTGTCAAAATAATTGAAAGTATCTACAAGAGATTTCAGTTTGAAACTGATGTACAATTTTATTACGCTTTGCTGTGAATTATTTTTTATAATTAATTATTATGCCGTGGACTGTATCTTATTTTTTTATATATATTATTATTATTCTAGGAAGCAGTTTATATAATGTGCAATATACTTACACCAGGTATTGTCTTATTCAAGCTATCAATGATTAGACTTAATCGAAAGTCTTTATACGAACTTATCGATATATGTCAAACGAAATTTTGGCACGACGATTACGATGAATTTGGTATTGCCATCTTGCAAAGTTGCGAAACGAAATGTATCCTTTTGATTACTTCATTTATGTCTTTTGCACTATTCACAGCTATTACCTATACTGTAAGATCGATCATAGGTAGATATATTTAACTTTTTACATTCTGTATTCTGCAATCAGATTAATCGCAATGTTATGTGACAGATAATATCGGTAAAACTGGAACAGACAAAATATTACCATTTACGATGTGGCTCAATGAGACTATGGCAAAAGCACCGTATTTTCAATTGCTATTCATTTTTGAGGTATTGCATCAAAAAACGATAGTCATTGATCCGTGTATAATTTAAGATTATTTGTATTTTGGATATAGATTTTATTATTTATCGATTGTCGTATATTGATATACATTTTTGGGCATTCAGGGAACTATACTGTGTTACTTGGGAGTCGGTTTTTTTTGCATCGACAATTTCTTTTGTATAATCAATATTCACGTTGCTGGTCAATTCAAAATACTCCAAAGCAAATTGGAAAGATTGTGCGGACCAACTGATCGTGATGACGACAAAAAGGATGGTGGAATTTGGATAAGAAAAAATCCAGCGACCGTCTTTCAAGAATTTCGAAGTTGCGTTCAACTGCATAAAATGCTTATTTACTACGTGGAAAAAGTCGAAGCCATCTTTAGCCTCATAATACTCTGTCAGGTGATATTGTCGAGTATACTCATGTGTCTGGCCGGTTTTCAAGCAGTTTCTGTGAGTAGTTCGAAGGTTCATTATAATATAATCATAAGTATTTCCGCTAAACTGTAATTTAAAAATATGGACTCTTTTAATATTTCCGGTGCAAAGGACGGCAATTCGCCAACCCAACGTTGTATTTTTACTGCGTATACAATTGGTTGTTTTTTTCAACTATTGCTCTATACGTCAACGAGCAACGAAATAATAGATGAAAGTCTTGGCGTAGCCGATGCGGCTTATCGGGCTCATTGGTATCTTTTGCCTTTCGATAAAACAAGTAAAATTATCAGGGGTGGCTTAGTGCTTGTCATATTACGAGCAAGACGCCCATGTTGTTTAACGGCAGGCAGATTCTTTGCCATATCCTTAGAAACATTTACAAAAGTAAACGCCGATTTGTAATATTGAAAAAATATATTTTCAAAAAATTCCAATATATTTACTTAATATTTTCAGGTGATTAGTACCACCATATCGTACTATACTTTACTAAGGCAACGTGGAGAGTCTTCATAGTATGTCAACTATAAATCATTGTGTAGTATATTATGGTTATCTTGGATAGCAGAATATTTTATTCATAATAAATAAATGCGAGAAAAAAGAATGGAAAAAAAATTTACTTAATTTCAAAAATCTTCCAGAAAAATGCACACTTTTCTTTCTCTTCATGCAGTACAGTTAAGAGAAAAATCTTTAATGTATATAAATTTTGAAAGGGATCTTTGGAAATACAGTAATTGACATCCGGAAAATAATAATCTTAATTGATTTAAAATTTCCTCATCATGTACAGGATTTTGGAAAACACTGTTATTCGACGTACAATGTATTAAATATGAATTATGTAGTGACTTACGTAATTCGATAGCTTCTCTTCTCTTATTTATTCATTAAAATCGTGACGTAGAGTGCTGCCGTACCAGTATACCCCGTTACAGGGGGTAAAGACTTCCCTTTATTATAATAATAATAAAGCTGTAAGACAAGAATTGACAGTAACAGTAATAATGAAATCTCTGAATATTTGTTACACGGCTCGAGATTCTCGCATTGGCATTCTCGCATAGCTCTGAAATTAAATAAATCTAATTGTCAGTTATCGAAATGAAATTGCCACCTCGGTGTCTTGAAATATTTTAATACATCATTTATGACGGGATTTTTTGACTCATGGTCGCAAGGCGACTCTAGCTGCCAATTCGGATAACCTTCTCGCTTTCCGGTTACCTTCGAGGCGCCGCCCTCTCCAGAAGCTACGATTTGCTATTGTTGAGTCGAGGTGCTGAAATCTGCCGCGGAGAGATAGTCTAGACGTACCGAATTGCCCGGCAGAGGAGACGACCCGACGGAGACGTCTCCACGTGGTTGGCAGAGGGCCGGCTCTCTCAATATCCAGAAAATCCTACCGATTTTCTACGTGCGTTTCGGACTTGCAGTGTTGTGCTACAGTGCAGTGCCCACCTGAGTGTCCCCCGGATGCGGCTCTCGGCCTTCGCAATTTATTAATTGGTGCAGGGATTTCCGTCAGAATTCTCCTTTTGGCGGAGTTAAGACTGTCCCACCTCAACTCCCAGGTCGTACCGGATCGTCAGTTCCTGGTGAAAAAAAGAATTGGCCGGCGCCCGCCTGGCATGCGGATGCACGGACGAAGGGTGGACGACCGAAAGAGAGTGGACGGCTCAGGTTAATTCTCGGATTTTGGCTATCGGTGTTGAATCAAGAAAATGCGTTACACACTATAGCAAGTAGACATGCTTGAAGTGAAAATAATTGGATTTGGATATTCTGTCAAGTAATATATTTTAACTAATGGTACTGTTCTATCATGACAGGATATAATGGCAAACGTATACAGAAAAACAACAAGATTCTTATCCAGTACGTATCACTTGATTAAAGTATCGATTTCCCATTAATACGCTCAACGACATGTACGAGCTGCATTGGCAAAATATCTGCTAACTATTACGCCCTTCAGAGTGATATAACTTCTGATTACGTAAAATTTTTCGATATATCAAGCTCTTATATATCATAGTAATTAATTCCCTGATATGGATACCCGAGGTCTATTGTTTTTGGGAATCATTCAATTTTCTTCCTGAATTATAAACTGTCACTTAGTTATCAACTGAACACGTGTTTGATCAAGTGAACTTAATCCAACATTGTAACGTCACGATTATACGTACACTTTTAAAATAATACTTAGATATTGTATATAATTAATATATACAAGTTTTTAAAAAAAATACTCATTTTGTGAAATTTTTTATTAATTTATTATTACTTGTCCGTGCAGATATTGTCTCGTGATTATCATACTATCAATTTACAATTTGATGTAGCTACCGGCGTAAACGAATGGCTGAATGAAATTACAAATTTTATGAATTTTCCATTCGTGACGGTGACACCGACGTTAATAACGTAATGTGACACGAGAAAGGGAAATATATACTGAGTATTGATCACTGATATTTCAATGATCAAAGAACGACGCGCAGACACCTGCCATTACGAATATTACACTAATAATAAAAATTTAAAGCACGACGGAGAAGAACATACCAAAGTGTGTTGTCTCAAAGATGACGTCGGACGAAGACAGAATACTGTCGATTCGAATTTTGAAAATTTCTTTGAAATTGATTGGTACGTGAAAGACGGAGTACGTCAGGCGACCAATATCACTCTCTCAAAAATATATCTATAAGTAAAAAGTACGTGTATTTTGGTTGTCACTTATGAAATTGATTACAATCAATATATTGGGGGAAGAAAAATATCGTGCAAAATTTGAATATTATATTGAATAGGTTAGATTAAATTGTATATGTATATGGGCGAGTTTGATATAGTGATATTATGGCAATTTGGTTTTCCATCTTGACACCAGGTGTAGCTGGATAAATGAATAATTATTCCGCTGGTCGGTAAGTAGTGGATTGAATGATCGAGAATGAAGAAGTAGCAAATTATTGGAAAATATTTTTTTTACAAATTACATTGTAAAGTTTGTTCAAGTATTTTTTTTTATTATTCGTGTATTTTATTGGTATTGACTGATATGTATGACGATATTGTGTTACGAGTAATTTGACTGTCGTAAATATAATTTCGAAGACGTCATCGATTGTTGAATTGCTTTGAAAATTCTTATAGAAAATATACACAGAAATGAATCGCAGAGGGAATTACCTGTTAAAATGTATTTCAACATTCCATTCGATTATCAAATCATCTTTCTCACAGCAGCATCCGATTCAAATGTAATAGCTCCCAGATATCTGTACATACAAAGTCTATAATGATTTCAGGAATTACATAAAAATGCATAACCTACTGCTACTTTAGGCTGCTGAGGTAGAAAATCTATACTCTTACATATTTTACTCACCCAAGTATTGGTATCCAGCATGTTGATATGTGTTATGGGATTTCAGTTGAATCTGATAAGAAGTGACATATTCAAAATTTCATGAAGACACGAATCAACTCGAGAGCAGGAAAATTTAGATTTATCATTATACACTAATCCTCGCTTTATTTATACCTTGTCGTACTAACAAATTTTAATAATTTTTGAGAACCTGGAAATTGCTTCGGCCACCCATTTGTCTAAATGGTACAGATGTATCCATCGAATCGTTTACGTCGGTAATAAGAAAAAAAAATCTGTAAAATATTTTTATACATGTTAGTGGAATATATCTTTTGGAAATTTTTTCCATTGATAATGCAATCTACATATTTTATAGGTAATAACTACGGCTATATCGTATTCTCTCTCTGATCTGATATTAAATAAGTGGATTGATATACAAATTGACTAATTTTAATTTAACATGCGTTACTGTCAAAAATTCAACTTTACACGGGACAACATCGCGTATTTTTATTTGTCGTTTTAAATGAATTAATACACTTTCCTATATGATGCTTACACTCTTGGCTGATTCACTCGATTAATTTTGTTTTTTCTTACATATTTCTTCTTTATTGGTTCCCATCTGAACCATGACTCACGTCCGTAGCTCGTGTCGTGAAAAAAAGTGCAAGGAACTGTCTTTTCCCTTAGACTGGATTTATGATTCGGGAGGCGTTGCCGTGATGCAAAGATTGTGGGAAAATGACCTGCTGATCGAAGATGTGAAATTGATCAAAGCACGATATGTCCTGTAGCCACCTGGCATTACTATCATTACAGTAATCATTGGAATTGAATAGTCGCGAAGAGAAAAGTGTTATGACAGTGTCACAAGTCACTGAAATGTCGCACCATCCAGATATAGGTGTGTCCCTTACGGTAATAAAATACTCTATGAAATTAATTGGATTATGGAAAACTGATAATACGCTTAATACATTTCTCATGAGTTCGATTTTCATTTATACAATTACCATGGGGATTGCCGGTATTGTATTCACAGTAACTGATCTTTTTTACGTTTTCGATGACATTTATGTAAGTGACAGATAAGTATATATTGTATATTTTTTCTTTGTAAGTGTGATAATACAGGCATATGATACCTGATTTTCAGTTATCAGTGCTTTGATTATGCGTTGCATGTGTTGTGATATGAGCTGAATTAATTTTGAGTCTGAAATTACGACTCTGATTTGTTGCCGTGTTCACTAATTCTTTATTCATGCTTGGCATTATTTTAGGCAGCCGTAAATATTCTTTGTCCAACGATTGCTATTTTTAATAATACTGTGAAGTTAATAATCTTTGCGATTAATCGACGGCAAGTGTTGAATATTATAGAACGTTTGGAAAATTCTATTAAAAACGAAACGTACGAGGAATACGATATAAGAGCCGTCAAGGATTGTGAACGTCAATGTATTATTTTGGTAATAACTTTTGTAATTCTGACTCAGGGAGCAGCTTCTAATTATGTGATACCGCCACTTTTTGGTGAGTGAATTATCAAATTTATACCAAATATAAATATTTTATCATTTTGGCCTGAAATTACTTTAGATTCAAAATTAAATCTAAATCTCTTGATTGAATGTTTAATTTTGAAATTTTTTTCGCAGAAAATTTTTCCGGCAACGGAAGTAGAAATTTACCAGTCACTATTCATTTTGGTGAATTCACGTATGGCGAATCACCTTATTTCGAAATTGGATTTTGTATCGAGGTATCTCATATTAATATCCTGAATATTTATTTTCATTATTTTTGCTCTATTAATTAATTTATTTATTTAATAATCGGTATCTAATTACCGAATATTAATTTACTTTACCTTTGTTTTCCAACAGGCAATGATAGGCTTTAGTTCGGCACTGTGTTTAGTTACGCTTAATAATTTTCTGACGACAACAAATCTTCATCTTGCATGTCAATTCAAAATTTTACATAACAAACTGAAATCGACTTGTACCGCCGATGTGAATATGAATTTCAATACCTCGCGCGATGCTTACAGCAAGTTAAAAAAATGTATAAAAACTCACAAAATGCTCATCGACTACACTGCTCAAGTAGAGGATGTTTATACATACATAATACTAATGCAAATGTTTGCATCCAGTGTAGTAATATGCGCAGCTGGTTTTCAATTATTTTTCGTAAGTATATATATGTATAACGCTAAAATCCGTGTATACATTATTTCTCCAAAAAACTTTCTAGATCATACGTACCGATTTCAAATTTTTGTTCTCTTTAACAAGTTTTCGGGATCGATGCTGCGCTTCGTTTTGAGTATTTTTTTCTTTCTGACGTCCGTCGGCGAATTTTTTCTCTTCTCCTGGTCGTGTAACGAAATCATTGTGGCGAGTGCGACAGTTGGCGATGGCGGCTACAATACGACTTGGTACAGTCTTTCCGCAACTGGTTATGGAAAAGCATATCGAGACGGATTGCAATTATTAATTATGCGAAGTCATCGTCCGTGTTATCTCACAGCTGGAAAATTTTGTATAATATCACTAGAATCCTTTTCCACAGTAAATATATTTGATATGACAGTAGAAAATTGTATTACGTATATATAAACTATTGTAGATGATCATAATATTCAATTCGTCATTTAAGGTGATGACAACAGCCACGTCGTACTTCACGCTGTTACGAAATTTCGTTGACGAGGATGAATTTCGTAATAAATAAAAAAAAGGACACTTATATTGATTCGCGTACACTGCAGTATTACAATTAAGATTCCTGTATATACTGTACATTTGAAAAGTATATAAAGCGGAGGGAATCCATTTTATTCCCCTAGCGAATATTTTCTCTCTTAAAATATCAAACCTTACGCGACCTATGAGGATCGCCAAGAGTCCACTGCAATAAAACGTTCTTACCATAATCGCCGTTCGATTGGTAAAATGGTCTTCAAGTATGATTACGGTCAATTTGCAAAATTATGCGGTAAGTCGTTTGCCCTTTTTTTCTCTCTCAAGAATGAAATTTCCCCAACAGTACGACGCTAGTCGAGTTTCTATCATGACGTCAAAAGAAAGTAAATATCGGTCGGTAAAATTTATGCGAATTTTAATGAAAATAGTTGGCATGTATTATACCGAAGATCCTCGTGAACGATTGTTGTTACGTGTTGCTTTGACATACGCCATTATTGCAATCCTATTTGCACTTGCCGTAGAGTTCATTGACCTGTATCACTGTTTAGGAGATTTTTCGGTAAGTCGTTGAATTGAATTGTAAATTAAAATGGAAATTTGACGAATGAAATAAAAAAGTCTTATACGATATTAGAAATAGAATTTCAATATTTCAATTATTCATCTGATACCGTAGTAGTGAGAATTTATACCTGAATATAGGCTGTTAGAATTCTTAACATCGTCCGAGTTCATTTCAGGCTGTCATGTACAATTTATGCTCAACAATGCCCCTTGTTATGGTTTTGGTGAAGATTTCGAATTTTTTATTTCACTGGAACGTCATGATGTACCTAATCTCATTTGCGCAAAATAATTTCTGGTGTGATCCTGACGACGACTTCACCCGCGAGATAATGAAGCGTTGCGACAAATATGGAAAAATATTTGTCTACCTCTTCACAAATTTGGTGCTGTTCGCAGTATTGGATTACATCTTTGCGCCAGTTGTGGGTAGGCATATCGATATTATTAGCATTCAAATAGCCCCGTATTATTATCCAGAGATTTTGAATTTTTATAAGAAAATTCCAAAACCGTTTTTCTAATACTCTATAAAAATTGTCATTATCTCAATTTTTATTACTCATATTAAAGGACTCGAGTCTAGTCTTTAATCAATGAAATTAATCGTCCCACTCGCAGAAAATTTTCATCGAAACGAAACCGACAGAATTCTTCCATTCACGCTGTGGGTCAATTTACCAGTCACTGTGACGCCTTATTATGAAATAACTTATACTATACAGGTATTCGATCTTATTACAAGGGCAATTAATATTTCTAATAATTAATAGTCGTTGTCAACACTTTACACAGGAATTTGTACGTGCTTCTTCGACAACTTCATATCAGTCTTAAACATTTACGTGGCTGGTCAGCTGGAAATTTTGGGACATCGTGTCGAAGCTGTAGCAGACACGTATGTAGATATGACGATGGAGGAGTACGTGTCGGAGAAATCAAAATTGGGACTTTGGTTAACCTTCAAAAAATTTACAAGCTGTATAAATCAGCATCAAATCCTGATATCTTATATAGAACAAATGGAACGTGCTTTCACTTTGATTCTACTTGGACAATTAATACTTTCCAGTTTTGTGATCTGCGTCGGTGGTTTTCAGCTCATGGTGAGAAACAAGGAATTATTCTGACCCTACTTCATTGGCAGAATTGTTGCCCAGTTGAATTTCATTTTTTACAGGCCACGATGAGCTTGCTCCGGAAGTTTACATTTATCTGTCACTTCATGGCGGGTCTCACGCAACTCCTGCTGTACACGTGGAGCTGCAATCAAATAAGTGAAAAAAGTCTATACATCTCGCGCGCAGCTTACAACACGCGTTGGTACCTTCTGCCATACGATGAAACTGGAAAATCGTTGAGAAACGGACTATTATTTCTTATGCTGAGGGCGCAGCGGCCGTGTCAACTTACAGCAGGCAAATTTTCACCAATAACATTGCAAACATTAACTGCGGTAAAAGAAATGGCAATTTATGGAGTGTCATTATTTAATGATAAAATCGACTGAATTTTGACGTCAAAATATAATTTTTTGTATATGAAAAATATTTTTTACAGATATTAAGTACGGCTATGTCTTATTTCACAATGCTACGACAAATGAGCGAAGACGATGTGTGAAGGGGACGGTCGGAATGTCAAAAGAAAAATAAAATAAATAGACAATCATTGCACAAGAAACGTGTCAAACTTTATTGTATAATTCAGGCAAAATGCACACGTGCAAAAGTAAGGTTTCAGTTTCAGGGACAAAAAGTATAAAATTTTAGCAACGAATCCCCGAAATTGTATGGCAGTGTGAAGACCTATTAAGTTGTTCCAGGCACCAGAAATTGGTTGTTTAGTTCGTTTGTTTACTCGTTGGAAGGTTTTGACGAGAATAAATTTTGTTTAAATGTAGGCAAATGTATTTTTGTTTTTCATCCGGGCAAAATTAAGAGTTAGGAGTTTCTTCACGAAGGGGCATTGGGAAAAAGAAAAGACACTGGTAGTCAGGACACGGGGATTAGGGAGAAGGATGCTTGAGACTGGACCTAACCGTATGCGCGACAGGGAGAATTCGGACCGGACTGACACTTCAACGAGGATGAAGTTGCCGGAACGAGTACTTGCCAAGTGCTATAAAAACGGATGGCGAGGTCTTGGATCCTTCACTTCCAGGATGAAGTCTCGCGAAGAGGGTGGCTGAATGGGTCAGGGGTCAAGGTCCCATGGGACCCCTCGAGTTGGGTCTTTACGAACATGTTCTACACTCCTACTGCGGAAGACTGGCGCCACCGGTCGAGCGTGTCCTCTCTGTGGTAGCCGTGCACCAGCAGGGGTTCTGGGGCAGGGGTCGATGGACGCTGGGTGATCTTGCACTGGGGGCCAAAAATTCAACTTTTCACAGAACAACATCGCGTAATTTTATTTGCCGTTTTAAATGAATCAACACACTTTCGTATATGCTCTTTACACTCTTGGGTGATTCCCTTGATTAATTTTCTTCTTCTTACATATTTCTTCTTTATTGGTTCCCATGTGAACCATGACTCACGTCGGTAGCTCGTGTCGTGAAAAAAAAGTGCAAGGAACTGTCTTTTCCCTTAGACTGGATTTATGATTCGGAAGGCGTTACCATGATGCAAAGATTGTGGGAAAATGACCTGCCGATCGAAGATCTGAAATTGATCAAAGCACGATATGTCCTGTAGCCACCTGGCATTACTATCATTACAGTAATCATAGGAATTCGATACTCGCGAAAGGAAAAATGTTATCAGAGTGCCACAAGCCACTGAAATGTCGCACCATTCAGACATAGGTGTGTCTCTTAAGATAACAAAATACTGTATGAAATTAATTGGATTATGGAAAGCTGATAGTAGAATTGAAAATTTTTTTATGAGTTTAATTTTTTTTTATACAAGTGGTATGGTGGTAGTAGGTGTGATCTATTTAATGACAGATCTCTTTTATGTTCTCGATGACATTTATGTAAGTGACAAATATATATTTTTTTAAATTCAATTATATTTTGTGCTGCGAGCAATTAGTTGCAAGTTTTTAATTGTTATTGTACACACTTGGGTATTGGTGTGTTCGCAAATTTTGATTCATATTTGGCATTATTGCAGAAAGCTGTGAATATCATTTGCCCGACGATTGCTCTGATCAATATAACTGGGAAGTTAATGATATTTATAATTAATCGGGACGAAGTGATGAATATCCTTAAACGCATAGAAAATGCCATTACGAATGAAATATACGAGGAATACGAAATAAACGCAGTCAAAGATTGTGAACGCCAATGCGTCGCCTTGGCAATAACTTTTGGAATTCTAACTCAAGGGGCAACTGCGAATTACGTGATTTTGCCATTCGTGGGTGAGTAAATTTCAATATTAATAAAAAATAAAAATGAATATTACATTCTTCGAACATTGCACTATTTTGTATTCATACCTTATTTTCGCTTTATCATATATTTATCTTGGGTCAGAGTTTTCTTTTATAGGCTTTACTTAATTCAATGTCTAATTTCAAATTTTCGTTTTTCTTTTTCTTTTCAAAAATTATAAGAGAATTTTACTGGTAATGCAAGTGAAAAGATTTTACCAGTCGCGATGCATTTTGGTAATCTACCTTATGACGAATCACCGTATTTCGAAATGGGACTTTGTGTCGAGGTATTTTACATAAATATGCCAAATGTATATTTTCCATTTTTATGCCAAAAGGCAGTGGGCCCAGTCATTAAAATTTCACCCTAACCCACAATGTGTGCAAGAAAGATGAAAATACGATATTGTAAAATTCACAACTGGGCCCACTGGGTTTTATTAATTTATTTCCTGATCATTTGTATTCCGGTATTCTGATTAACAAAAATTACTTTATTTCATGACATTTTTATTCTACTAGGCATTGATAAGCATTAGCACTGGAGCGTGTTTAGTGTCGCTCAACAATTTTTTGACGATAACAAATCTTCATCTCGCATGTCAATTTAGAATTTTACATCACAAATTAAAATTGACTTGTAAAAGTGATTTGGATACGATGGATTTCAATGACTCACGTGAGGCTTATAGAAAGTTAAAAAAATGTATAAAAAGTCACAAAATGCTCATCGACCACACTAGACAAGTAGAACACGTTTATACATACGTGATACTTATGCAAATGTTATCATCTGATATACTGATATGCACATCAGGTTTTCAAGTATTTTTCGTGAGTATACATTGATCGATTCCGCATATATATATTTTTTATTCATAAAACATTACTCCAAATCAGTCGTACGTACCGATTTCAAATTTCTTTTCTTTTGCAAGTTTTCTGGAACGATACTGAGATTCATATTTAGAGCCTCATTTTTCCTGACGACTATCGGTGAATTTTTTCTATTCTCCTGGTCGTGTAACGAAATCATTGTGGCGAGTGAGAATGTTGGCGACGGCGGCTACGACACAACTTGGTACAGTCTTATGGCAACTGATTATGGAAAAGCATATCGAAATGCATTGCAATTATTAATTATGCGAAGTCATCGTCCGTGTTATCTCACAGCTGGAAAATTTTGTGTCATATCCTTGCAATCCTTCTGCGCGGTAAATACATTTAATACGCGTCCAAAAGTCTTTAGATAACGGGTGGAATTTTTTAAAAATTTTCTACATTGTTTCAATTAGAACTTTAACGCGTATGTAAAAATGATGCTGTAGGAAATATATAAAATATATGTAGAGTCAAAAAAATCGACTTCCCGTTCTCTAGACGTTAATGTTGACTTTAGGATTTATGTGCTGTCTGTATACACTATTCCAATTGATCATAATATCGAATTCGTCATTTAAGGTGATGACAACAGCCACGTCGTACTTCACGCTGTTACGAAATTTCGTTGACGAGGATGAATTTCGTAATAAATAAAAAAAGGGACACTTATATTGATTCGCGTACAGTACAGTATTACAATTAAAATTCCTGTATATAGTCTATATTCGAAATGTATATAAAGCGGAGGGAATCCAATTTATTCTCCTAGTGAATATTTTCTCTCTAAAAATATCAAACCATACGCGATCTATGAAGATCGCCAAGAGTCCACTGCAATAAAACGTTCCTACCATAATCGCCGTTCGATTGGTAAAATGGTCTTCAAGTATGATTGCAGTCAATTTGCAAAATTATGCGGTAAGTCGTTTACTCTTTTTTTCTACTCGACGTCAAATCAGAGCAGATATGGATCGGTAAAATTTTCGCGAATTATAATGTATAATTGTAAATCGTTGTGTTTGGTATCAAGAGCTCGGACAGTGTAAATTAAATTTCTGTAGATAAAATATTGTTATCAAATGTATAAACTCGTGCATAGCAAAAATTGTAACTATTTGGAAGTTTAATTATTATTAATATAATTTGGTTTTATTCGCGTTGCTCTTAAAAGTTTCTTTTTCTCGCAGAAAACTTCACGTACACGTGTCTGCGTAGTGTTAAGTTATAAAAATAAGTGATTTTAATAATTCATTAACAAAACTTGATTTATGCACTTTTCACTTTTGCCTGACTCAATCCATTAGACTGCTTCACGATTTTGTTTCCTCTTCACTGGACTGTGTATGAACCATGACGTATGTTGGTAACGTGCTTCATGAACCACGTACAAGGGACTCTCTTTTTCCTTAGAATGCATTTACGGTTCGGAAGGCGTTACCAGCATGCAACATTTGTAGAAAAATAACCTGCCGCTCAAACACGTGAAACTGATCAAAGCACGATGCGCCCTGTAGTCACCTAGCACTGCCATCATTATAGTAATCACTATAATTTGATGGTTGCCAAGAGAATAATATTATGATAGTGACACATGTAACTGAAATGTCGTACCGTAAAGATATCGGTGTGTCGCTAAAGATAATAAAAGGTTCTATGAAATTAATTGGATTATGGAAAGCTGATAATACAATTGATAAATTTCTCACAAATTTAATTTATGCTTGTCTATTAACTCTGATGATCATCGGTGTGGTAATGTCGACAATAGATCTTTTTTGCGCTTTGGATGACATTTATGTAAGTGACAAATAAATATTTTTTTTTTTTTTTGACAATTGTGATATTATGTTGTACACGATTATTTTTATTCATCCGGGGCATTGGGTGTTGGTGCTTTAATTTTGCCCTATATGTGTTAGCTTAATTAACTGCGAATTTTATATTGGAGCACTTTTATCTATTGGTGCGTTCAAAAATTTTTATTTACACTTAGTATCGTTGCAGAGAGCCGTGAATATATTTTGCCCAATGATTGCTATTCTTAATGTACTCGGAAAATTAACAGTCTTTGGTATTAATCGACAGAAAGTTTTGGATATTATTGACCGTATAGAAAATTCTATTGAAAATGGAAAGAAAGAGGAGGAATACGGTATAAATGCGATTATAGATTGTGAGCGGCAGTGCGTCGTGTTGGTAATAACTCTTGGAATTCTAACTCAAGGGGCAACTGCGAATTACGTGATTCTTCCATTCGTGGGTGAGTAAGATTCAATATTATTAATGAAAATAAATATTTTCTTCCTCCAACTTTGCATTATTTTCAATTCGTATATCATTCCCTCTTTATTATTTGTCTGCCGTCTATAAGAGCCTATCTTTACAGAATGTATTTAATTTAATATCTAATTAAGATCTTTTTTTTTTCTCGAAAATTACAAGAAAATATGAATGAAAACACGAGTGAAAAGACTTTACCAGTCGTGCTCCATGTTGGTAAGATGTCTCATAGCGAATCACCCTATTACGAAATTGGACTTGTTATCGAGGTATATTACATTAATCCGCCATAAATATCAGTTTTCATTGTTTCAGCTGTATTACGATTCATTCGTTTGCCGATAGTTCGTATTCTGAGCATCCGATTACCGAAAATTAATTTACATCTTTAAATTTTTATTATACTAGGTCGTGATAGGCTGTAGCGCTGCAATTGGTTCAATTACGCTCAACATATTTATGATGACAGCAAATCTTCATCTTGTATGTCAATTCAAAATATTACACAACAAATTGAAATGGACTTTTCCAAACGACTTGGATATAATGGATTCCAGAATCTCACGTTACGCTTTTGAAAATTTAAAAAAGTGCATAAAAATTCACATGATGCTCATCGACTACACTGCACAAATAGAAAACGCTTGTTCGTATATGATACTTGTGCAAATGTTATCGTCTGGCTTACTAATGTGCACATCTGGTTTTCAAATATTTTTCGTGAGTATACATTGATAGATTTCGCATATATTTTTTTCTTCACAAGACATTCTTCTAAATCAAGCGTACTTAGCAATTTTAAATTTGGTGTTTTTCGTTGACAAGTTTTCTGGAACGATACTAAAGTTCATATTTGGAACCTCCTTTTTCCTGACAACTGTCGGAGAATTGTTTCTCGTTTCTTGGTCATGCAATGAGATCATTCTTGCGAGTGCGAAAGTTGGCGATGGCGCCTACAATACAACTTGGTACGGTCTCTCCGCAACTGGTTATGGAAAAGCATATCGAGATGGATTAGAATTATTAATGATGCGAAGTCATCGTCCATGTTACCTGACAGCTGGAAAATTTTGCATCGTATCGTTGGAATCCTTCAACGCGGTAAATATATTTAATATAACGATAAAAAAAATTATATCACGTATATACACTATAGTGATTCACCAAATTATTCAATTATTTATTCAAGGTGATAACAACGGCAACGTCATATTTCGCTCTGTTGCGTAAATTCGTGGACGATGCTGAATTACGTAATTAGTAATTAAAAAAAAACCACCTCGATTCATACACGTATACTCGTGTACTATGATTCCTATATATTATCATTCTCGAAAAGCATAAATTATTGTACGCGTCACAGCGGAAGATAGAAAAATTTACAAAATGCACCATTTTTTATAAAACTTCCTTTATTCACTTCCTCAAAAGTACCGCTGAATTTGCACGAAGTTCCTCGATAACATTCCCGTTCGCTTCGTCGTACTGTGGCGCAGTCTTTTTCAGATGGCTGTACCAGCGTACAACGTTCTCGTACTTGGCCAAATCATAATCAAAACTGTCATAGGTGGAAACACCAGCGACCAAAGCAAGATCAGCAATAGTCAGATTCTTGCCGGCAACATATACCTGCCCTTCAAGAAAGCTATCCAGCCATCCAAAAGCTTCAACGATCTTAACCAAAGCAGCAGGATCGAAGGAAGCCCCAGCAAAGATGACCGGGCACTAAAAATCAAAAGCACAACCGTTCGATGTTATCGATTAGAAGATAAATAAAAAATTTCGATGCTGGATGACAATATTTTTTTTCATCGGTCACAAACTTACGTAATAATCAATGAAACGCTGATACAGAGTCGTGGCGTCGAAGAAGAGACGCTGATTAACCAGGGCACGTGCTTCGGGCTCTTTTGGATACAATTCGTCGTTCTTGGCATATTTGTCAACCAGGTATATAGCGATGGCGCGACTGCAACGTGACAATTTTGTTGGTATTTATTTTTCCCATAAAACTTTCTGATAACTGTTCGTATAATTTTTATACAGTGTGTACGTACTAACTTATCTGACAGGTAGAAGCCGTTGTCGTCAATTGTGGGTACGGCGTGTTGGATATTTTTCTTGAGGAATTCAGGCTCGAGTTGCTCTCCAGCCTTCAAGTTGACGAGCTTCAGGTTAAGGGGGACACCCACAGCAGCGGCAACGAGGCGAACTATCCTTACGGGTGGACTGGTGGGAACGTAGTACAGGTCAATGGTCATCTTGCCTGAAACGCAAATGTTTTCACGTATCATTTACCTTTGGATCTTTGCGTTATTGCAGCCTGTGTTCGAATCGATTCGTTTTACTACGCCTGGGCGAACTGCGATTCTAGTTTGTGTATGTATATATATATATAAGGACAATGCTACATATAAGAAATAAAAATGCGGAGTACGAACAGTAGATGCAAACTGAGGTAGAAATGGTATTGTGGATGACATGTGTTTTTCCTTGGTAAAAACGAAAGGAAAGTTATAGAAGATCATAATAATTTTTCAATAATATTATACTAATATCATTTTCCTATTTTTTTTGTTCCATTTATTTCGATACTCTTGAATTCATTTTCTCGTTAAAATCATCAAGAGAATACATTACAGGGATACAGAAAGAGAGCTTAATTTGAATGATAATACGTAAATTCGAGTTATCAATTATTACATATATATGTATAAGATAATCACTGTTATATCAGCATGAAGGATTACATAGCAACGTAATGCTTAAAATATCAAATACCCATTTAAATGTGACGTTTTGTGATGTTTTTAATCAGAGCTCAGCAATCATATGAATATGGCTATATTAAATAGATTAAGTAATTTGAGCATAATAAAATTCACGTGGAATCTCTTGATCATAAAGTTTGGGTGGGCAACGTGCAGTGATATAGAATATACACGCACGTGTCACGGTTAGATGTAATTAGTTGTAAGGGAAACGAATTTGGCAACTGGACTGTATGCGAAATCTTTTAATACAAATCAGTGTAGATTGTCAATTGAGTTACAGTAGTTTGCTTATGATGCCTTAGAACTTTTAAGTGACATATTAATTTTTATTATAAATGCTATATATACTCACTGTTTTGTCCGCTTCGGAATTGAAAAGTTAAGTGATAAACTTTCTTGCTTATTCCATATTTATACGGTACTAGTAGCTTTATCAGTAATAATTTGATAATCTTGCTTGTACTAAGCACGCTTGCGAAATTTAGTTTGGACGTGGTGGTATCAATCATCTTGAGTTTCTATATTTACTTAATCATAGTTACTATGAAGATTTTAGCATTTCTGTATTTTATGAAGATACTTTTATCTGATTTATATATTCTAGGGAAATAGCAATAACATTTTTTTTACGTTACCCAAGGGTGATAATAAAAAATGGTTTCTTATGTAAGGATAATTTTTACTTCATTATAATGCATTGTAACGCAGTGGCGTATTTACAGTTTATGGTTAATAAGGCTATTTAAAAAAAAAACATTTTTCGTGTGCTACTAATTCTGTAATTAGTTCATAACAAGCATAGGAAACATTTGGATAATTTGTAATGATGTCAGAGGTCCATCTGCAACTACACTGATAATGATGATATCACAAATAAATATATTTCTCGTGATTGTAGAACGTTATAGAAGTTTCATGCTTTTCATAACGAATCTCGAATTACGCTATGTCTTATGTCAGTCAACGATAAACTGCTATAACGACATCATCCAAACACATAAAATCGCCAGTCATTCTCGAAGTGGTGAGATAAGCAAGAAATTGATAAAAAATACATACGAGGAGAAAACTTCATTAAATTTTTTATATAAATCTCTATTATTATTAAATATTAATTTTCCTCAAAATAAATCAAGTATCTGCCCTCTAATTGAAGGCTGCATCACAAATTACAAGCTTGCATGAATTTCTAGCAGGGGGAAGCACTTGCTTGACAGTACTCAAGGTTCTATGAGGTATATAAGGGGGCGCACTGGCCCGTAGCTGTCATTCTTCCAAGAGTCGGTTCATCTATATCCAATTTTGTTCCAAGTCACCTTTTTCCTATTATTGCATATCCTGCTCCATTTTTCATTTCCCTCATTTTCTTCTCCTCTTATGTGCTCTTTTTTTCCTCTTTCATTTTTTGCCACCATGCATTTCTCCTTTTTTCTCACCGATCTTTAATCTCTTTACTACGTTCCCTTTTCATCCTCAGTGCTTTCTGCTTTCAGTCCGTCTACCCACCAGCCTTTCACCGTGAAGCTGACCAATTTACAGAGGGACGTAATGCAGTGAAATATTGTATTTGAATAAGCGCGCTATTAGGCAATTACCCAGTGCTGTTCTTGTGAGTATTGAAGAAAAAATTGCATTAGGTGCAATATTATTATTAATTAAATTTCATTGTGTACAGAGCCTTGTCAAAACGTCATATCCGAATTGCGCACACGCCCCGTATTAATGAATATAAATGCATAACGTTTTCAGGAAAGTTTGAAAAGTTTCGAAAATTACAAAGTTTCCGCCAAGTTCTTCATTCCTTTATTAGGACGATGAGGTTCGGTTAGTTTCACTCTGAGATAAGAGGGACAGATTTCAGTTTTGCACTACTTGGACGAGATCTCACCATGCCTTGAAATTAAATCTCATTTCTAAAAACTTTAGTTTTTCTTAATTAAAATATTGAAAATCTTATACAGGCTGCAGGTAATATTGGAAATAAGTCGAATTACTAACATGTATATTTCTGATTTTGTCTACTAAGTCATTTAATCTTCATCAGAATCGTATTCTATATAATTATAAGTCGACGATTTCAAATGGATCAGCACCATCGATTTACGTGATACTTACATCAATTCTTATTTGTCAATTATTTTATTCTCCATTTGTCACTTGTTTCATGATACAAATAGACGAGGTATAGCCACTAACGAACGTAATTTGGTCCAGATCGCGGAGATCCAATGACGTCACGTTCGAAGCTAACATGATGCCACTACATGCAACAGCACCACCGCGACAGAACTCTCAATTTAAATGATTCGTACAGGGATGAGTAAGAAGATGCAAAACGCTACGGTTTTAGGCGATACTAAAATTATGGCGCTAAATCGTAGCGGTGAGTCTAGAAATAGGATTTTGTGATCATCGCCTCCGTCGACAATGCGAATCCCGTCGTAGCTGAGCTAAACGTGAACACGAACATATAGCTTGGCGGGCAGAGGTTCTCCGCTGTTCACCGCTGGTTACGAAAGCAACCCTCACAACGAGACCGGGAACTATAGAACTTTTAAGAATTATTGAAAAAGTCTATTGTTGAAACGCTGTAAAGACATTCTTAAGAAAGTGCAGTGCCAACTTGAGACCCGCGTAGCACCTCAATTTTTACTAAATATTATTTGATCTTGATTTACTTTCAAAATTTATTCAAAATATTAAATAGAGGCTATATCAAAACCTCGCAGAATATACGGAGTAGACAAAAATTGAATTAAAATTGTAGAATATCGAAAATAAATTACGTTCAAATTGAAATATTAATGAATTAGGTGTTAGGAACATTAAAATAATTAACAAAATCAATATTAACACTTAGAAATCGGAAATTCTAGCCAAGCATATTTAGAAGTAGTGGAAGATGCCCAAAATTGTGTGCGCGCAAATTCGACACGCAAGGGAGTGGGAGAAGGCGGAGAGTGGGGGGAGAGCGCTCGAGGCTGAGCCCAGACTCGCAGCGGTCATTCTTCCTCGAGCCGGTCTCCTATACTGGTCTCTTGGAAACACCCCTCATATCCATTTGCAACCTTATTCCTCTTCTATATCTATTTCCTTATTTCCTTATCTTTCATTCTTCACTTTGTTATTTATCTCTTTCCTCATTTCTTCTCCACTTTTATAACTCTATTCCTTACTTTTCTACTTCTTCACTTCTTCATTTCTATATTCA
>JARQTC010000812.1:0-10000 GCA_030142495.1 Cephus runcator
CCATAGATGTCCAGGACCACCCTCCCATCCGCCAACGCCCCCGAACCATCTCCCCCTATCTCCTCCAAGTGGCCCAAGCAGAGGTAGATAAGATGATGAACGAAGGAGTTATTGAAAGGTCCGGCAGCCCGTGGCTGAGCAATCCCGTGATAGTCCCGAAGCCCAACGGGAAATATCGTTTCTGTGTAGATTTCCGCGACGTGAATAAGGTAACCCGTAAAGACGCGTACCCCCTCCCCAACCTCGATCGTATTTTGGATGGCCTTCGCCGCGCCCGTTATATTTCCAAATTGGATCTTAGTCAGGCCTATTTCCAAATCCGAGTAGACGGACGAGGCCTATGACAGTTTGTAAAGATGCCCCTCGGGCTGACCAACGCCCCCGCCAATTTCCAACGTTTAATGGATAGACTGATTAGGCCCGAATGGGAGCCCCATGTTTTCGCGTACCTTGACGACGTCATAATAGCCACCGAAAGCGAAGAAGACCATTTTAAGTACCTCGAGTTGACCCTACAAGCCCTATCCGACGCCGGGTTAGAAATAAACCGCGAAAAGAGCGAGTTCTTCTGCCCGGAAATGCAGTACCTTGGATACCTCGTGACCCGTGAAGGACTGAAGACTGACCCCGATAAGATAGCCCCCGTCGTGAACTACCCCCCTCCCACCAATTTGAAGCAACTTAGAAGATTTTTAGGCATGATCGGGTGGTATGCCCGATTCATGGGAGATATCTCTAAATTGAAAGTCCCCCTCGTGCACCTCCTAGAGAAAGAGACCAAGTGGCACTAGGGACCTGAACAGCAGGAAGCCTTCGAGGCCCTACGACAAGCTCTTACCCAAACCCCCGTCCTTGCAACGCCCCGATTTCACCAAGCCCTTTACCATCCACACGGACGCCAGTGACGTGGCTATCGGCGCCGTGCTTACCCAAGAAGTTGATAACGAGGACCACCCCATAGTTTATTACAGCCGTGTATTGTCGAGGGTCGAGAAAAAGTATAGCGTAACCGAGAAGGAGTGCCTCGCGGTGCTATGGGCCGCGAAGAAACTCAGACCATATATCGAGGGCACTTCTTTCCGTGTAGTCACAGACCACAGCAGTTTACGCTGGCTGCGGAATTTGCGAGACCCTACGGGGAGATTAGCGAGATGGGCCCTTACTATGCAAGACCTTGACATGGAGATAGTCCATAGGAAAGGAGCCCTTAATGTAGTCCCCGATGCCCTTTCGAGAATGTTCGAGGGAACCATTGAAGCCCTCGCGACAATTGGAGACTCTGTAGACCCATAGTACGTGGACGAGATAAAAAACGTTCGTGAATTCCCCTTTAAATACCCCGATTGGAAGGTAGAGGACGACCAACTCTACCACCACCAACCGCACCCCATTATTGAACCAGCCCTGAAGGACCTAGACGCGTGGAAACTCGTCCTCCCGCATGAAGCCCGTGTAAAAGCCCTCCAAAATGCCCATGATTCTCCCCAGGCCGGCCACTTAGGAGTTGATAAGACATACCAGCGAGTACTCCAGGACTTTTCGTGGCCCGGCATTTTCCAGGATGTTGCGCGATTCGTGAAGCGGTGCCAGGTGTGTCAGCTCAAAAAGGTGCACCAGGGAGCTTTCCCTGGATTAATGCGCGAGCGGACAACCGAGGGCCCGTGGACCGTGGTAGCGGTAGATGTGATGGGACCCTTCCCCCCTAGCAAGGCCCATAACAAATATATTGTAGTTTTCCAGGATTTGTTTACTGAATATGTGGAGGCCAAAGCCCTCCGCACCGCCACAGGACCCACCATTATTAATGCCCTGGAGACCCTTATCATTAATCGATGGGGATGCCCGCGTTTCCTCCTGACAGATAATGGCACAGAATTTGTTAACAAGCACGTGACCACCCAGCTAAGCCAATACGGCATCCGCCAGACCACCATCCCTCCCTACCATGCCCAAGCGAACCCCGTAGAATGAGTGAACCGAACCCTGAAGACCATGATCGTATACTACGTCGGTGAAGACCACCAGAACTGGGATATTCACCTCCCCGAATTATGCTTTGCCTTCAATACCTCCGTGCAGACCTCTACCCATATGACCACCGCGTACCTGAACTTTGGTAGGAATCCGAGGCCCGCTAGGAGTATCCGAGACCGAGTTCCCACCCCCGCGGCCCTCAAGAAAACGGACCCTGCAGTCTGGGCAGATAGAATGAGACGTCTTCCCCTTATCCACGATTGGGTGAAGAAAAACGTGTCCGAGGCCTCAAAAAGACAAGCCCGCTACTACAACCGAGGAAAATCAGACCGCGAGTTCCAAGTTGGAGACCTGGTCCTCCGGAGAAACCGAGTTCTGTCGTCCGCCTCCCAAAACTTCGCCGCGAAACTGTCCCCGAAATATCGAGGTCCTTACACCATTACTAAAAAGATTTCCCCTGTGGTCTACGAGATCCACGTCCCATTAAAGAAAAAGTGGCCTAAAGTCCATGTGAAGGACTTGAAGCCCTACACATCCCCCATAGAAATTCCCGAGGACCCAATTCGTATGAAAGACCCAGATCCCGAGGACCCAATTCGCATGAAAGATCCAGATCCCGAAACTGAAGACACTGTTATGAAAGAATCGTCATCCGCGCCGTTGCCTCCCATCGACGAGGAACCTGAAAATCCCAATCCACCTGAAGTCTGGATAGGACTCCCACTCCCACTCCCGCTGCACCAGCGCCAGGGAAAAGGCCGAGAGGACGCCCGCGCGGCAGCAAAACCTCCCGTAGTCCCCTAAAAAATGAAGCCCTCCCACAAGAGCGTTATGCCCTTAAAAACAGAAGCCGCAATATACCACACACGCGGCCCTAATTGAAATTGCATAATTCGATTTTACTAGTAGTTTCATAGAGTAGATGACGTATTTAGCTGTTGATTCCCTTCCCCTAGAAGACATTCTTCCCTATGCTTCATAGAGGAAGGTAGCGTAGCCCCAAGTAGTACAATATTTAGAGAAAGAGAGAGCCCCTACTTAGTGAAGCCCCGAATTTATAGCTAGAAGATGCCCGGACCAAGGCGAGTGGGCCGCGGCACGCCCAGGACCAGGGAGGCCCGATGGGCCCAAATAGGGTACCTGCCAGGGCCACCCGAGCCACCGACAATCGGCACAAGAACCCCACCACACACCGGGAGCTCAGACGAGGACACAACCTCAGGGAGTGAGACCTACCTCTCCTCGACGCCTCCCTCACCACCGTCCCCTCCTCCGAGGCCCTCGCCCAGTCGAGTACCCTTGGCGGAGCTACCCAGGAAGCCGCCGCAGAGAGCCCCCGAGGTCGCCGCACTGCACCCCACCAGGACTCCCCCGTCCCCTCCTCGGGCTCCGTCCCCGAGGGCCCTGATGGCCCGGAGGGTAAGCCCTCCCTAATCCCCCCTCCTACCCTGCCACCCCTCATGTCGCTCCAGGTTTCACCCCCCACGACCTCCCCCCCCCCCTGCGAGCGCCCCAGCCACTGTCAACGAGGACACCGGATCCCAGGAGCCAGCCGTCCAGTTCCGGTGTTGGACGTGCGGAGGGCCAAACCACCCGGCCGCCCGATGCCCGTGCAGATGGCGCTAAGCCCAGGACACTAAGAAGAGCCCAGCTGACGACCCCGCGACGCCCCGGATCTAGCTCACGACGCAGGGAGACACTGATGTCACAAATGCCCTGTTTTCTTTCCTTTTTTTTTCTTTCATTTCTCTCTCACTTCGTTGTTGTGAGGAATATGACGCCATGAGCGGTGATGTTTTGTTTAGAGGGGAAATAAACCTTTTTTTTGTTCTAGTCTATAATAGAGTGCGTCACTTGACAATCCCTATCAGTCCCCCCCCCCCCCCCCGTCAGCCTACCTTGCCAGTCCTCTCATCCTTGTCAGTGCCCTCTTCCCTTCTCTCCTCCACCGTGTGAATGACCGCTCAAGCGCCATATTTGGATGGTGCTTTCGTCTAAGCGGGGGGGAAGTTTGTAACAAAAATGTTACCACAGACTCCCCTCCGCCCCCTGGCTCGAGGTCCCACGGGCCTTGAGCATGGCGTTCATATTTAGTAATGGTAATTGCGTACATCTAGCATTGTTAATCGCTTATATTTAGTGTTCTAGCTATGATATTTAGAGTTAAGACCCCTCCCCTCCGCCCTTCCCTCCCAACCCCCAATCACCCCGTAGGGCACTGGCTCGAGGACCATCATCGAGGACCAACAGCACCCACCAACACCGAGGACATCACCCTGAACCAGCTACGAGAACTCAGCATCCCTGGATGGACCGCGAGAGTGGCTACGTTTCCGAGGCAGCGGAAGGCAGGGATGGCATTGGCAGGCAGAACAGCTGATCGAGATGTCCGTGGGATGGACGCCCACCAACCCGACACCGTCGCCACCAATATGCAGCCCCGGGGCAGTCCCGTCGCACGGGCAGGAAAACGTCCCGTGTGACAGCGGCGGAGCACTCTCCCTCCGAGACCGCGGACATGCCCGGGAGAAGTTTGACAGGCCTGGGAGCCGCCATATTGACCGGCGCGCGCAGCCAGCCCGCGCGCCGGAGAAGCCAGCACCGTGTTGCCGCCACGAGGCCCTGGAAGGCCCGGCGGCGCTGCAAATTCAAAAGGACCAATGCCCTGCCATGCCGGAACGGCCAACCAATGCCAGAGCGCGTAGCCCTCTCAGCTGAAAAGCCACAACCAATCACCGAGGCCCTGGAGGCCCACGAGGGCAGAAACCACCGGAAATCTCTTCACTTCGAGCCAGACCGCGGATAAATCAGGGTGTGAATTGCGAAAAGGGAAAAGTCAAGGATTGTGAGAGTAGAGAGTAAAGAGAAGAGCATTGTTAGAGTGACGAGGAAAGAGTGAGCCAGAAGCGAATCGAGAGTGAGAGTGTGAGCGAGTGAAGAATAGGAAGTAAAAGAGCGAACGAGAGAAGAATAGAGAGTGAGAGACTGAGTGATAAGGGCGGATTTACTCGTCGGATTATCAGTGAGGAGAACGCTTTGAGTGAGTACCTATGAGTGATTGGATTTCCCGGTTAGCCTTCCCGTCCCTCCTAACCCCCTAGTATTAGCACGGTAGACGTTGTAAGTCCCTTCAGGACAATTGCGAGCCGGCCCACGTGGCCCAGCATTGTGCGTAGTTCTTTTTGTATTTCCGACGGGCTTCCGCCCCCACACTCGAGGCCCGTGGTGTATTGCGTGCGCTCTAGTTTTAGTACTTCTGCGCCCTTTTTAGCCACCCTCCGTACCCTCCTCCTTCCACCACCTGCCCCTTTTCGTCTATCCAAAACCGAGGTAATTTGTAAGTAGCCATTTTGCGTTCGGGAACCTTCCTCCCTGAGATCCCCTCACCTCTCCCGCCGCTAGCCCTGTCAGTCCCAAATAGTAAACAAACGAGGACCTCTCGGGGTCACTCGTCGGTGCTACACCGTTACAGTAGCTGGCGCCCAAAACCGTTTGAATCCGAGCTCCCAGTTGATAGCCCTCCTCCGTCCCGCCTGCCCCCCCCCCCCCCATCCTTGCCCACTAGTCCGTTCGAAGCCCTGCCACTGCGTGCTCCCGCGCAAGCCCACGCGTGCTAGAGCGAGCACCCGTGCTGACGTGTGAAGCCGCCTAGGCGAATATTGCGCCTTGGATTATAGTGTTTTTAGTTAATTATCCTTTGGTTTCTTTTTCTTTTTCTTTTCTAGTTTATTTTGTATTGGCATTTGTTTTATTAATTATATTCTTTCCTTATTCTACCCCGTGTCTCCCTTTATTTCGCATCCCCCTCACCCCATAAGTGTCGAGATAGCTAATTACGGTAGACCCTGGATAGAAGTAATCTAGACAGTACGTCACAATACGTATACACCACTACATCCAATGTACATTAGTGTACGCCTATCGATGCAGGGATGGGCGTGTGTGAGTGAACTGTACCAGTTCAAAAGTTGATGCTGGATTGTTCAAATCTTACATTGAAACTTTTGTCATTTTTCGGTCCGTAATAATACCTTAACGTCTCTGACGTTGCAGTAGTCAAAGTGACTAGCATTCTTATTTTTCTTGTTCTTTCTACTCGACTGAAAACCCAGTATCACGTATCGTGGTTTTTCCAACTGAGTCGATGTCTCGTGTTTCGAGGTGGTGGGGAGTAGAGGGTACTCGTACGGTTTCCAGGTACGAAAGCTCACGGAGATGGGTGCATCCCTCTCGGTGAATCTCAGCAGTTGTATCTTTCGTCGATCCGACACCTTTACGTATGGTATCAGTCATTCCAATTTATGAATTACGACTTTGCATTCTTCCGGAGCAATTTGCACTATTGCATTGACATCGCTCTTTGCTCTCATCAGAGTCAACTCGTGTTCAGCTTTAACGATGATCTTGCCATAATCTTCGGTGAAACCTAGTATCAGATTCAGCGGAATGGATACATCGAAGTAACCGTCTGCATTGGTCAATTTCTCCTGTTCTCTGACGTCGAGCCAACCGGCGTTCTCCATCAAGGATCGTGAACCGGGACTCAGGGAAACATATCCCTTCATGAGACTCGTGAGACAGACGTTCTTGTTCCGATCTATCTCTATAGCATTCATTTCATAGCGAATCTCCTCGAAGAGATGGCAAATGGCATTGTTGACCAGAGTCGTGCTCACAGTCGCTGTGGACCCATCTTCGTTGACCAGCTTTCCATATACGTGTAGCGACCTTTTGCTCGGTAGTAAGCATACGTCTTGATATTGAACGGAGATTCGAACCTCGTCGCTGTTGTTGAACGTTGACGAGGCATAAGGTTGATGCGCATGCGTTTCACAGTGTGCTATACATTCATCGAAGACGATCGGTGTCTGAATGTTCAGCGTTTCTTCCTCCATGGTACAAGACAGACGAAAAGAATGCAACAGAACGAACGCTTTACTTTTCTCTTGTGACCTTGAATCCTAGATTTTCCAGAAACAAGACGTTTCGACGTTGTTAACGCTTTGAGAAGCGGTTGACGACTGATCCTTCTTCGACATATTGGTCAACTATTATAACCACTGCTAATTTTCCTATTATAGACGATACTCATTATCGCATGGATTTGATGTGCAGTCTGATCGTTATGACTTCTCCTTGAAAATTCACCAGGTCCCCGTCTTAATCGACTATTCGAAGCTGCAGGCGATCTATCATCTTGCTGGCGATCGGTAGATAAATGATGTGCGATGGCATCTCTATAATTTTGTAACCGGGTGACACGAGCGGAAAGAATTCGTGTATAGTGTGCTTTACGTTCGTTGATGTAAGCGCCCGTCGTGACGTTGCATTCGACTCGTAGGGGATTCACCTTGAGAATGGCCACTGGTACGTCGGACATGTGTAATTTATTAGCTTCCAGAACGCGTTGAGTGAAGCCCAACAAGCGGCCTATGGAATCATTGGGTCGAAAGTTGACATCACGGTTGCACGTAATTTCACTACACAACGTATTATTGTTAGGTTTAATGTGAACGACGGTGCTCTTGTCCGTCAACGCGCTAGGCACGTAGTTTTCGATATCCTCGATCTTGTAGCTACCAGTAGGTATAGTGATAACTTCATTCCCCACGTAGAACTTGTTGTGATCCGCGTCCACGTCGGGAATCGAATTGAAGGTCAGCAACTCGATGAGTCCCAGAGCGTAATTTTTGTACGTGGAAAGCTAGATAGGAGGGAAGTATTCAGCTTCCAGTATAGAGGAGGTGCCTGATAAAATTAACGTGAATGAATCCACCATGATTGCAAACGCTGAACTGACCGTGTAAATTTACATAGCAAGTTTATACAGGGTGTTCCGAAACTACCTGATCCGGTGGGTATGGCGGTGTTCGGGAGGCTTCACTGATCACGAAAATGACCTTCTTTTTGTCCGGAAGGACATAGTTTTTGAATGGGAGCAGGTCAAAGTTGACCAATCAGAGCGAGGCGTCAAGAGAAACCTAGGCACCTACAAACTCTGAGTTTTCTGCCCTCGCTTTTGTTTCTCGGTGGCTTCGGGCAGGATGACGTGAGCCGAAGACATGCCTATTGGAAACAAAAAACAAGCTGCCGAGAACCAAAAACGAAGGAAGAAAACTCAGAGTTCGTAGGTGCCTACGTTTCTCTTAACGCCTCGTTCTATTTGGTCAACTTTGACCTGCTCCCATTTAAAAACTAAGAGCTTCCGGACAAAAGGAAGGTCAATTTCGTGATCAGAGAAGCCTCCCGAACACCGCCATACCCACCGGGTCAGGTAGTTTCGGAACACCGTGTATAGACGATACATGTTTATACGATTTAATTGCCCGCATAGGAACTTTAAACACAAGTATCCACAATGCAAAAGTATTGTACTCCTGATATCGCCCGTAATTGTACTTTACACTACCAACATCGAGATATCCGATAAGATCTAGCGGTGGTTGAAGATTATCGAAACTGTCGAAATAAATGACTCGATCGTTTAGCTTCTTATACGCGACCCAGTGTGTTCCTGGGCCATCTTCGTCGTCGAGATTGACGATTGCCGACTCGTACTTGTACGACCCACCCTTCGATATATCGAATCTTCATGATCTTCGCGTACTTTAGCAGATCCGCATCGGTCAACGCTCGGCGTAGTAGTTTCACTTCAAGTTTTTTTGGCTTCACATGAAGGCTTAGTCCTTTTCCGTAAGATTTCAAGTACAGTCCTTTGCCTAATGTGATGGCTTCCATCGTCTTGTTGTGCCTCTGACTTTCTTTCAGTTGTTCCTTGTTTGCATTCACATCGTTCACGGCTTTGGCTATACCTGCAGCACTACCGGTTAACGCTCCAACGGTACTGAGACCCGCAAACACCGGGACGAGAAGCGGCAGGAGGCCTCCGACTTTGGAGGGCACGGGCAGAACCCGCGACGTGCGGACGTTGCGCTTTCCACCCGCTCGTTTGACGGTAGCTTGTGCACCCTTGAGAGCAGATCTGATAGCTACCCGTGCATCGTTGCTAGGAATCATCGATTATTTGGTTTCCTCGATGATTTTCCTCAGCGTTACAGTCTTTGGTTTCATCTTCTTCTTCAGTCCGATACCGAATTTCGACTTGGCACCCATTATGTTCGCTACGGACCAGGCCGCCGCCTTCTCGGCGAGACTCGCGTCTTTAACGAAAACGCGATTCCCAGCTTTGTCGGCCAGTACCCTGTCCGCCGCCCCTCTCTGTTCAAGACTCTCTCGATTCTTCGAGTAGGCGATGTCGTGCTCTTTGCAGGCTGCGTCCAAGGGGTTGATGCCCGAATCGCCTCGCGCGAGTCTCTTTGCTAGTTTCGTATCGGGTCCACAGTACTGATAACCGAGTATATGTAACTCAACGGGTAGACTGTTGATGATCCTTTTGACTAATCCTCTGCCACGATGAGATTTTTCCTTCCCAATACGTTTACGCTTAGGATGCACGATCATGTCCCTGCGGTGAAACAGTTTCGACTAAACAGCAACCCTTATAAACTCGTCGTTTATAGTTTCCACGATAGTCAAGATCGAGATGAGGTTCGAGAAGCAGTCCGTCAGGCTACTTGTAACGAACTTTGACAAAATCGTGCGACTAAAGGAGAAGAAGGAGGTCAAGCGACACGGCGAATTACTGCCAAACAGTATACGAGCTGCGTTTTGCGGACCATACAATTGCGGCAAAACGAGCATTGCTCGCTCTCATAATTTATCCTAACGGATTAAGATTCGAAAACGTCTACGTATATTCAAAATCGCTTGATCAGCCAAAGTACAAGTTTTTGGAACGTTTACTCGCATCCGTGAACGACGTCGAGTACTTTCTCTTTACGGAACACGAACAAGTGCTGCCACCGAACGAGGCACGTCGAAACTTGATAATTATTTACGACGACATAGCTTGCGAGAATCAAGATAACATCACAACCTTCTTCAGCATAGGACGGCACAGAGACGTTGACTGTTTCTATCTCTGTCAGACGTACGCTCGCATTCTCGAACATCTGGAATGGGACAA
>JARQTC010000812.1:12500-14831 GCA_030142495.1 Cephus runcator
GCAGGAGGCTAATACCGTGTTTCAAGTGACTGCTGGAATGCGCAATCATATCAATAACAACTTGATGATTCAATCTCTCGATTCTACCACAAAGGAAGCGTTGAAATGTCTGCAAGCTGATATCGTTCCAGGACAAGAATTGGCTATTCGCAATTCTCTGATCATTTCTCAGCTGGACGCTAGACTGAGTGCGCTGGAGAATGGATGGAAAAAAGTTAGCGCTGGTGAAGAAACTGCATAGACCTGTCAGGAGGAATTACCAGCGCCGGCACGCTGACGTCCACGGGCTGGACGGGACTTGGTAAGTGGATCTCGTTGACATGTCAGCGTACGCAAGAGAGAACGATAGATACAAATATCTGCTCACCGTCATCGACATATTTTCAAAGTTTGCTTAGACCGTGCCGACGAAGAGCAAGAACGCTAAAGTCGTGACAGCAGCTATGAGAGAGACTGGTGCAGAGTCGAATCCCGAAGAAATTGCATGTTGGCCAAGGCCGAGAGTTTTACAATTCCGATTTCAAGGATCTTATGCAAAAACACGGTATTAACCTGTACTCGACATTCTGTAACTTGAAGGCATCGATCTGCGAGCCCTTTAATCGTACTCTGAAAAGTAAGATGTGGATGCAGTTTAGCCTACAATAACAGTACATATCCTCTCCTCTTACAATAACAGTAAGCATCGCACCATTGGTATAAAGCCGACAAATGTGACTGCTCGTAACGAGAAGGAACTACTACAACGGGTATACAAGAAATTCAAAGTCAAGTCCACGCTTAAACGATTAAAGTTTAAAGTCGACGACAGAGTACGAATCAGCAAAGTTAAACACATTTTCGAGAAAGACTACACACCCAATTGGACAACTGAAATTTTCACCATAAGTCGAATGACGAATACCTATCCGATGACGTAAATCTCCAGGATTACCAGGATCATCCCATCGAAGGTGGCTTCTATGAACATGAACTTACCAGCGTCAAGTATCCCGACATGTATCTTGTGGAGAAGATACTGAGGAAACGTAGGAACAAGCTATTTGTGAAATAGTTAGGGTTCAATGGCTCGCACAATAGTTGGATCGATAAGTTGGATTTTTAAGGTGTTTGAAATAAACCAGAACTAAAATATTTGTTACGTCTTATTATTTGTAATTTGAGGATACTATTTGTATCATGAGGACTCGATTCAAATTATGGAGTCTACGCCGAGGAGCACGAAGACTCCAAAATCTACGTCCAGGAAGACGACGACTTCAAAATCTACATCCAGGGGATCACGGAAATCTATAGCAGGGATACTTTGGCTTTTAACTTGTAATGAAAAATAGCATTGTAATATGTTTTAGCCACTTTGTACGGGTTTGCGTCTGACTGAACGCTTACCTCAAAACAACTGCGAATCGTGAGTTCGGCGTAAAGCTGCTGCACGAAGCTAAGGCGTTCGTCCAGTATCAGGAATTTGTCAAAAAATGAGAAAATTTCGGACGCAAATATCTCCCTTATTATGTGTGCAATCCGTCCGAATTTTTTTTCCTCTCTATTATTTTTTCTTGCTCTACAACTTTTGCATTTAACTTTTTTCAATATCATTTGAAATGGCGAAGATAAATTTTTTTTATCTGCGACCGGAAGTTAAGCGAACAATAATAATATGCCCATTCGATGCGCAATCAAAAAATATTCAATGGTTGTGACATCAGATTTTCGAAATTGTGCACCGTTTCATCGCAAATCTCAAACGTGCATCTGGGCTGATACACTCTGTATAATTTAAGTCTGCACAAGCACTCTTATCTATCACCGAATGATTGAACCGATAGATATTTCTTAAAAATTGCACGAACATTTTCAGGCTGTCCAAATTGATGAAAATATATTATACAAAATCCATCAAGTTTCTGAATTTCGCTTTCAATTATTTCTCATGAAAACATTTAAAGTTTGAAAAATACCATGTTTATTTATTTCAATTCCTGAAATGCAGAAGTTTTTTTTTGTGAAAGCTATATGTATTTTTTGAGTCATGGAAAAACTGAATTTTTGTAAAACAGTTCTTTAAAAGCATGAAAGATCGTATTTCTAAACGTTATTATAAATGGAGGAATGGCTTGCCGAATTGCGACATGATGAGGTGCCCCGTGTTGTGGCATGACGTGAACCATAAGATGTTGTAATTGTACGTAATATGTAATATGTAATATGATGTTGTAATTATGTTGTAAACCATAAGATAGATTTGGAAACGCGACTACGTCAGAAGCGACGGAATGACCACGCTGCGACGCGGCACATTCCGCTCGCCAATATTATGGAAACAAAGGAGAC
>JARQTC010000812.1:14931-30171 GCA_030142495.1 Cephus runcator
AGACGAAGAAGAAGAAGAAGGTAAACATGTTGACGAAGAAGAAGGAGATAACGATGACGCAGACGTACCCGTTGATCTGAACGATGCTATGCAACGGTATCTTAATATGCTGTTATGAAGGCAGAGTAAACAATTGGATACCTCCTATGGTGTGCGTAAACTCACCAAGAACAAATTGATGATAGGCGATTCGACTATCAGCTTTGAGGGTGATCGAATCCATATAGGCGACACTTTGTACTTGAAAACTACGGGTTTGATCGAACTCTTGTTCAGGAAAGTAGCTGACGAGAGTAGTGTAACCCAAGATGACTTTGACAATTACAAAAACATTATTAGTAAGGACGAATGCACATAGAAAGTACTACAAACCTGATGGTGCAATTCGTGAGAGCAAGAGTTTCAAATTTCATAACGTTATTGCAAAATTGATCGGACAGCCTTCTGTTACGGGCAATGGTATAGTACCGTGGTACATGATCGCTGCCAAGGACGGACGAACGGATTACGTGTACTTGAACGATCCCAACGAACTGGTAGACTGCCTTCGCCTGCTCCTTGCGTCTCGGGAAGCTGGTAACCCCAGTCACTCGAACTAAATCGTATCGATTATCGAAGAATTGCGCGAGGCGGGTATCATTTATGAATTCAATAAAACGATCACAATCGCCACTTCGAATATGAGCGTCGACGTGTTTGAACGTCAGTTGAGTGGCAGGACCGCGGTTACGAGTAGCCGTGGTCTCTCTCGCGCAGGATTCAAATTCACTGCTGCCGGACACTACGACATTGATAACAAGAGGCTGTGCAACGTCACCATTCCCGAGAAGGAAAATGATGCTGTGATCTTGAATCTGATGAAAACTGTAGTGAAGCAGGAGGTCAATACCGTGTTTCAAGTGACTGCTGGAATACGCAATGATATCGATAACAACAAGGTAGGAAGCGTTGAAACGTCTGTAAGCTGATATCGAGCCAGGACAAGAATTGGCTCTTCGCAACTCTCTGATCATGTCTCAGCTGGATGCCAGACTAAGTGCGCTGCAGAATGGATGGAAAAAAGTTAGCGGTGGTGAAGGAACTGCATAGACCTGCCAGGAGGAATTACCAGCGCCAGCACGTTGACGTCCGCGGGCTGAACGAGACTTGGCAAGCGGATCTCGTTGACATGTCAGCGTACACCAGAGCGAACCACGGATACAAGTATCTCCTCACTGTCATCGACATATTTTCAAAGTTTGCTTGGGCCATGCCGACGAAGAGCAAGAATGCTAAAGACGTGACAGCAGCTATGAGATCTATATTGACGAAGGGTCGAACCCCGAAGAAATTGCATGTTGATCAAGGCCGAGAGTTTCATAATTCCGAAATCAAAGATCTTATGCAAAAACACGGTATTACCCTGTACTCGACATTCAGTAACTTGAAGGCATCGATCTGCGAGCGCTTTAATCGTACTCTGAAGAGTAAGGTGTGGATGCAGTTTAGCCTACAGGGCAATCACCAGTGGCTGGATATCTTATCGGACTTGGTATCCTCTTACAATAAAGTAAGCATCGCACCACTGGTATGAAATCGACAGATGTGACTGCTCGTAACAAAAAGGAACTACTACAACGGATGTACAAGAAATTCAAAGTCAAGTCTACACTTAAACGATCAAAGTTTAAAGTCGGCGACAGACTACGAATCAGCAAATTTAAACACGTTTTCGAGAAGGGCTACACACCTAATTGGAAAACTGAAATTTTCACCGTTAGTCGAGTGAAGAATACCGATCCGGTGACGTACAAACTCAAGGACTACCAGGATCATCCCATCGAAGGTGGCTTCTACGAACATGAACTTACCAGCGTCAAGAATCCCAACATATATCTTGTGGAGAAGATACTGAGGAAACGTGGAAACAAGCTATTTGTGAAATGGTTAGGTTTCGATGGTTCGCACAATAGTTGGATCGATAAGTCGGATTTTCAAAGTGTTTGAAATAAACCAGAACTAAAATATTTGTTACGTCTTATTATTTATATTTTCTTACATTTGTACATTCTTAGTATTATATACATCTTACATTTTATAACCCCACGGTAGGGTGTCAGTCGTACCAGGAAGAATGACCCTTTTTTCGTAATTCCAACTCAGTGCTATCTTTTGCTGTTGTACGGTGTAAACTTTATGTTTTTTACTCTGAATTAAATTTTGAGTTTTAACTAAATTTGTATGGTATAAAAGACGTTGCCTATAATCCTTAAACGTGATTGTCTTTAGTTTAGATCCTTTTAACCCCTTAGCTCACTTTTTAGCTTTGCCTTCTCCTAACACTCTGATAGAATACAATTTTGCTGGTAATCCTATAAATTCAGCCATAATTTTCCCATTGTTTTCATACTTCATCAAACCCAATATATTTTTAGTTGCTACAGTAGAATCTCTCATAGCGTACGTAATAGGGAGACAATGTACGCTATCTGAAGTACCAATCGCGAGCCAGAACCGGCTGTAGTCGATCGACTGCTATCCCCACCATTCCCCTTCCTTGACACTCGTGCAGTGCCGTGACTGCAGAAATTACGGTCACCCCTCTTAAGCGCCCTTCTGAAGTGTATGTACGACGGCCCTGATCAATCCCCCTCCAACCAACCTACGCTCCGCCCTCGTACGCTATGAGAATGTATGCTATGAGAGATTCTACTGTAGTAGTATACCATAAACATTATCTGGGGGGTAGTCTGAGATATCGAATTTATCTAGATCACATTTGATATAATCTGTAACGTGGCGTCCGTGGGACGGCCAGTTACATAAAAGCATAGGGGCACGGAGAGCCGTGTCGCCGACGAAAGCCGTCAAGAAAATGCCTATGACGACGAAGGTTCGAGGCAAGGGGAAGCCAGGGAGAGAAACCGGCACCGCCGAGCCCGAAAATCGGGCAGGCTCGGATAAGATCGACGCCGCCCGGAGACTGGCGGGCGGTGAGCGCCGAAAAGCGAAGAGCGAACCGAGGCGAGAGCAAACGCACAAGTTCGGGTGAACTCGGGATTCTTCGGGAATCCTCGGACTGGGGGGCCGAAAGGGGGCCACTTCGTTGTGAACCGTGGAACGGGAATCCCGAAAATCGGCGGATAAGGTGTCGCGATTTTTCTGGTGAGAGTGTGGTGCGAGGGAGTGATATTTGCAGGACCTGTTGGGCAACATGGCTTTTCCCCGGACGGGATATGGAATTGGATCTATCGACAACGTCGGCGCTCCTACGGGACGCAGAATGATAGAGGAAGGAGACGGCCGACGAGGAAGAAAATTGCCAAGCACCACCACCCGAGCGACGAGGAAGAAAGGTACGGTTCGCCGGAAGATTCGGTAAGTGCAGTTTAGACAACCGCCCCGAAGCCATGCAGCCGGGGATGAAGCGCATCCGCCGGTGCATCTTGGCACGAGGACTGGGGGGCCGCGGACCTCGCCACGGATCCTGGCGGTTGCAGATTCGAACCGTCCACCGTCAACAAAGATGACCTCCGCGACCGCGTCGTGTATTAGAACTGTATAGAGCCGCGCTCGTATACATCACCCGACTGTACTCGTTTACCTAGGAAAAATAAATGGCCATTGTTGGAATTAAATCCCACCGTGTTAGTCATTACCAAAGAAGCCGGCTGACTCCTGCAGGTACTCGCCGCCCTCACATTCCCCTCTACCATGTCGGATTAGAAACTAGCGGGAAGATCCGGTCGAAAAGACTCCCGGAGTTGACGTGCCGCGGATTAAAAATTAAAGGTCCGATGCGTCGGGCTGGTGCAAGGATGCACCTGGCGCCCAAGGGATCCGTGGATTGCCACGTTGGGGTCGAAGATAGAACGTAGGCCAGGGAATGCGTTACAAATCATATATGTTCGGAACGGTAAAATGATAAAGAAGACTGACAGTGTCAGTATACATTAATTTAGCTTGGTTACCAAACGTATTCTTTATGTAATTATAATGGAAGTCATAAATATATATTTTGGAGAGATCGAGAATGGAAAATCCTGCATATATTGGCTTATTAAACTTAATCTTAACACGACTTAAATCGATTATTACCACATCTTCGTCGAAGACGGTGCAGCTATGAAAAGTTGGTTTCGCTATTAGAGTCTTTGCTCCATACCTTCCATCATATTTCGTAATGAGTCTAACATCTTTTTGTTTTCTTACATTTTCCATTGTCTTGACAAAAACCGAATTATTTATCATTTTAAAGAAGTTCTTTCAAAATCATTATTCGACTTTTTCTCATTTCAGTGTTTAAATCTATGTACTTCTTGAGCCATGGTAGCTGCCTACATTTTAGAACACGGTGAATTTTGGTTGACTTCATACCTAATCTCAAATACTGTTTCAAATTTCTATAATGAATTATGTATCTTTCTTTATGTAACTCATGCATGAAAAACGCTACTTTTGGTGCCTCCAAAGTGTGGCGTAAGTGGCGCTTTATAACTAAGGATACGATAAAAATGCTGCGCATGCGCAAATCGGCCCAATTTTACATTATCGCACTAGTGCTTTCTTCTCGCACTAGTGCGATAAAGTAAACTTTGTTCTTGCGCGCTGTCATGAAATACGTTCACTTTGGAGGCCTTCCGTGCTCTTCTTATGGCTGCCTCCTCCAATAAAGACATGTTCCCAGTCACTGTGGAGGCACAAAAAGTAGCACTTTCCGTGCATTTGTTACAGAAAATATTATGCGATACTGGTGGAATAAAGCGAACATTATACGCAGATCGTGAAGTTTGTCACACTCGCCGCACTCGTACCACAAGCAGCACTCGTCTTCGGCTCGTGCCGTTGTGTTACTCGTGTGCGGCTCGTGCGAGTAACTTCACCGTCTGCCTGCACTTCGATATTTATCGGTATAGTGACAATGATCACGATGCTTCACACCTCGAGATGTGAACGGTTTTTCACAAATGTGACAAATCTGTGTAGAATAAAATTCATTTTTCTGTTAAAAATTTAATGGTTCCAGAGATACGTTGCGTTTAAGATGAAATTCTACGAATTGAGCTAACTCTTTTAATTCGATCACAAACCACTTTATACAATTGTTTCCACGATTGGCTTTAAATTTGGAGATGGAGTCGTCAAAGTTACATTGTAGATAATACGCGATGCTGTGTGGAACATGCTTCTGATAGATCGTTGTGTTTGATGATTTAGAAACATCCGTTACTGACTCTAAAATACACTCAATGTCAGCATATATAACAAACGGTACAGCTTCTTGGTGTTTATAATTTTTGAATTTTAGAATTTTATCCTTTTCATTTGGTAATTCCACTCTACATTTATTTCCATTTATACAGTCAAGTCTATGTTTTTGGAAAGAAGTTTCTGTTTTGAAGTGGCTAGGCATCTATCGCACAGTATGATACAACCATGATGCTTTGAAATTTGAGATCTCAATAAGCGAAACAGATTTCGGATCCAAGCAAAGTGGTAAACATTACAATCTGTGAAATCTATGTCCTCTCCATTCGAGTAAATTTCCATTTCTAGCATAAGTAGATGAATTACGTTTTTATTCGGTTTTTGCTGAGTTAGATAAATTGGCACTATCTTATTATTACTCTTATTCTCATCGCGCTTTATTCCGTAAACATTGATTGCCAAATCGTTCATCTTTTCTAATTTTGGAATATCCTTTAAACCAATGGGAAAATTTAAACCTTCATATTTTAGCACTGAGCTGAAGTGGAGGTATGAACCGATAAAGCTGACATTATTTTTAACTGGATGAAGAGCTGCGGTAACGAACCAGAGAAAGCAATACAGGTCACTATTTCTAATGTTCACAACTGTTTTTTTATTTTGCACATTCTCTGGTAGTTCGATGAACGTAGACAGGCCACCGTGTATTGGAATATATTTGTTGATGCTCACCGCCAAGTTTACAATTTCAAGCAATGACCAGCCTAATTCCCTCTCTTGAAACTCTTCAATTTTAGTCAGTATTTTTTCCTACACATTTGTATTGAACCAGTCGCTGATATCGGTGGATGATAGAATAACTTCATTCTTAGTATTAAAGAACTTTAGTTCTTCGACAATCTCACCACCTTTTATAGTCTCGAACTTGCAGGACAAAACGACGTTTACTCTCAAATTTCCCTCTCTTCGAAGTGCGTTTTTCACTTTAGCAATGAATAATCTTCTGGCATCCTGCAGGAAATGCTTCAAGTCCTTGTGTCGCAAATTTGCAATCACTCCAGTCCTTATTCTCTCCCTAAGGGCGGATTCCAAGTCATCCCAACGTACTCTATCACTTCTTCTCTCTCTCACCGTTCCTTCACCTTTTGTTTGAAGTTGTTGTTTAAATTTTTCATTTAACGATTTAAGTATTCCAATGGTTATCAAGATTTTGGTTTTCTTCCCGATTGTGAGCGTAACGTTCCTCAAAACTTTGTTCAGAAGTCGAATATTTTGAATACCAAATTTTGTCCATTTCTCAATTTCTGCAATCGTTAATCCCTTCTTTAGAAGATTATACGCTCCTTCTATAATCTCTATCAAATTTTTACACTTTGCAGAATTCATTTTGTTGACATCAATAATTCACTTGAGCGCTTGAATAACAATGATCGCTGCGTATCATCGAAGGGCCTTTTATATGAAGGTTTCGATGTTTTCCTGGAATTATTTTGCATCGGTTCGAGCGATACGACACATACTCGAATTGCGCACTTTGAGCTCGAACTCTACATCAAAAAGTTTCCAAAGTGAACAAAGGGTCACTTATCTTCTGCGAGTAATTCGATACTCTGAATAACAAGGTCAAAACAGTATCCGGCTGCTGCCTGAAGTCTGCATGGGGGTCGGGGGAGTCATCGTAAGCTTCGGAGCGGGGGACTGCCGTTAGAAACCTGCACGGAGGCTTCCTGGAATCGAATGGCTGACGAGAGCCGACAAATTTCCTGGAATCGATGCTGCTGCTGCTGCATCCTCGATGCGCATTTCTGCGAAATAACGTTCAAGGTCAAATCGGCTGAAGGCTGCCGTCTGAAGTTTTACACGGGTCGGGGAGGGGAGAAAGGGATTCAATGCAGCATCTTGAAGCCTCTACGGTGTGGGGGGCAAGGGGCTGCATCAAAACGTCGCGCGAGAGGACCGTCGGCTGTGGGAGCAATCCTCCGCGACTTAGCACGGACACGAACCGTCGAAGCTTCTAGAATGTTCTAGAAGGTTCTCGATCTTGTGTAATTCCTAGAATCGAGCGCAAAATTCCCGGAATGTGATGCAAAATTCCCGGAATCGAGCGAAAACTCTTAGAATCGAGGGGTTTTGATGACGTCACTTCCGGAAATTCTGGGCGCACACGTTGCCAACTTAGCACGGACACCCACCTTCGAAGGTTCTCGAGTGTTGGTAAAGGTCAGTGTAGGAATCTGTATCCAGAATGCCCACAGCTATACTACTATCATGATATTCAATAGTTCGAAATTCTTTTTTATATCGGTACATGGCCAGCCTATTAACTCCATATACGGGGTTAGTTCGCACACCTATTGATTTCCAATTCAATCATTGTAGGAGGCTAAAATAAATCACGGACGCAATTATTAGGTCTATAAATTATTTCTCAGTCTTTTTTGCATAATTTTGATGTTGGCTTACAAAAAAGAAACGACTAATTATCCATTACTTCAAAACAATACCCATTAATCAGGCAACTGTCGATTCTCGCTTCAGAAAAAGGGTGGTTTTTCGGAAGATTGAAATTTCCATCCGTAAACCTTTGGAACCACTGTTTACATGTGTACTATAACACACAATATGTTTACCTATGGTGAAATAAATCATTTCTTTAGCCCCTACAGCATTTTTCTTCAGTTGGAATACGAAAAGAAGGCAGTGTTTAAAATGTTTTTTCCTAACAGCGTGCGCAAAATTCGATTTTGCGCACGGGTTTGTAAGGTTAAGAAAAAAAGTGCTGGATACAAATCCAAGAAAGCTAAGGTTTTCACGTCGACTGATATCTCCAAATTCTGCAATGATGCTCCAGATAATCAATGGCTACTAACGAAGGTAAATATAATAAATCCACATGTGCTCATATATAGGTATACACACACATACAACGCAGGACTTACTTTCCTAAACTTTTCTAGGTAGCTCTTGTCATTGGAATTTCTGGTGCGTGTAGACGTGAGGAGTTGACTGCCATGACAGTAAAGGATATAGACAATCACGATACGTTCCTTTTTATTCGTGTACCAAAGACAAAAACTAAAATCGAACGATATTTTACGGTTGTTGGGAAGTTCTACAATATATGCAAAACGTACATGCAAAAACAACCAGATGATACCAAGACCAGTCGATTCTTTTTGTGTTTTAGAAATGGAAAATGTAATCAACAACCAATCGGCATTAATACATTCGGAAGTATACCTAAACAGGTAGCAACATTTTTAAATTTGCCCGATCCTGAACTTTACACTGGTCACAGTCTCCGGCGGACATCTGCGACACTACTTGTTGATGCTGGAGCCGATATTACGACACTTAAACGGCACGGGGGCTGGAAATCTGATGCAGTTGCGGAAGGTTATATTGAAAATTCTCTGACGAACAAAAAGAAAATCGGTCAACAGATAATAAGCTCTATTGCTCCGCACTCAGCATCTCTACTGAAGCGATTGCATAGCTCTCATCACGAAGATTTGGATCCATCTGCGTCAACTTCTTCTGATAAATTACCATCAACTTCTACGGCCCAAACTGAGCCAGCAGCACCAGTGCCGATTTTAAAAGAATCTTCAAACAACATTACTTCTAGCGCAGATGAAGCCTCAAACCTAAATCTGTCATCTACTTTAAATTTCGAAAGAAATGTTCCGATTAATTTTAATAATTGTACTGTAACTATAAATATTTATAATAAAAATGATCAAAAGTAAATATAACCATCTAAAATTCAACTTCAGATCATTTGCCTCTTATTATCAATTACAATCCAATTACAATTTATTAATTAATTCTTTTTATTTTATGGGGGGGCTTCGCCCCCCCTACCCCCACCAGGGACTTCGCCCCTGGACCCCACAAGGGGCTTCGCCCCTTGACCCCCCTCTATGTTGTGTGCATTGATTTTGACGTACTTAATAATTTAATATTACAAACGACTTACCGATGTTGTCGAATTTTACGCAGCTTGTTAGGAAAAATAGTATACGATACACGTGCGCATAGGTGTCTCCCGCACTCGTGTCTTTTGTCACCCTCGCTACGCTCGGGCGACAAACCCGACTCTTGCGGGAATCACCTACTTTGCGCACTTGTATCGTAATGTACTATTTTCTAATGCCATCGTTTTCACAACTGTTTTTGGTTGTTATATCAGGAGCACTGTCAACTATTATACTCATTAAAAAGCTTGAGGATGGCGATTTAAAGTTACTCTACGGCGGGGAAAAAATAAAAATTTGAACAAATGTCGTCATCATTTGTTAAATTTTGGGGCCGAGATCTAATTTATACAACTAATATTTTATAGATTTTGTGATCTGCCTTTAAAATTTTGAAACAAATACAGTAAGCAACATTAAACAATTAACGAATCAGTCATTGGAGTTGCAATTATTTTTGTTCGGTTTTCTTTTCGGACAGCGATTACTGCTTGTTTCATAATATTTGTAAATGTTTTATCTTTATTGAATATTCGCTTATAAATCCGCATGATACCTGTGGAAACAATAACTAATTAAAGTTGGAAGACACTGGGTATATTGGGCATAATCAAGAAAACAACAATTAGCAATGGAATAAATACTTCGGTAAGAATCATGAAATGATAGAATATCGAACGAAAACACCCATCACTGTACAGAAGAGTATCATTCGTTAGTTAACGAACCCTATTTACGTATAGCGACCAAGTCTCATGTGATAAACTGATCTTCGATGGCCTATTGAAAGACAGTAAACAATGATATATAAAATCGACCAATGCCAATGTAAGGACCAATGCTAATGAATGCCGTTTCAACCCGCAATATAGTTACAAATGTGATTAGCAAGACCTTTGACAATAGTATAATAATTGCTTATTTTATTAAAACATATTTTTTGTAACACATGCACGATTTTTGCGTTTTTCGTACCTATTAAGCGGGCGTAAAGTACCAGTCTTTTTACCGGCGGGCAAAAAAAGTGAGTAGCGGGCAAAAAAGTCAGCAGCGGGCAAAAAAAAATTTGTTTTGCCCGCTGCTCACTTTTTTTGCCCGCTACTCACTTTATAGCCATGAAAAACGCGAAAATCCATAGATGCGTCACAAAAACTATGGTGTGCACCAAGGGCTAAGCGGGCTTTTTGACGTCGTGTGGTTTGCAGTACTCGTCTTCGGCTCGTGCTACCTCGCCTTCGACTCGTACTGCAAAGTCCACACTCGGTCTAAAAAAGCCCACTTTACGCCCTTGGTACACAATATACTATAAATGACAAGTGAAATTTAATTTTCTTTTGGCCCGATTGTAAAAGTAGCAATATGATTCATTTTCGAACACAACCTGGTGTGTGGTCCTATGACAGGTGCGTTCCAATGGTTATGTTTCCAAGATGCAGAATTTAGAGAAAATGAACCAATCGTCCAACGTTTTAGAAGAAGAAAGTGATTTACGATAGAACCGTACACTATGCTTACACGCACGGGTTTTAAGCAGGATCTTAACGCTATGTCGCGATAATACGTTATATATGCTAGGCATATATCATAACAAAGATAGCACCATCGAATTGCAAACTCAGGAAATAGAAAGCATTAATCAACCTATTCCATACGCCAACTAGTTCCAGTCTCCCCTATATAACAGTAATCAAACCTGGGATATTTGATCTATGTGCATTGCATTACATGTTGTATGCATGATTTTGAATTTGGAAAAAATATACACAGTTATTTTTTCGGACAGGGTATGTATACTTTTTGTTCCACCGTGTAATATACCACTCATTTTGAGACATTATAACTTCAATAAAAATTTATTTATCGACATTGTTTTTTTGTTTTAAAAATGAACTCCTACTCCATCTCCAATGAAAAATGTAATATTCACATGGTGACCCGTATCGCATGCACAGCGTGTCAAAATACTAGAAATTTGGGTGAAAACGTAAAAAGAATATTTACAAAAAGCTATATGGATTTTTGCAGAATTCTTTCTTGCATTTAAAAGCTTTCAAATACTGAGTAATATTTGTGAAAAAATATAGAATTCAAAAACCTACTTTGAAAATTTTGTATTTTTCGTAGCTGGCGGAGTCACGTAGATATGATTTATAAAAAAACAAAGGATTAACCCATTTGCATTATAAGCGTATATATGTGCGCATTTTGCCTGGCAACTATCAGAGCGCATTTCACTTTGGCACTTATCATCAAAGCGCATATTATACCCGTGCATATTGGACGCGCAGTCAATGAAAAGTGGTGATCGGTAATAGTTTCAGAGTAAAATAACAAAAAAAGTAGAAAAAATGAACGGTTGTGTTTCCGACAGTAGTGAAGAGGTAATTAGACCTGCAAAACGCAGACGTTTTATTGCGGTTTCTTTTGACAGTAGCGATAGTGATCAAAGTGCGAGTGTTTTTGAGTGGGAGAAAAAAAATGACAAACCTAAATTGCATAAATTTATATTTATTGGTGGTGTAAATAAAAACATAACAAATTTTACCAGAGAGAACGTTTACGAACTGTTTTTGACAAAGGAAATTCTTGAACATATTGTAACTGAAACTAATCGATTTGGTGAAAAGGATTCAAGTTTCTTTAACTTTCTTTAAATTTCTTTATTTATGCAATATTGTTGTTATTTTTCATATTTTGAAACATTTTCATTTAAATACAATCAAAAAAACTTTTGGTGATAAGAAAGGATTTTCCACTTTTCCGTATGATGGAAATGGGTTAAAGGTTCTTCCTTTTGTTTGAACGGCTTCTTGGAGCTTTATCTTAAAAATGAATTCTCGTGAATCGATAAGACTCCCGGGATATAAATTTTTATTATTTCAGCCATGACTTTTTAGCCTAAGAGTTGCTTTTTTGAATCGGCCATTTTTGAAAATCTGATATTTTTTGTGCAGTCTGGCCTTTTCTAAGTTATCATATAAGTAGTGTGAATTTTATTCATAAATTATGTGCAAAAAAACTTGCCTACGAAAGGGTTTATATACTAATTTATAAAATCTGTCGAAAAAATTGAAAAGTAAAAAAAAGTTATATTATATTAATAAATAGTATTTAAACAAATTTAAAGGAAAGCATATTGAAGCATGGAACAGGAAAGTATATTGAACTAAAATAGGGAAATTAAACAGGAGTCATGGTAGTATGCTATAGTAAAAAATTACTAAACTAATTGTGACATGTTCAGAGGACAAGCTAAAAGAATGCTTGCCTATCCAGGTTTTTATATTATTTTGATAATAAATTAAATATAGTATGGACGCTTTGCGGAACTGTTCATTTGCGTGAAAGAGGGAACAGCAGAGAGTGCCACCGCGGGCGTCCAATTGTTCCGCAATTACGAAGAGTGGCATAATAACGCGACGTGCCATGCTGCGACATCGAAGATATTAAAATGTAACATTTTCAAGAACATTGAAAGAGTTTCGTCTATATTAATTGGGCGTGCCTATGATGTTTCGATGAGAATTCATAAATAAAAGCAAGTGTCTAGTAATGCTGAACAATGCCAATATCGCCGATTTTATCAGAAACATTTAGAAAGAATTTTTATGAAATACAGAAAAGCATAATGTGAATATGCAACGCTTACAACATGAATACCATATCAGTCGACACATACTAAAGAGGACTAACAATATTTTCTTTTATTACAACACTGCAATTTGAAAAATGTATATTTAAAAATTTATTATTCTTTATTCCATTTGCACTTTTCTAGCGCCAAATCTCATTTAACATATCATGTCGAGTTTTTTAATTTGTGGAAAGTATAAAGCACGGATTCGATACCTTGCTTATTATAATTAGAACTCTATCGCACGAGAATTAAGGATATGTGAACAAAATATTATTTCGATCACTATTCGAATTTTCTTAATTACGGTGTTGATACTGTATGTTACTGTGTTACTTTAATTTCAAATATAAATTGTATAGCGGTTCACAATTTTGTTTTACATTGTGTGTACATAGATATATGTATTTATATAGTATTTCCTGTATGCGACAAATTTAGCCCTGTACGATACGTGTACATGGAGAAGATTTTATACTAAAAATTATCATGACTATCACGGTAATTGTGGGACTTCATGACACTGCAGTCTACAGTATATGTAGATCTAAATTAAATAAATCTGCAGATAACATTAAATGTTACGTTCTCGCATGGTGAATTTTAAGATACTTTAAAATATACCTAATTCAGTCCAATTTTTGGACACTATTAAATTTAAAGATATAAGTAAACTGATAGATAGTTACAATTTATTTTGCAGTCTATAAATTATACCATACTGAAAGTACTATAATCAATTGACAACGATCTATCTTCGGCTATCTTTAGTCGAACCAGCATATCCACCATATGCGATAACAGTCGAAGATTAACCTAGGACATTACTTTTGACTACATTTACAGAAAAATTTAATTTTCAGCAGGTATATTTTACTATAGTATTTGTAAAAGTGTATTAGCTGTTTTTACTCTGTTGGTTGGAAAATTTGCTTGTGACAAACGAAAGATTAGGTACTACATTAATATGACAAGATGGCACGGGGTTACTATTTTTATGATAATATTTATTGTAAATTTTTAGTATTTAATTCTCTCCGTCTACTGTTTATCATAGGATTGTGATGCCTTTGTGCGTCGCAACGCCTACGTCCTCTTTGAGAATAAGAACAAATCTTTCAAAAGACCTTTGTACGAGTTCCAAGCACGTTTGGTATTTTCCAACTCCTTTTCATCTGCGCACGATTCACCTTGATGTTTTCATACCACCCCGTAACGCCCTACATCTGCCCAGTTTGATTTAACGTCAGTGAAATTCACAGACTTTTGATTCCGTTGTCATCTAAATGAATTTTCTCAAAGCGTCATGCGAAGAAGTAAACACAAAGAAATAAATAAAATAGAGGGCAAAAAGTATATGTTAAACCTCAAACGGTACCTTGGAGTCCATTGGAGCTTATGCCACTTTGATTTCGCTGTAAGAAACACTGTTTGTATTTTAGAAATCCGCTGCAAATAAATAAACACCTAAAATTGAACTTACTGGATTTTGCACTTTTTCGAGTGTGTATATATAGCTTCTAAATAAGATTCGATTCACATAAAAGCTCTGAATTCTTTTTAATCTATATACTTAGTACTTATAGTAAGACTCTAAACATACGCGATTATTCTAAATTTGATAACCACAGCGCAAGCATTATAAGAAAGAACACGTGGGGTTCATTGGACCCCAGAATTTCTTTTATTGTCTGAAAAATATGTCTCATAGTTAAGAATTTCTTATAACCCACAACCAATATACCTATCGATATACACTTTATCATACTTTTTTGAATCTCCAACTAAAAGTTTTAAATAACTAGAATCAAATCTCGCGCTCGCTGAGTCTGATACTCAAATTCAGAATTTTTACAATAAAATATAATATTTCTAATAGATAAATATGTATCACACGTCAATTACAGTTACGTAAATATAGCAGAAATTTACAATAGGAACAGTTTCAAGTTTATGCAGGGTTGACTAACCGGCCAATCAGAATAAGAATAAAGTGCTACCAGACTTTAAAGAATTTTCGATAAAAACAATCGAATATCCACTCATCCATATTTTACTGAAGGGAGAAACAGTTAATGATGCAGTCTCACGGAATCAAGATAACACGATTCAATACGGGCAATATAATTTCCTTAAAATATATAAGTAATAATCTGAACAAGTACAGCACGTATAATTAATACGTAGACAAGATATACGATTCGTGCGTTACGTATTACGATTACGTAACTGTAGATTACATTTTATAAATCACAACGTAAGATGTAAATGCTCTATAGAAGTTCATAGCTTTATTTAATAAATTCAATAAGAAATTATTAAAAGCTTCCTACGTCTCAAAACACTCCGACCACCCATATGACACTTACACTACCGGTCAAAAGTTTAAGTTCACTTGCTTTATTTTTGAATTCTACACAATTAAGTCGGCTACTCAGTGAA
>JARQTC010000813.1:3924-36140 GCA_030142495.1 Cephus runcator
TCGTTGCTACGGTTGGCTTGTAGAAACGACTTGCGACAAACGTCTACCGACAACGTCCCATTGTAGAACGACCCTTAGAGTTCAGTGGTTTTCCGATAGATAATAGAACGGAATTGCGAATCGCGATTGGCTGCCCAAGTTACGCGATACGAAATTGACATTCCGTCAATTTTTAACAAATCAGCGTGATTTCTTCGTTGCGCGGTCGCTTGAATGAAATAGTACCTTTATATGTACACTCTTTTATACATTACAGTACATTATATACATATTACAAAATGGCCGGTGCTATTCACTGCGCAGTAAGTTCGAAAACGCGTCTCGAGAACCACCACACCTTGTCTACTTCCACCATGCTTTATACCATCAGCCAACCTTAAGGAGCAAAAGATGTGTGGTGGTTGCATATTTTGCAATGGCAGTCATCGGACTTTTGTTTTTGGCTCGTGATTAGACAGAAGCTTTGAAATTAATGAAAATTCACTGAAATATGGAAGACAAACGATCACCGCAATGGTCATCAGAAAATACAGGTTTTTTTTAAAGAATATTTTCTATAAAAAAAATACAATATAACATAACAGTCTTTCATTGTCATTTCCTTACAGATGTCAATCAAGATGAGTTAATCCTTCAACAACAGAGACGTATTGAAAAAGAGGTAATATTTTACCTACATATAATTTACATGATTTTCTGAAAAAATTAATATTAAAAGTGCAAATCAATCATAGTTACATATAGTTTACTTATCAAACTAGTTATGATTATTTTTAGGTTAAAAATTAAACTTTGCATTGACATCATTTTAACCCTTAAATAGACAGTACATTTTCCTTGATTATTTTAACAAACATCAGTGTGATATAACAAATTCTAAAATGTTGTAAAGTTTAAATGGTACTAGGTACTATTATTTTTGATTATTAGTTTGAAATATTCCTTTTGATTTTCAATCCCTTTCATTGCTCAATTAATTTAAGGGTTAAGATAACTTTGCATACTCTAATAAACATAAGAACAGGATTCATAGATAATGGATAAGTGATAAATATAAAATTTATTATTAAGTTAATAATTTATATACAAACTAGAGCTTATACATATATTATATTTATTTCAGATATCCGAGTCAATAGCTCTAGTAGGTGAAAAAGAGTCTTTAATTAGCTTAGAACTTGAATATGCTAAGGATGAAGTATATCTTGCAAAGACAAAAGTTTTGGGACAGAAGTACTCATATATTAGAAGAACAAGGCCCGATGGAAACTGTTTCTTCCGAGCATTTAGTTATGCTTACCTCGAAAGACTGATTGATAACAAGGAGGAATATGAAAAATTTAGAGAACTTGCTCTGAAGAGTAAAGACAACCTTGTTGCTTTAGGATTTCCACAATTCACTGTCGAAGATTTTCATGACACGGTAAGTAACTTTGATAGTATTACTTTAGCAACTTTGACAAAACTATAAGAATAAACCAAGTTGTTACTGACACTTCTTTACAGTTTATGGAAGTAATTGACAAAGTTGGTGGGGATTCAGAGGCCAGTCGTTTGGAATTACATAAATTATTCAATGAGCAAGGTTATTCAGATTACGTGGTTGTATATCTTAGATTAATAACTTCTGGCCAACTACAGCGAGAGGCAGATTTTTATCAACACTTTATAGAAGGGGATCGTACGATTTCAGAATTCTGCCATCAGGTTGGTTCTAAAACTACATATATGAAAATAACAATTTGTAAAACGAATAATTACGTTAAAAATAAAAAACAATACATTAATTGCAGGAAGTAGAACCGATGTACAAAGAGTCTGATCATATCCACATTATAGCAATGAGCACAGCTCTTGGAACTGGAGTCCGAGTACGTTACATGGATCGAGGTGCAGGTACTGAAGTGACAGCACATGATTTTCCTGAAGGAGCATTACCAACTGTCCATTTACTCTATCGTCCTGGCCACTATGATATTCTATATCCCTGATAATTCTTGCCTCATCGTGTCATCCATCTCACAATATTTTACACCTTACAAAAACCTGTTGAGCTCGCCATTGTTAATTCTTATACGTAATTGGATTCTACGACATATTGATTGTTTATTATTGAATGTGTAATGATAAGATTATATGTATCCCAGACTTCTTTTAAGTAGTGCAAGAAAATAATGTTTGTTCTTTTAATATGGATTTTTTTTCAAAATGCAATAGATTTTTGACGTTCGACTTCATTTCTCTGATTACTAGCAAAAGAATAAAACAATTGGCAACTCGTTCTACATAAAAATTATTTGAGATAATGCAATAATATTAATTAGTAATCGAAAAAGCTCTAATTCACTTAAAAGTTCTATATGATATACATACTATTTCTTCATTGCAACTAAGCGTAAAGTGCTTTCAATTGTTAACGTTTTCTGTTCCATCCAAACAATAAATTGAAATGATTTAAAACAATTTATATCCATCCTATGTATATGTGAATAAATTAAATGTGTTATTTTTTCATCATTTGGTTGATAAAATATACTTTATTGTTTTTCTTGTGTTGTCTGAACACAGAAAATAATCAACGATTGCTCTGAATAAAAGTAATTCTGATTGGTCTATCAATTGTGCTACAAACTTAATAGATCCAGCACTATCACTAAACAACTATTGATTTTCCAATATTTGTATGTTCACTTTCTATTTTTTACATACTGTTTAAATTATTATATAAAATTTATATATGTGATATCTTCGTATCAATTTAAGTCTAGTCTTATTTTATCATAAAAATATCACTATTTCATTTTTAGAACCCAATTATTAAATGTCTTGCACCACCTGAGTTTAGAATGTATAATCTAAAACATTACTTCATGAGAAATGAAATTAAATAAATACAAATCAATCAAGTGTTGCAAACTATTTATTGACAATCAAAAACCTGAAATGAATCCTCACTCCTTTGGCATTTTTTTTGTCTTTCTTCTTCTTACATTGCCTAAAAAAGTCTGGTGAAAGATTCCTTAGATTTTGCATTCATTATAAAATGGTCTAACGTCATCTTTTATATTTTCTTTATTTATACTTTAAAGGAACTGGGAACTTACAACGACCATCTTGAATCCTCAATGATAAACACGAAATAGTCTTCATTTCAAAGGACTACACATATATCTTTTTAAGTTTTACAATTACTCAGATGCCATTTTCATAAAATATAGTTGACAATTAAGAGTATGCAATGCATACAGAATTATGACACAAGTATGTTATACATCGACAAATTGCAAGTGTCTCGCACCCTCATATCTTAATCAATCCATATCAATTTATCGAAAATATTTGACCTTCCAAAAACATGTGCACACAAGTACGTGTTTTCATAAGAATTATATTCCAGACAGCACATGACGTCCTCGGAGTATCCCAATTATTATATCATGAACGTCCCAAACCTGTCCTGATAACCTCGGGATATACCTCTTCGAATATATATTTATGAGTTTTCGCATAATCATTAATGGATATAAGAGGATATTCCGGAAGTCCTATGGATGTCCTGATAAGGTCTCGATGCAAATGTCCGCATATTCATTGTCCTACGGACATCCTGGGGAAAATCCGGTGGACATTATTAGGCGTTTTACAGAATTTTTACAAGAGGTTTTTAATACCTCTTTCGCATGTCGAACTGTATATTATGAATGTATCACGTACAAACTTCAAGTTGAGTTAGAAGACGATACGTATGCAGGGTGAGATTTCCTACACTCAGAATGTAGGAGGAGTCTCCGTATATATTAAGAGCTATTCTCTATTAAATTGGCCCTACTATCCGGTTGAAGTGATATACTATATGCTGATTCTAATTTAATGTATATTCCGTAGTTGAACACGTTGCCATTATTAAATTCAATCCAATGACATCGACTGATTTTGTTAATGGTCGAAATCAGTAGATTGAATTGGATAAAATTTAATAACCGCAATCGTGCTTCAGTTACGAAATATACCCTCATTTATATGCAGAACTTTATATAAATTTATTTATGTATATTATATAAATAGAATCTAAAAAATATATAAAAATAAACTTATATAATGTTTACAGGACATCCTGTTGATCCTGAGAATATCCTAAGGATGTTCTTAATGGCTTATGCCAAGACTCACAAATTGTATCCGATGCAGGATATCCCGAGGTTATCCTAAAGTTGTCAGTTTTGGGACATTCGGAATACAATTAGGATATCCCGAAGACGTGCTGTCTGGCAATAGATAACGTTTTAGAAACGACTAAAAGTCCTAAACTTTATAATTAAATATCCTCTATGTAACACCCTTTTTGGATGACAAAAATGCATCAAAAGATGGAAAAATAGTTATCTTTTAGGGGTATGCAAATGACTATTTTCGGAGGGACATCAAGTATTCTTTTTTGTAATGTCAAAGATGACTTAATACCAAACATTCATAAGCAATATATTTCGGATATCTTTAAAATATCAATAAGTTGACTTTACGCCACTTAGGTAAACACCCTTTGTAATAACATTTAAATAACTTCTCTAATATGCTATTTTGTTAACATTATTTTGGCATATTTTTGATAATTTTTAAAGACTAATTTTTTTATGATTATTTTTTTATCTGTTCCTCAACTTTTCGACTGATCGAAAAGTCAACTTGGAGGAGGCAACTTAAAAATATCAAAAAGGAAACATGTGCCACTTATGGCCAATTTCTTCACCTTCGGATAAAATTTATCCTGCGGATAAACTTCTAAAACTTGAAAATGATTGGTTAGCGAGGGATTTATCCGGAGGATAAAGTTTATCCGAAGGTGAAGAAATTGGCCATTAGGGAAAGAAAATGATCTATTTACGTTTGAAACATTAGAGATAAAAACGATCGGTATAGTTACTGATCGTTCCATTCAGGACTGAATACAGTTGACCAATCACATGCTGCTTTTAACGACAATACTCACACATGATTGGTTATGTTAGGTCACTGTTTTGTGTGAAATATAAGTAACATTTTTAAAGCGTGGAAGCGATATGCAGTTATACAAATTTTGTATATGACGCGCTTTGTTTCTTTTGCTTTCTGTTCTCGTTATCACCGTTCACAAGTATTGATGTCTGTTAGCATTGAAAGATTAAAGCGGCTTTAAAAATTTGGCTGCCAGCAATTTAGTACAATTTCCAACTATTCTGAGGCATATATAGTTTGTATATTTTTTGAGAGGATTTGGTATACAAGTGAGTATAAGAATACGTATATAATAACTAAATTTTCACACAATTGTCTGCATAAATAGTTTTTAATTTATTTTCCTGATTTCTTAACTAACGCTATATTCACAAACAATTAACTAGATCAAGTTCAAGATTTTTAGGTTATATAGGGGCAATATGTATGTTCTATAACGTATAAGTAAATGCAACACTGAAATCGTTCAAATATGATATTGAGTTAACATTACATCTACCGTTGAATAATTGGAATCTCCTGATAGGTTATAACAATGTCCAGCACATCACAAAAACATAAAAACTTTGTCGCTGAGCCTATGGGTGACAAACCAGTTACTGATCTTGCTGGCATCGGTGAAGTATTAGGAAAAAGATTAGAAGCAACAGGATTTGATAAAGTAAGTAACTCCATATTTATTTGAATGTCATTTTCTTTATCATGTATATTAGATTATATATATACTCGATTTAAAGCATGTTTTGTATATTTTTTAAAAAGAAATTTGTCTACTAAATTTAATTCTATTCTATTTTTCTACTAATTTTATTCTTTAGAACTCACTTTTACAAAGATTTTACTATTATTTATATTGATATAATCCATAGATGAATGAATACTTAAGGGAAATACAGTTTTTATATAATTTGTTAAAGTTCTAACTTTGGAGTATCTCATATTCCAGGTGAGTCACAAAGAATTAAAAGAGAGTATCATAATATAGTTGAAAAACGTTTTCAACACTACTTTTACAACTTAAGTCCATACTATATTTTTGATACAACTATTTTTTATTTTCATTGTGAGATAAAAATGTTTTAAAAGAATATTAACTACAGTATATAACAAGAATATGTGCCAGCAAGTTTTGTAGCATAAATGTTCTTAAAAATATTTTAAAATATGATATTTAAAAATTAATTTATGAATGTAGTGTCAATGAGGAAATAGTTTCAAAAAAAAGAATGTTTTCACTGTATTACGCTCAACTCTTTAAACCTACAAATATTTACTAAGTATTAAAGGAAAAATAATGTCTTTAAGTAGCATGCTCTAAATAGAATAAAAGATGGATTTACATCTTCATCAAAAAAACATTTTCATCAGTTTTAAAATTATAGTGTACTAAAATTGAGGATTGATTAAGATTGAGAATATATTCAAAAACCTTAAACCATTTTATTTTTTACTTTTCAAGTAATTTCTTTAATTTCCTATCATCTCATATGCACAACTAAATCTTTGCCATTATAAATAATTTCCCAACTATTTATATAATTTTACTTTCTTTATTCCACTCATTATTGGTAGACCCCAATTCTATATTTAATTATTTTCTCTCTCCACATTCTGAAATATATATTTTTTTCATTGAGTTGTCCTTGTCGAATGAGTTTTTACGTTTCCGGTTACGTTCCTAATCTGTCTATAACTTATTTTATTTTCGATCCCACCAATACCAATAATCTAATCGTCATTTAAGATCAGATACCTATGTGTATAAATGAAGAGGTTTTTCTTCATTTAATCTAAATTAAAATTGAACTATGGTGTTAAATAATTATAATTGTTCTCGTCTAATCTACTTGAACATATGTTGTAAATGTTTTAGACATGTTATATTAGTCAGATGCATGCGAAAAGGAAAAACATAACAAACTTGCAGCACTCGTTATATTTTTTTAAATGCACCCTACATGATTACTTTAAAGTTGCTTTTATTTTTACTTATGATGTATTCTCTCTTTTTTCTGCGTATGTTAAAATATTTTTTTTTCAATTTAACTAAATAGACAGATGAAAAAACTAGACAATCTAACTAGAATCTCATATAAAAAGTTTAAACTAAAAATCATAATTTTCTTAATGAATTTATTAGTTTTACAGATCTTACTACATTTAAAACATAGCTCTTCTGATGAAAGCAGGAAGAACTAAGTTTTGAATGTCAGTAATTCAATTTTAACCCTCCATTGTTGGATGAGAATCGTTTTTTTCCCATCACATTGTATAAAGAGATTTTAAAATTTTTTATCGTTTATCTAAAAAAGTTCTCGGATATATTTTTTTATGAAAGAATCGTGGTGAGTTTTATTTTACATATCAAGAAATCTCGACTTAAGGATTGAATTTTTGGTAAAATAAGAATAAATAACTATATAAAACGTCCGCAGCTCTGACAGAATGATAAGTGAAAGTAAACATAAAGAAATTGTATATTAACATTTCTAATTTTTACACATTAATCCACGTAAAGGATCTTATTGATTGTTTGTATGAAACAATAGTTTGTATGTAGAAGTATTTGCATGACTATAGAACCCGATCAATAGTATACGACACAGATTATCCTCCGATAATGAGTCTCCACGATAAAATACCACAGCATTGAATTGATCCTCGTAATAAAAATATCACAACACCCCATTAAAAATATGTGGACCCTTTATTTAACATTTGTTTGAATAAAAAATTTATTTTTTTAATTAAAGATTTTGTTCGACAAGCTACAATATTTTTTTTGTTTAATATGAGAGCAGGCGCATGAGGCTGTCTGATTGTGAGACACCCAAATTCAATCGTTTTCAAATGGAAACGAAATCGCATGACCATTCCTGGGTTAATCATAGGGTGCCCTTGACATTTGTACTTTTAAATTAACAATGATCCTTTGCTCTGGTGAAATGTAATTAAAAGTAAAAAATATTTATTTATGGCAATTTCAAACAAGAATTCAAGTTCTAAGTTATCTTAACCTTACCTATCTTCAACTAGTCTTTACAATATCATCATGACTTATACTTGAAGGAAGGTACGATATAGAGAAATATCTGTCGTATTTATTCCAGAACTCCCTTTATTGTGTGCTATTATAAAAATTTTGTTAGTTTAAGTAATAGTGTTACTTTTTTAGTTCTAACTTCCGACGGTTAGAATTTGTATTTTATCACGGAGATCAATTAGATGCTGGGATAAGGGTAAAGGTATCAGGAATGCCGATAGGATTCCAATAAATTATTTGACATTTTTAAAATAGAATGCCAACTTACTAGTAGTTTTGTGATTTACTTTGCTAGTCTTGCTACATAATGTCCCACAACCCTTTTCTTTAAAATTTGTTCACTAGAGTACATACATATATATATAGGCATTATTGAACACAAAATAAATCAAAAGCTTTATTGGATACAATATATTTTGGACACATCTCAATTGAATACAAAAAATAGATACATTTCACGATAACCCGATTGGATAAAATGAAATAAATAATTGAGAAATTCTTGGGCAGCTAACCTAATCTAACTTATTGTATCTCGATTAATTATTTATCTTGTGTCCACTCAAGATGTGTTCAATAAAGACTTTGATTCATTTGTGTCCGAATGGGATTCTCTCACTATTTTTACGATAAATGTTACTATCCATAACGCATTTTTGTCCTTTTATTTAATTTCATTAATGAATTGTGACACACTTGCTGTTTAAGAGAATAATTGATGTATTATGTTGACAGGCATATGTCATACTTGGGCAATACCTCGTTTTGAAAAAGGACAAGGAGCTATTTCAAGAATGGATGAAAGATCAATGCTCTGCCAATGCTAAGCAATCAAATGACTGTTACCAATGTCTTAGCGATTGGTGTGAACAATTTTTGTAAACCAGTTTTGTGAACGCCTACAACGTTAAGATTAACTGCAATTTTTTAACATATTTTATATTTCTTATTAGAATATGCAAGTTTTACTATAACAATTATCGTGATTTAATATCATTGTACCGATACACTCTGTCATACTCAATTGTTAACATATGTTAGTCACAATATTATTAAAATTGTAAACTTTTTTTTGTAATAACTAAAAGTTTCCTCATGTTCGTTGAAGTTGTGATACAGAATTATGCCACCTTGACAAAATGGTTTTTAAAATGAGAGTATCTATTATAACTTCCAGAGAATTCTAACCAATGTCTATTATTTCACACCTGACTGATTTTTTGTGGTATTTCCTTAGTAATCTATAAATGACACTTTACAGTGATACGCGTCAAGACAATAGAATTCTTTTTTATTGAAACTTTTTCCATCTCTGCTTTTTAAGTTTGTCAGAGATATTAAATTTTGCACATTAATAGGTAACCCATTATTGTTCTAAATTTGTACATAGGCGATTATGACCTACGTCGAACAATCTTACAGAATGTGTAGAATTGACTCATATCGATATCCTTGCTTGTGAAAATGTTAAAATAAAAAAGTTCTTATATTGATGTTGTACATAAGTTACTCATATAAAACCAGAGTTGTCATTATACTTTCAGAATATATATGGTTTTGTACAAACTACGTTTTTGGGCTTCAATCATTAGCATCTAATGGCAATTGGTATACACATGCTTCCATTTTTAATAAATAGAATGGAGGATGTACTAAACATGAAATAATCTTCTTTTTGGTTAACAAAGTTATAACTAAAATGACTCAAGAGACTGGGTAGAGTCTCACACCAAGTATACCACAATAGATTCCACAAAACCCAAATAATAAAATCAGTTTTCCTGAATATATGATCCGATTATTGGTTAGAACATTCTGTACTCTTCACAGAAGCAAATGTAACTATGTCTATTTGTTTTTCTTTTTTATTTTGGCCCTTTAAGTGTTAACAAAGTTTGGTACGAAATTCTTCCCAGGATCTATAAAATCATCAGGATCATTAGAATTATCCGCTGCGATACTGGAAGTGCTCGGGGAGTCAATGCGCCGAGGAACATCGTTGTGCTGACTGGCACATTCGTCCACAGTTTGCTGCAAGGGCACTCGATATGTGCTCTTGGTCCTGCAGATAAAAATCAGTAAAATTACTATAGCCCAATACTTAATATGTTAAAATTTAATTAGACATACCGCCTATGAGTAGTATGCGGCACCAGGAAGACCATACTCTGGTATAGCTCCCACTCTCTAACGGGAATTCGAGCCGAACCCGATGGCACATATTCCGTCCTCTTTCTGTGCTCGCGGCTGAAAGTGTCGCGCAGCGTGGTCCATCGTTTCTCCATGTTTGCAGCTATGTGTGTGTATATATATATATATATTTATATATGTGAAATGTAAAATATATTCAAATGTGTATGCCCGATATGATTACCTACCTGATAATTGAATGTTCCATAGTCTTCCGATTTCGGAAGAAATTTCGTACCACTTGTCCTTTATCTTAGCAACATTTTTAAAATCACGATGACTTATCGTCTATAGATCCTAATCTATAGACCTCGTCTATAGATTTCGCCATATTGACAAATAATGACATTTCACGTATGAAAATATTGGCGGGCCAATTGTTTTTTCACGTAAGCCGTTACGGTGCACGAAGCGGAGCATGCTCGTTGCTACTCATCATGTTCCGTGATCCGTAAAATACTTAATGACCCTAGCAACCATCTTCCGTATCGTTGCTATGTCCAAGACGTAGCCAAAATCGTACAGATTTAGTAAACGCTCGGTTTTAAAAACGATTTTCTCCTTCTTGGAGAATCCAATGGAATTTTGCAAATATACAATTGAACACCGCGCCGTTTACGTGTTCCGTGTCGCGTTGCATTGTAGAATGGCCTTAAGTAGACATACGTCAAATTATTTGGTTCAGTTGTTCAATATATAATGTAACGTTTATCGATAGTGCAATTTCGTACGCTCCTTTTGAGCGTACGTAATGGGATGTAAGTAAGTGCTCGGGGCTGGCGTCTTTATGATAAAATAAAATAACAAAAATTTATTAAATTATCTGTGACAGGTACAACAGTTTCAATGTACGTCAATTACAATCGTCTTATATAAACGTCGGTAGTGTAGGAATGGTTTGTTAGAGAAGCGTCCTGTATTTGTTGTCTATTCCTATCTCTCTCTGACCTGTCTTTGAGGAACAGAGGATGCGCATGTGTTAGTACGGTAGCCCTAGTGGCGCTCTGCCTATCTATTGGCTATGGCACTTCGTGCGAATTGACTAATCACGAGGACGATAATAGATCGAAATCAATATGGCGTCAACTGAAGTTTCTGAGGTAGATCGCAGTCACAGACTTCTACAGGGTGTATCATAAGCCCCGGACAAGAGACATACCGTTAGATCCGGCGTGAAAAAATAAAAATATTGGCGTTAACAAAAATAAAAAATTTTAATTAGTTTATTAATTATTAAAGTTTAAAGTAAGCCAATAATAAGCGCGGTGGATACGTAAATATAGTAACGTAAGTAAACAAAAGAGTAACGGAAATAAACAAAAGAATAATGCAAAATGTTTTTTGTGGGGAAATGAATGATTGGCTGTCCCCAATGGGAGGAGACTGAAGAGGAGTTACCAGTTTTCACGCGCTTATTATTGGCTTACTTTAATCTTTAATTATTAATAAACTAATTAAAATTTTTGATTTTTGTTAACGCCAATATTTTTATCTTTTCACGCCGGATCTAACGGTATGTCTCTTGTCCGGGGCTTAAGATACACCCTGTATATACCACTAGACCGCTAGCTCGCTTGCTGGATGTGAGGCAAAGTGGAGGGGAGATTGGACGCCATTTTTTGTATGGCATTCCGTAGTCCAGGTGGGGAAAATAAATAGATGCCGATCACTTGTTCTGTGCCCCACTGAATAGTGTCTGGTGTCACACCGATACACTAACCCACTCACAAATTTGCCCTACAAAAGATAGCAGCCAGCCCCCACCACTTCAAAAAACTTGCCTCACTTCTTTCAACGGCAGGATACTGGAAGCTAGCGGTCTAGTAAGTAGTATATGGAAGTCTGTGATCGCAGTGCTCTCCTCAGAACTTTGACAATATTTCTCTACACGGCGGGCTCGGCGGAATAGCGGCATAAATCGAGCTCAAACACTTTATAACGATTATAATATGCGTTATCCTTTCGGATTTAAATCACGCTCACTTTATTATTACTCACGTTTGCTGTACATACAGGTCTAATGTTGTAGATTTCGAATATTGAATTTGATTGGAAATGCATTATTTAACTAATGAAAATGCTAGATTGATTAGCGAAAAGTGCTAATCCTCTATCAGATTTTATTTCTATTATTTTCCGCAGATTAACTTTCAGGAGATGTTTTTCATCTATCGGTTATTGTTAACACTAGCAGCGCGTTTTTATTGTTTGTTTGTAACGAGTACGCTCTGAGTACATGCAGGAGTACTGAAGGATTGATCGATATGTCACGTTACAATAAACGGCATTTAATATTATTGAAACAATTGTATATTAAATCGAACACAGCACATCGATTTATTGCAAATTGCGTATACACGTATGTTCTACATTTCAAAAAATCAGGGAAGACAAGCGAATCATAAAATCCTAGCAGATAGCTAATCAAATATTTAACATTAAAAGAGTTTCAAAAATAAATTATATGTTACGAAAATAAACATATAAAAAATAAATTAACTGTTATTGGTCACATAATTTGTTGTTTATGATTCGTAACCATTATATTCTCCTAGATCTCACAGTCGAAAAATAAAGGATAATTTCAACACCGACATCTCTTATGTAAGTACAAAATCAAAAAGTCTGCTAAATGCAACTACGACATTTATAGGGTTGCCATAGTGTATTATTTAGCATTAAATATACGTGTTAATGGCTGTTATAGTCATACTTGTGATGTATACTGCATTGGTGGATAAAATCCTTCCTCTGGCAGTCAAACTGAAAATAGGCAAGTTGTTAGCACGCTATAAAATAGAAAATTTTCTTTATTTTATTTTAAACCTCGGCCATTTCTAACAAATATACAATTTTGAGAAATGTAAAAGTTACACGCGTTAACCCTCTGGGATTAACGGAGGTATGTATGTACATACACACCTTAGTGTGTTTTCAACGACCAAGAACATCTCTAATAATGGACAAGACGTGATTTTTTCGATCTGCAAACATTTTTAAAGAATTTTAGATATGGTATAAACGAATTTTGAATCTGATTATATATAATCATATTTACCGGGCAGTTACATAGCACAAGTATAATGTTATAATATTATATGTTCCATGTTATATTACTGCAATGAAATTCTTTTATTGGGTATTGTTTCTGATGGGTTTCTGTAACATTTCAGAAACGTGAAAATGTATTATTTTATTATTAATGGCTTCTACCGGTCCATGGAGACATTTCGGCAGAAGACATTTCTGCCCCACGGCAGATTCGAGCACCTCGACCTCAACTAAACAATAACGAAATCTTCCGAGAGTATTGGCATAACTATACGAATCAACCCGAGAGCGTAGCTTCTGAGCAGAGTGGCGACTCGAAGGGAGCCGAAAAGCGAGAACGTTATTTGTATCGGTAACCGGAGTCGCCTTGTGACCGTGAATCGAAAAATCACGTCACAGTTATGTTATATATCTAAAGTTCCAGGCTAACCGTAAACGCATCGAGATTAAAATTTACAGGATACATTTAGTTCCGGACATAGATGACACTATTTCATTAGCAGATGTCAAATGCTTCCCGGTTTCAAAAGACGCATGTGTAAAGATGATATAAATTAACTGTCATAAGTTTTTTATAAAAAATTCCGGGCGAATTGCTGCATTGATCGACTTGAAATTTACATGAGACATTGATTTTCGGCTGTATAATGGATGGCATTGTAATATCTGTAGATGTTTAGCTCTTCCCGTTTCAAGAATCTATATTCAAAATTTGGTTTGAACCACTTAATCAATCGCAATAAAATTTACAAGAAAGTTCACGAGATTCTAAATGGCATAATAACATTCACAAATGTCGAGCACTGCCAATTTGAAAGTTGCGTGCCCGCTAATATAATTTGTTTGCAACGGAAATGCATAAGATGGGAAAGCATGGTTCACGCAGTTGTATCTCACGAACAACCTCTTTGTCCTCATTTTTTTAAGAGAAATAGATTACTTAGAGTCTCCAAAAAGTTTCCATCGATATACAACAATGAAGTTAACTCATTGGTTAGATACAAAATAACAGCAGAAAACCAAATAGAGTTGTATACCACCCCGGTAGTCCTGAGAGGTTCAGGAAACTTATTAGTTCCCAGAGGGTTAACACGTATGTATGTTTCACAAAAAGGAAATATAGAGAGTGATGAACGTTTCAAATTATTGTTGTCGTACTCGTGTATCTTGTTAGGAAAAAAAAAACATTATTTATATGCGTTATAAAATATTTTGGAACACAATTTTACCGATTTACTTGGACGTTTAAAACTTACATGTGTTATAAATAAAACTGAAAACGGAGAAAAACATATACTCACAATTTCATCCTTAATAGTTGCAGTTTTTTTCTGCAAGTCTGATATTCTTCTGCAATAAATGCACATGTAATAAAATAATTGATATTCGCCATTGACGAGGTATAATTTTTCTACCAAAATAAATTACCCAACGTTATGCGTCCGTTGTACATTGGACAATAATTCTTCACAGGGGGCGTCCCTATCTACCTCACAGATGTTTGGCGTTTTATGGAATATTTTACTCGGATCTCGTGAATGATGTTGAAATTGATTTTGACTAAAAATTGAGAGGCGTTTTTGCAAATCGAAAATTATCTCCTGTTCAGCAACCATAGCTTTGGCCAATTTTTGTGACTTCCTTTGCTCTTGTTGAATTATTAATTCCAATTCATAAACTGTGTAACAGAGTGGAACATTGTGAAAAATCATTTGTTATCAGAATAACCCTTATATATACACTGAGTCAAGGAGACCTTTCTGCTGCTTTTGTAAAATTTCATTTTCAAGCTCACTAATTCTTCTATTTAACAAATGTTTTTCATTAATATCGTCCGAGTTTTCCTGCTCTCGTTTTATACTTGACGTTGAATTCTTGTCAGCAATAAAACAGGACGCGGAAGAGCATATTCGATTATGTAATTCCACCATCTCTTTCTGATTTAGTGACTGTAGTATAAGAAATATGGCAATTGTTACTGTTTACACATGACATTGTAATTATTATAGTAACTGTATACGCACTTTGAGCCACGAATCAGGGTCAAATGGATTTTCAAAATCCTTTATAATTTCGTCATGATCCCTTGTCATTCGTTTAATACTTTCGTTATGTTTTTTAACAATTGAATTTATGATGCAGTCGTACTTTTGTTGAAGGGACTTTAGCGAACTATTATATTTCATGGTCGTAGCCTAATTCGCCAAAGTAAATTTAAAACATCAAATATTACAGCGACTTTTATTACTCTGACTTTTTGTGGTTGCATAATTTAATTATAACGATGAACTGTAATGAGTTACATACATTAAGTTCAGCAGTGAGCTCTTCTTTTTCCTTGGTAAGAGATTTCACGTGTTCCATAAGAATCTTTATTTCCGACTTGATATGCGTGTCAGAACTCAATTTATCAGTTAAAATACCGTCCTCTTTTGGGTCGTTTTCTGACTCTGTTTGTTGGGAAATATTACACGTTGACTTGTAAATCTTCTGTTCTTCCATTTTTCTTATTTTATTCTTGAAGTGCTGCAATTCTTTCACACGTTGATGCAATTCATTTTTCAAATTTTTACTCATTCGGATTGTCTCCGTTATTCGTGTCTCTTGTTCGTATATCTGTGGATATCATAAATGGTTCGTATATCATAAAAGTGGAACATTCTGATTTCAATCTATACAGGCAATATTTTCAATATTTCACTTTTATAAAAAATAAAGGTTCATCCGTAAATAGTGCTATGTACAAGTTTTCAATTAGAATTCTTTTTAAACTTACAGTTTAAAATCTTATTTAATCGTTTTAATATAATATCTATGAATATATGTGCATAATGGGATTAATTGCAACCTTAGAAATTTGTAACTCCTCCTTTTTAAAGTTAGACTTTATCTAAAGCAAAGACACCTTAAAGCTTCCTTTTCCATCGGAATCATAATTAAGTATTTTATATTAAATGTAAGAAAACTTATGGCTTGAATAGAGCAAAGCAAATTGTGACCTGCTTCTGATATAATCGAGTAAGTTAATGATTTGATTATTCTAAATAGAAACGTACCCAATGACTTCCTTGTAATCTGGGGCTCATGTTATCACCGGATCGATCATTTATATTGGAATCTTGTAATATTGGTACGTCAATTTGACTTTTATCACTCAATATCTCATTATATAACGTACACGAAGTAATAGATTCTTGCTTTTCGACAGAATCACTCTTAAGGACATTTAAGAAGTTGGACTTATTTACATTTTTTAAATTCATTAATCTTTGTTCCAATTCTACATTTTTTTCATGCATGTCTTTTAACTCTCTTTCTAACTTTTCATTAGAATTTTCATATTCCAGCTGGTTCGCTTTCTGTTTACTTAACTTTTCTACCAATTTTCGCTTACTGCCATTAAATTTAGAAATTTCTTTTTGCAGATTAAATATTTGATCAATTTTCTCAGTTTCCTTCTTAAAAATAGCATCTTTATTATTGAGCTTTTCTATTTCTTGTTGAACAGTCGTGTAATTTTCCTCCAAGCTTGATATCGTCTTTTTCAAGAGCTCTATTTCCAAATTTTTCGCCTCTATCTTTTCCTTATAATCACTTTCTTTAAAACTTATCTCTCTTGCGTAATCGTCAACCTGCTTTAACAATTTGAATATATATTGATTACGTTCCGTAAGAATTCCAGTTGAGTCTGTTACTAATTGCGTAAGATTTTCATTCATTTTTCGCAACGGCATTGATCTAAATTACAGAAAAATATGATAAAATATTACGTTAATCAATATCGACAAGCATTATTTTTATATCAAATCGCTAACTTTTGCTTCATTTCATTAATCTTCTTTTCCAATGCATTGATATCATCGCTGCTTGGTGATTTTGTGTGTTGTATTTTTTCGAGAAGCATAACAATTTCACCATCTTTGATTTGAAGTACTTCATCCTTTTTTTGACAGTAAGTTGAAAGTCTGATATTTTGTTCTGTCAAGTCATTAACTTGGTTTCTAAGAGACGTGCAGTGCTCATTCAATTCACCTAGTCTACACTTATATCTCTTAAGTTGTTGTGCCAGATCGCAGACTTCAGCTTTTTTAGATTTAACTTCCTTATTTATTGCATCGAGTCGTAATTCGAGTCGCTGTATTTTTTCATCGTATTCATTTGCATATTTTGAAAAATTCGCTATCTGCAAATTTAATTTGTCAATTTCAGTATTCCTCACAATAATCTCGTCTTGCTGTTTAACGATTTCCCTGGCAATTTCTGTGCATTCATCTCCGGCGCCTGGAAAAACCGAATTTTATTAATTCCGTAATAATTCGACTAAAAGGGTACAGAGTGCAGCAACTCGTATAACACCTCTGAGTGCGGCAGATATATAATTTATTTTATCAATAGACTTTTTAACGTGAATAGCAAGTGCACGATCAACTTTATTATCGTCTGAAGTTTTCCTTAAAGCTTCTCGTAATTGCTCAGTCAGTTTTGCAACTTCCGCATGCGACGTATCCTTTTGGGTTTCCTTTAGCTGAAATTCCAAATTTTCTATCTGACGTGAGTATTCCGTGCATTGTATTTTATAGTTTTTTTGTACCTCACAGACACATTGTTTCAAGATCTTGACATCTGCCGGTACATTTATGTTATGTAATAATGTCAACGTATAACTTTTAATGAATTGGGATTATTAGTAGATACCATCGTCCTGAATATTAGCGGCTTCTTCAGCATCCCTCAGAGCGTCTTTCGATTCAACAATCTGCTGATACATAGTGTCGCGTTCATTTTTATACGATTTCAACTTCTTTATAAGGTTTTTTATTTCCTGAAGAGAATAAGAAACTTTCTTCACTATCACTGCTTCCAGTCCTTCTTTGTTACCTTTTGCTTCACTTAATATCGCTTTCTCTGTGTTCAACTGTTCGATCGTGCACTCCATGCGTTTCTATAATATTTGTAGTATTGAAAGAGTTTTTCTTTTCAATTTTATCTACTTATTATGGCTAGAGAATCTCATCAATTTACAGATCAGTATCCACTATACTTACTAATAAATAAATGTGTATATATAATACAGTATAATTTATAATTATAGACAATGCTCATTACCTTTTCAAACTTCCAATCGTCTAGGTCGAGCAATGCATTGTTTAAACGATCAATTATTTCCTTCAATTTAGACGTAATATCCATCTTTTTGTACATAGATAAAACGCTGCTTTCTTCTACTATATTTTTTACAGATTCACATGTTTCCCGCTGTCTTTCTAATTCGTTCAAGTCTTTACGTGCAAGCATTCGTTTTCTTATTCTCGAGGGGGATGGCTCATCTTTAAAATCTACACCTTTGAAATTGTCAATCCAGTAATCTATTGAATTCTTAGAAGAAAAAATAAAAGCTACAACAAATGTATAATTGTTGAAAAACGTATTAACCATCTCTATGATGATTGTGTTCATTGTCAAATCCGTGAGAAAGTTCAGACTGATTAGTTCTCAAATATTGTTTCTGGCACTTAGAACTTTGAAGTCCGATCAAAACTTCTTTAATGTCCTGGATTAAATCTTTTAATTCTGTCTTGTACTGTTGCACTGCTCCCATTGTCTCATGTTCGTCCATGTTATTCAAACCGCCGTTAAGCTTATCAGTGAGGCCGCTAACTTCTAGCTGCATGACAGCCAGCTCCTTTTCGCACTGAACAATCTTATTGTTCTTTCTCTCAATCTCGGCCTTCAAGTCTGCTAGAGCGTCCCTCATCTTCACCTGATTACGAGGAATAACTGTTTATCTATAATACGTGTATCTGAAATGTTGGCTTTCCCTGCGCATAAATGGATAATATTTTTCTTCCTATCAGGGATTCGACTAATCACACAAAAATCCTGTTTCTTGGAAACCAAAGGATTACAACTGAAAGTATCGATAACGGTCAATTAATGTTTTACATTTTTTATTTTTATGGCGTCGTTATAGAACGTTATGGAAACAGTGCAGCACACAATGTTGTTTCACGCAAAGATTCGTCTACTACAATTTAAAACGGTTAAACGCTGCGGAAGTTATATTTCCAATGACGGCAATTCTTCGTTCCTGGAAGTTTCTGCAATAAGACACACTGCTTGTTACTTACCACTTGGATATCTGCTTCAAGCAGTAGACTGAATCGAAAATCTAGCACCGGTTTGAGCCCATATAGCCTCCAATTCCTTTGTTCTTCGGGATTGCCGACTGAAATGTAATATTAATTTCACCCTAGAAGATCCCACTGGTAGAACTCTGAGGCCAATGCTGGATTTTACGAGAGCGCTTAAACACAGATTTTAAAGTGAACAGCCAAACCGAATCTTAACCTGAGGATTCTGCTCGTTTATAGATCATAAGTTAGGATCTCTACTCGACACCAGAAATGGGTCTAATATCTGTACCTCGAAAAAAGGATCTTGAGATTCAACTGTTCAACTCAATCGAGTTTCCCTATTCCATAATCTTAATATCAGCCTCAATGTACTCGTGTAGAAAAAATAGATTTAAACCGGTGCTAAATTTTCGACTCGGGAGATAAATATTTTTAAACATATTCTCCAATCTGTGGATTCTATTGGTCTTAAAATATTTCAGCATCCCCCTGCCCCTTCTATCTTCGACATCAGTCATGCGAGGAAATTTTAATTAATATCGCGGCATAGAGAATGATACAATTTTTCGACTTCTTTGAACAAGATAAAATATACCTGACGTGCTTCGTTTGCCTGAGAACTTTTTTCTACTAATCGAACCAGCTTCTGTATCTCCTCTTCTTGATCATGCAGCTGTCGTTCCAGGTCTTGATTTTTTATTCGTAAATCATCAAGCTCTTGCAAAGACGCTCTTAGCTTTTTCAGTGCCTTGTCACATTCCTCAGCTTCTTTAGCTAATTTTTCCATTTCTTCAACTTTTCGCTGCAAAAACAATATATTACTACATGTATTTGTTGCATTTTAGTTCGATTTATTCCGTAGGATAAAATTTGATGTTTTTTATTAACTCGTTGGGCACCATCGGGAGTGCAGAATGACCCCAGACCAAGTTAAAACGATAATAAATCCGAGATAAGTAGATCGATTTGAGAGTCACATTCATGTTTTTGAGAGTCTGACATTTCAATTTTACATATATTAAAGTCAAAAATAATAATTAGAATGAAAGTTATATGCGACAAAAAAGTTGGGATATAATCCAATCCAAAAATCCAAAAATCCACATGGGGTTCGTGGATACGACATAAAATGATGGTACATATATGTATGTAATCATAACCAAATAGTACTAACTCTAAGATATTCATTCTGTTTACGAATTGTTTCGTTTTCCTCCCATCGAAACTGTAATTCCTCAGCTTTGTTCGAGTGTGCCAATTGCTCTTTCCTTAGATCTTCCTTTAATCGTTGTATCAAGCGGTCGCGAATATATATCTGGAATATCAGTCCCGCAATAAGACTCACATACGTCTTACATTACGCTTTGAAATGTAACTTACTTCCTTTCTTAGATCTTCTAATTTATGATTTTGTTGATCACCCATTCCTTGCAGTTGCTGTAAAACATATAGTAAATTAATTATTACTTTTCTAAATATTATAATGTAGAATAGCATTCTATCATTTATATACATTAAAGTCTTGCAGCAACATATTGAGATGATCTTCTTTCATCTTCAGAGCTGTTTGCAAATCTTTCTTTTTCACCCTTTCGTCCTCCAATTCATATTCCTTGACCTGGACGAAACAAATTATTTATAATAATATGTCCAAGACTTTTCTAAAGCTACGACATCTAATTTATTTATTATCGCATATTCTTTACTTCAAGTTGATTCTTTAACACGATGATCTCAGCTTCGTTTTTGATGATTGTGTTTGGGATCTCATCTTCCGTTTCGGAATCAGACGAAGATGTTGAAGAAATTTCACTGTTTATTTCATCGCCGCTAACAGATACTTCATAGCTCTCCGAGATGGATAAGTTATCGACGGGTTTGCTTAATTTCACTGTATCAAATGAATTATTGTCCATCTTTTTTTCCTTCACATCATATGATTCTTTCACACAGTATCTATTCGTTGCTGGTAACTTATCAAAAGAAAACTTAACAGCAGCAGAGTCATTTTCTGCCAAAGATATCGTACACTTTATCTTATGTTCCTACTTACTTTTTATCTTTTTTACGAATTAATCTATTTTTATATATTTCGTTACCTCCATCGGGATTGCTGTTTGTTTCATAAGAAGACTCGTTTTGTGAAACTTCTTCACGAGCGTCCTCTTTCATTGCTTTAGAATCAATTCCGAACATATCATCGTCATACTGAGTAGAAACACACTTTTTCAGAGTCTTCGTCAAAGGAAAGGTCTGACACGAGCTCTGAATATATTGATTATCCTCTTCGTTTATCCTTTAAAAGTTAAAAGGATTACGCAATTGATCAATTGACAAGTAGGGTCAAGTACCACCTCTTTGCAATAGAATTTGATTCATCGTTCCTTGGAATATCATGAACCGGCGTTTCATTCTGAAATATACATATCTTTGCATTAAAAATACATAAAAATCTATAAAAATATGGTTATAGAGACTTTAAACCAACACTATCATTATTCTGCAATTCTTTCAGCTGTGCTATAGTAAGTTTGAGTGCCTTATACTTCGCTAATTCTCGTCGACAGTCGGCGAGTTCATTTTGCGCCTGAGTACTTAGAGCAATCAAGTTGTCAATAACTACGTCAAACGGTATAATTTTTCCTATCTGTTAAACATAGATTTAACATTTTACAATAAAATATTAAAGTTTTGTGGAAATTATCAGAGTTATACAGACTGCAGGGGTGTTTTCTGCGAGTTCACGAAAATAGCGGGAATTTTCTAGCGGATTTGTACACCAGGCTCTGATATCCGCGCACGAATCATACACCTTTAAGCGGCCCTCCAAGCGTTTTTTCGGAAATACACAATCTCCATAGGTTAATGTTTCGTTTCCAGCACCGCCAGCCAAAAAAATTCGTGGTCCATGTTCCACGTATGACATTCTCACAGCCCGCTGCAATTCTTTTCCTATATGGTCCTAACATGTGTTTTGGTTTGTCACTTCCTTTGCTCGTGTGATTCAGAGAGTTTAAAACTTATTGGAATATTTATGGCTGGCAGTTGGGATCAGATTTTGTTATTTTTCGCCATGTCTGTTTGAATCCCATAGTAACGTGAGGCGACAGTCAAAATTTGAGTTATCTTCGTAATGTGCTAAGTTCTCTGACGTGGGTATGAAACATTAGCAAGCAGCAGTTTTTGAAAATGTTTTAATAAAATATTTTTTTTATTTTATAAGCCACCGTTAAAAAGACCTACATTGGTACAAGTAGTCGGTACCTTTACCATACGTTATTATATTGCTTTGCAATTAAAAAATTGTTTTCCTATCTAGATAAATATATCATTCATTTTATTGTCATCCTTTTACTACAATTCGAATCCTTGATTTCGTACAAAGTCAATTAAAAATTGACTCTTAAGTAAAGATTGAGTATCTTTAGTATTTTACAATTCCTGCTTTCCGTTTCCACCTTGAAGACTAATATGTTAATGTGACGAAACAAGTTAAAATTAGGCCTTCTTTAAAAATGAAATGTTACAGTACGTTTATATGCATACGTCATCGATAACAAAAAATAATTTTTATACCCAATTTAAACTTTGTCATTTTAACAATATTTTTCTTCTTGCATTTCATCACTTCCCCATTATTCAATGTTCATAATTCCATATTTATGCAATGTGTAGTGAAGAATTTAAACAATTTTAATTGTGGGAGTAGAAATAATGTCAATATGATAGAAACAGCGGTAATATAGGTAGCATTAACATAGTTCTTTTATTTACATACATTGAATTCCGCAAATATTAAATAAGTGAATGTATGATGAATTCTTTAAACGAGATTACTTTTTTGACTTGATCTCAAAGATGTTCAGATAAGCCTAAATTTAAAAACGGTCAGAAGTAAACGAATGTTTGCTAATTTGCAATTCACAATAGTATATCTGCAGTGTGAATTTGAGAATGAAATGTATGCAATAACATTTGATTCATTGAATTTAAGAAAGGAAAGGAATACGAAGGAAATATTTCATGATCTGCAGAACAATAGGTATATACGGAAGAAATACTGAAATTTATCTTAGGACTACAATTTTTAAAATACAGTACAACACCTATGGCTCAATAAGATAACAAGTAACATTCATAAAAATGAGTTTAAAATTCGAAAACTTCAACGCTCCAAATATGCAGTGTAAAAAACAGATAATACACGAATAGGCGTGCGTGATAGAATGAATGTATTATAAAAGGAATATTCAATATTTTCATACAAGAAATATTTGGAATGATTGAATAAGGCCACTCGATCTTTATATATCTCCGTAACAATTGAATCAGATTACAGTTAAGGTACTCAACTCCCTTCCCTATTCATCGAGTTCATTAATAACTATTATTATGTACAATTATTTTCAATGAAGGTCGCTCGCAAGTATAACACTATTGAAGTACGTCCACTGGATTATATACAATTCGCCATTATTAAATTCAGCCAATTCCATGACTGGATTAGAAAGTTCATGAATCGAATGTTTGATAAACTTTTTTTTTTCATTATAATATAAGAACTAGTCATCTGAGCTGCAAATAACAAACAGCTGTTATGAAAATCGATCATGTAATCTTCTTGATGTATCAAAGATAACTCTGAACACCAGTTGTAATAAAAATATATACATGATCGTCTTTCATATAATCGCTGCATTTTAAGTACACTTTCTCTTTTCATAATTAAGTACTACTTAGTATTTGTTTAATTCCTTCGATAGTTTGCTGCCTTTCATTAATACTTGGATTAAACGTCATTATTTGTATTGCTATTTTCTTCTCTGCTTTATAAATATGAAAACTATATCAATGAATAATAATTACTATTATCTATGTAAGTATTATCCTAAAATTCGTCGGTAAAATCGTCGCCACTTTCCGTAGGTAAACGTTTTAATTGTGCTGAATACAAATTCCCTTTAGTGGTCCAAGTTTACGACGATCATCCTGCTGCTACGCTACAAGACAAATTTCCTGCTACGCTTCCCACGCTTATTGTGTTTTTCCTATATTGAAAACATGTTCCATACAATGCACCATAAATGGTAAAGGTAGTTTGGCGCATAATACCAAGTTTCCCAGTATCGAAATTTCTTAAAAAATTGTAAACTTCCCTTTCAATATCGTAGTGCAGATTACGTGAAGGCACCATGGAAGCACCAGCTTACTTGGAACCCACTGGGATAAATATGCAGTATACAATTTCTTCTGCTTTCGAATTTCAATTACAATTCCAAACATTATGCCTAGGATATATATTCGAATTCAGTTTATACGAAATATTCGAAGGCACTATTCTCTTAGGTATTGTTTTAACTCGCGTGTATAATACGAAAATCTAAATGCTATAAATGCATCGAAAGAAACGATGGGGATCAACACTAAATCTCAAAACTTTTCTGAGATTCCCTCCTTTACATAAGAAAAACAAAAAGAAATGAAATGTAAAGGAGGTCACTCGACCCAAAGGTATAATTTCTTATTATCAACGATTATCCTAACATCTCCTTTCGACGTGGTGCATTCTTTTGAATCAGATTAACGGGAGCATTCTTTTAAATCATTATGATTAGAGATGTAAAACGCCTTGATCGCGACTAAAGTGATTGTGGTGGTGGTGGTGATGGTGATGGTGCAAGTGATGCCCTGCTGATGTAGATGCATCATCGTGCAACGTGACACCTGTCAAATCGACGATTTCATCCGCATCATCATCTGCGTCACTGCCAGTTGCAGCACTTTGCGTTGACTGGTGACTTCCCGATGATAATTGACTGTTGCGGGAGAAGGAACCACGTCGTGGTGCTGCCAATGCTGCTCGTTGATTTGCAGGCTTCACTGTTATTATTAGATTCGACGAGTTGGCGATCATCATATCAGTAACCTGTAATTATATTGAGTAGTGCAAATAAATATATCTATTGTTTACTTTTAATGACATTAGAACTGTTTAACGTTCTTTATCAACAAATATTACAGTAGTGATTCTTACCTGATCGAGTGTTTTTCCAGCAACTTCAATTCCATTAACTTCAAGAACCTCGTCGTTCACTGCTAGGAGGCCCGTGCTTTCAGCCAGGCCGCCAGGAACAAGTCTACTAATAAATACGCCTGGAACCTTCTCGATGCCGCCACCAGCCGAGGGTGGCAGTGGTCGGTAGCTTTCACCATCCTTAATGTAAAATCCTAAAGGCTTATCTGATCCATGCTTCAATAAACGTACGCGACGGCATGTTTCTGGTAAAATATCCACGTCAATTATCGCTGATACCTAATTTAACAAAAAAAGAAGATAATAAGGCAATCATTTTTAGGCATGATTGCATGGAACATGTGAGAATGTCTTATAAATTCAATATAGAAAGAAAGAATTATGGATAAGATTCCGAACTTATACGGGATATCAAGTTCCGTACATCGATGGAACCGCAACATTTGCAAATGTCAGCACTTCCGATTTCAATGCAACGTATGTCAATTCTAGGATAATTTGCTGTTGTCAACGTGCACGCTCAAATTCTCGTGCAAAGCAAAGTTCCGAATGTACTACTGAACCAATCAGGTTACCATTTACAGCAAATATCAAGTTTCGATTACAGATTGAATAGCAATACTTACAAATATTGAGTACTCCCGGTTTCAATACAGCGCAATATAAAAAAACTCAGTGTCGAATTTGCGTAACCAAATATTTGGGCGAACCGCTTAACCATTCGGGTTAAAATTTGCAGAAAAAATCGTGAGCATGGAAATACATGGAACAGTAACATTTGCGAATGTCGAGCATTTCTAGCCTGAAAGTCCCTGCAGATCAAATGGATATTTCAATATGTGTGAAAAAAGTGAACTGTACGATTTGAAAAGTATATCCATTTCCAACTTACTTCAACGAATATTAAAAGCAAATTAGAATTAATTTAAATCTTCATAATTTATGCATGTTATTTAGTAATTCTAAATGTATTTATCAAAGGATAGTTCATTGAAGTATTATCACAGATATTGAATATTTCTGTTCTTTTCTGGACTAAAATTTTGGATATGACTGTCGGGTGAGAGTCATATTCAAAACTTAACTTACAGTTACCTAACTAGTTTATTACTTCTACTACTTATTTTTATTTCAATATTTTTTTTAGTGGCTTTGGCATATTACTTTTATATTGGAATTATTCATTTCCCAGTTTCTTAGATTCCAACGAAAATTTTCATACGAGAGATATAATTTACTATAAATGGTAATTAAAAAAAAACTCATACTAACCTGCCTAAAGTCGTGAGGATTTGATATAGCGAGTGATTTTGGTTTTCCAGGAGTTCCGCCTAAAATACTTGATATTAAATTTTTTGGCTTTACTGTTGCATAACCATTCATGTCCTCCAAACCGTCCCCTTTAAAACAAAAAAAAATAAATATTACTACTACAGAAGCATAATGTAAAAAGCATATAGCTACGTAGTCTTACTGATTAATATGCAGGAAACGTTAAATGAACAAAGTGAAGCAACTGAATAGAAACTCATGGAACACCGTTGATTCTTAATAAGTCAACAGTTAAGACGTTATTTGAATAAGTTATGATGGCCTGTCTAAATATAAACTGTGAATACGTTAGTCATGCACCAGTACCCTACGTGCAATTGATTTGCTTGATAGTAGCAATAATAATGCTTGGTATTAGTAGTAGCAATGGATAATTTCTCAGAGAGCATATTTTTTCCGTGCTATATTTTCAGAATGACAATTTTTGTAGAATTAATTAAATAGGCACTTTAAACGGAACGTCTTATATTGAAATAAATTAAATTAAAATTATAATTTCTTCATTTAATGTATGAGGTTTAACATACACATACTATATTTAAAAAAAATAAAACTATAAATATATGGGGTAGACGTACCGCCTCTAGCCAATGTACCACTTTTGACAGACACTTGGCAAAGCTTTTACTCATTTTTGATACTATTAATTTATTAAATTTTTCATTTAATTACAAAAGTATAACCTAAATGAAATTTTGAACGAAATTTTTCAGTACCAAATTGCTTAAAAATGTATTTGTGATGATTAAAATGGGTTTGCCCCATTTGTAGCCATAGTCTTCGTTCATAGGTAATGAATATGGTCAAAAATGGTTCATGATTGTCACATACAATACTAAGGTGACTAAAAATATAACATCTACCGTAAATTAGTGTCGTTCTATTATAAATTACTTTTAAAAAGTGGTACTGCAGCAATTATACAATGGTAGTAAATTTTGTTTAACAATATTATTTTAAAAGGGAAAAGGGGTGAAGTGAGAGTGGGAGGTTCGCAGTGGAGAGGAAGCCAGGCCCGAACGTAAAGGAAGTAGTGTTTTCCACCGACTTGGAACACCATTTTTGTCACGAATCGGAGGAGCCCTGTATAAGAGCGTCTCCCTCGCTCTTAGCAACGGTCCCCCATAAGGCCCTCTCCCTCATTGTTAGTGGTGTCTAAGTCACGCAAGTCCCCGTGTCGCATATAAGTGTCTTACGCGCTTTCACTCTGCATATAAGAACGTCTTGTTTCGAGTCATAGCCTGTATCGGCGCAACACCTTTACCGGTAGTTAAGGTATTGATAGAAGCGAGAGAGCTGATTGTTGAGTGAAAGACTCGTTGACGCAGACAATATCGCGTGAGCGAGACGTGGCTAAGAGCGAGGGAACTCCTCCGACTCGTGACAGAAATGGTGTCCAGAGCCGGTGGAAAAAGCTACTCTCTCGCCATTACTGGCCGCCCCACTCTCTCTTCACCACGCTTCCTCTCACTTTTTCCTCGGACGCCATTAATGCTGCTGAGTATACCATGTAGATAAAGACAAACACACATTTAGTTCTTGATCAACTCACTGATAGATTAACTCATACTTCTATTACATTAGTCAAGGATCACCTTCTAGCTTCTCGTTACAACATTCATTTTAATAGAATATCAAAAATAATATTTTCTTCGTTACTATACCAAATGAACAAAAATTTGCAATCTAAAAATTATATATAGTCAATCAAAAATTTTTGCGTCTTCTGGGGAAATGTCTATAGTTCATTATAAGGTAATACAGAGAATATATGTAAAAAATATATCCAGTTTACGAATATACTTTTGTAAGCATTAATAAAATATGACATTGTCAATAAAATAATAAATATGTCATATGTGGAAGAGCTATATGTATAAGCTATAAATGTATACTATTTAGTAGAAAATAATCGTCTAAAATTATGTACTCTGAAATCGTTTATTTTAATGGAGATTGCCTCATTAAATCATTCCTCTAATATTATTTCACTTAAATTTGCTTACCCTAAATTATTTTACTTGTACTCAAATAAATTCAAAAAAATATAAACTACTGTTTTCAGTACCAATGACAATTGAGATCAAAATTAGGATGGAATCCTAATTGCAATCAGCATCAGCAATTTCCCATTCTCCGTTTTAATCTCAGCTTTATAGAAAACTATTATTAGATTATTATTGCAAACAATTAAAAATTATTTAGACGGTAATATTTTTTAATAATACATTATGCTTCTGTACTGTCATTTCTGGTCTCAATCCCAACCTAAACATAATCTTGATTGTGTTCATAACTTCAAACTCCAACCTTAATCTCCAACATAGTTAAGAGACATATGATGAGATTTGTGCGGTTTAGTTGTCACATGAAAAAGGCTGGAAACGAGAAAACTTTGCACCAAAAATCTCGTAATTAGCCGTACGAGAGAAAATGCCAGTGATATGGTATAAAGTTGATATGTGTAAAACGTTCCCTGCCGGTTCTTTTTTTTATTTTCGTAGGTGGTTATATGCAACAGTATGATAAGTGTTGACTAGAGCAAAGGCATTATCGAGTCGCCATGACAGATTTGTAGGCTGTCACTTTCGAAATTCAGTTAAATTTTGTTTTCTAAGTAATAATTCAAAAAACGCGGATCGATAGAAAAAGGCATTTTACCGGAGGGCTTCCGGTTTGTTTAATAAATTAATTGGCAATTGGAGTTTTCTCTTGTTCAGCCTCGTCTATATGATAACTCAACTACACAAATAACTTGCTCCATTCCCCCTCAATGAATGCTGAAGTACGATCAAAAACTTCAGTAGAGTGTACCCTGGTATCGTTCAATCTTTCTCATAATAACGCTGATAAAAAAAGCTGCAGTGTGCCAAAATTATCTGGAGTAAGGTTTTTGAAAACACCCCTAGTAGTACTTCATTTGTACATAAACATCAAAATCCTTGTGATAGATTTATTCAGAAATATTGCATCACCTGAGAGTGTTTCTATTAAGCAAAGTAAATAGGCAAACTATTTTCTATTGACACAGAAATTTTCAATAACCCATACCTGGACAACCTATAATGTCTAAAAGTTTTTTAATTCAAGAGAATTTTTAGATGTCTTTAAAATTAACTTTTAGATTTATGACATCTAGTTATTTGTTACCATTCACACTTATACTATTATGAAACCAAAATATTAAGAAATTGATGTTTACAATTATAATTCATTTTAGAGGACAAATATCATTACAGAATTACAATTATTATTCTGATCTTTTTAACAATCACAATTCTTCAGTTTGTCTTTTAAAAGTTGTATCTAATTTCAGTTAAATTATTAAATTTTTTATTGCTTATAATATGAAATCCTTTATCAATCGCATCAAAATAAAATTAAATTGGGTTCAACTTTTAATATAATTTTCATATCATGGTTAATATATGTCATCATTTTGTAAAGAATAGTAACTAACTCATCAATTAATTACAAATTCCATATCTAACATTTTATAATATTAATGTTTTGATAATGTATTAGGTACAATAATGTACACCAGTCTGCATAACAACATGGAAATTTAACTATGCAGTCTTAAGCAAGTCATTATTAACTAAATGAGATTTTCGATAATTGAACAGCAGCAAAGAAAAGATGAAATATCATATGCAAGAGAGTAGAGGTTAAAAACTTTAGTCTTTTATGAAATCTTAACTGAAACATGTATAATATAAACTAATAAACATCTATTAATTATATCAAAGAAATGCATATGAAGTATTTTAACTAAAGATCATTGGGTCTTAATCAGATATTTGTAACAAAGCAAAAAAAGATATCAGAAATATTGATTATACAACATAACGTGATGTTAAAAGTAAATTAATCAAAGATTACTTACTATTAAATAACCTATTTATGGATTTTAGAAAATAAAAATATATAAAAACTGCAATATTTTATACAATGAAATAAATGCATAGTCAAAGTTCTTACCTTTTCTCTGTATAAAAATTCTAAGAAGAGGTTTTGCAGCAAGTAATGCTCGTGCTAAATTGTTGTCATTATTAATTGGAAGTAAATCTCCATCGGTTGGATCGGTATACCAAATCAGAAAATTCAAATCCTGACCAATATCATGTTTCTCTGCCAAAAGCTTCCTGAAGTCTTCGTAGCTTATGGATTCATTACGATTGATGGAGAATCTTATAAAATCAGCGTCAAACTATTAACAATCATATTGTTTGAAATCAATTTATTATTGTAAACCATTTAAACCATCCTGCAACATCAAGAGATACTAACTTACCTTGCTCTTTACGGCAACAATGCTGCTGTCAACGTGATGATGAGGTTTGCCTTTTAACATGTTTGTCCAAGGAATAAATAGCAGCTTTTGAGAAATTTCGAAAATCGTGACGCGCACCACACCCTCCGATTGGTATTTTTTGTATCACGATAATGATCTCAATTTTGTTATAAAGGATTCTTTATTAATACAGCCACATTTTGCAAAAAGATAAGCATTAACACTATTTCGTGACGTCAGGAACACCTGCTCACTGCGGAACGCCACTTGGCTTACTTGGCCTGGTCCGCAAAACCACCCTGCGAACAACTTTACTACCGTAATAATGCCGGAGAGCACTGTCATTCGTAAAAATTCAGGAACGTAACTATAATGGTTGTCTATCGTTGTATTGTGACATTCGCCAGTATACAATGTTTCTAAAAGCACTACGCCACTCTACTAGTGCGGCCGCAACTACATGTAGATTGTTTTCACAATTCCACTCCGTCAATTTTCAGCAATCCTCAACCACTCTTACAAAATGCTCATCGAACAACAGATCAGCATTGCTCATAAAACAATAAAACTATACGCTTCGCATGCATCGACACTACGTCGCGCTGTAAACCCACATGAAAATGAAATCATAACCTATTATCAGCCAATGAAATCGATCGATTCCCCCCTTTCTTTAAGCTATTCGATATAGCTGATATATCTGAAAACCAAATATAACATTTGACTTATGATGCAGTATATTTATGTGATATACATATAACAAGACCCACATATTACAATCATAATTTTCTTCGTTTCTCCCATTGACATATAGCATGGACTATGCACAAGCATAGGAAAAATCGTCGACTGATAGAAAAAGATGGCGACTGGTGGCGGCCACGGTCTTGGATACAGGTCTGGGCACGTAGGGTCGTTCTACAATGGGACGTTGTCGGTAGACGTTTGTCTTAAGTCATTTCTATATACCAATCAAAATGATTTTTCCACTTCCGTGCATCGTGCCTGCTTGAATCACAATGGTAGGAATTTGCATCTGAAAATCTCACAGGAGTTACAAATAAATTCTGTAAAAAAGTTACGATACAAGCAAAAATTGACTGTATACGTTAGTATATCTCCTGTGAAAGATTTTTCATTGGAAAT
>JARQTC010000813.1:59177-72904 GCA_030142495.1 Cephus runcator
GATTTTGAAGAAGAAAAAATGGTTGGGCTAACTTTGGGCCTTATTTTTTGAATTAGTTTTTGTAATTAAACGACTGACCACCAAACATTTTTATTACACTACCATTGACCACCAAACGACCACCAATCGGATAAAGGTAATAAAAAACATTTTAATTAATGTTGGGTGGCTAACTTTATACAGCTACTAAAACGGTTCAAATCGTCGTGTAAACGTGTCATTGATTAGTGGTTATCAGGTAGTGGGATAAAATTCGTCATCTTCCACCAACCAAAATCCTGTGTCCGAGCGCTGGTGTCAGTATGAGTATTGATGAGGATCATGCCCAAGTGTCTGATTTCATCTTTGAGAAAGCATTTATCTAAGAATTCTGCATTAAGAAACGTCTCGAAATAACAAATCTACGATAATCTTCCAAAAGTTATTAAAATGGTAAGACACTCTAGAAACTGATATAAATTATATTTCTTTTAATTTTGTTTAAACGAATGTGAAGATAACTTGTATCGAGCATTTTGTTAACTCCAAGAAATCGAATATTAACCACTGACGTTATTCCTAACCTCCATAATGCCGAGAGTGCACAAGGTACAAATTTCTCAGAATGACAATTCACATATAATTCTTATATTCATGTAACAAAACATTTCCCATAAATATATCATAAGTATTGTAGCAAATCTCTATTATTGTATATGATTTCCTCCCTTTCTGTTCTCATAACCTAGAAAGATAATTAAGATCCTTCAAAATATTTGCTATGTAAATGTATCAAACGAATTATAAGAAGTGTTTTTAATGAAATCGTAGCATTATCTAAATGTAAATATTTATGTTCAAATGTTACATTTTCTTTTAGACTAGCACAGCAATAGTTGCTGGCTTGGGCATCGCCCTTGTAGGCTATGCTGGTCGATATGTAATCAGATCGATGCCCACCCTCTCACAAAAAGTAGCAGAAGCGGTAAAAAGCATGCCAAGGCTAGATTCTCAGGTAAACTTAACCAAAATGAAATAGTTCAATTTTAATATTCTTTAAAAAATTGAATAATGTGTCTCCAATTTGTAGTCCCTAGCAAATAGCAGATACTACAAAGGTGGTTTTGAGCCTAAAATGACTCGTCGTGAAGCAAGTCTGATATTGGGGGTTTCACCAACAGCAAATAAGGCTAAAGTAAAGGAACACTTTAAAAAAGTGATGTCTGCAAATCATCCTGATCGTGGTGGTTCACCATATATTGCAGCGAAAATCAATGAGGCAAAAGATTTACTAGAAAAGTGAAATATAGAATTAATGTTTAATTAACATAGCAATGGTTAATTATGAAATAAATTTCGATGTACATACTTGCCTATTTTATGCCGTTAAGGTCGATATTCACAGTCAGTGTTTGAGATAAAGCACTATTTTAAGATTCTAAACACCTCAGCTTAATACATGGCGAAGTATGACTTAAGATCGTCTTTAAATTATGCTTAGAACAAAGTATTGACTATGAATACTGGCCTTAGACAGTGTATAAATAAGTTATCAATCGATACCGTCTTCTTTGTTCTCATGTAAGTAGTTTTACGAGTGATGTATATACGTATTAAAGTGAATCAGTGCTTAAAAACCCACTCGACTTTCTTTCTTAGGCCAGCCAAAGTAAACAAAACGAGTGTGAGCATTCGCAAACGGATAATTTTTTGCTTTATTACCGTCGCAAAAGGATAATACTTAATACTGATTATTTCATAACTTTTTTGTTCTATCCATTTGATCGATGCACCAGATCGGTGGTGCTGCTATACCATATTGTTTCGTTTCAAATTTACTGTTACGTCCTTGTATAGTAACGAGACGCTTGTACGTTATATCGATTGACTAGATGAGGTTCGGTGGGATCATTCGCATTTCTTCTGATGTGTACTACCGTATGGATTTCACTTGTTTCTGTCGGGCGCGATCTTCTGCTATCCGAGACCTCAGCTTTGCTATCGTATTGCCTGGCAATGACCCAGGAACTTTAAAAATGCTCTAAAAGTATAACATGGAACGTTATTTTGATGTCCAGAAAATGATTTCTCATATAAACCTGATTTATGCGATGAAAAAAAAAGTATAACAGTATGTTGTATTTTTGTGAAATTACCTGCATGAAATCGTGGCACTGCACGACAATGCTGTCTTTTGTAATTTCTTTAAAACATTCAGCGAGGAGTGTAAAGTCACGGCAGGATAATAAGTTTTCTTTGTTCCGTTTTATTAAAGTCAATCCCACTCTAAAAATGATTTTACTACCTTCATAGAAGAGGCAATCCCATATTCTCAAAGTTGTCTATAAAATAAGAATCAAAGCATTAGATCTCCAAACTTAAACTTCTGAATAGTCTATGAATTTGGATCGACTTACCTCAATTGGAAGCACTTCTGCAAAAAGACATACAAACCACTTTGTAGTTATTACTGCCCAGGGTAACCCCAAATTTGTAACATGCTGATAAACATCCGGCATTTTCATCCTAAAATAAATAATGAAAAACTTTAATAATTTATTTCTCTTATTTATATACGAACAATAACACGAAACTGTAATATTTTATTCCTTTAGCCTTAAATAACTAATTAAATTTGTAAGAATATTAAATTTGAGTAGTATCGAATTACCTGACTAGTTCAGCGAGTACGTCAATATCTGTGAGAAGGCCGTCCATTGTCGGTGTGTAATATTCCGGCAGAATTTTTTCAATTAGCATTTTCAGTAACCAAAAAGCAGTCTCCTCGTTCTTAGTCACAAGTAACAATAATCCTGCTATGTAGTTTAATCCCTATAATATATATAATATATCAAACAATAATAATACTCAAGCGCTATTAAATATCACATTAGTCATTAGTACTTTGAATCTAAAGCAATGAGTCGGATAATTTACCTGACAGTACCCAACTGTTTTATTCTGATGTGCAAAAGCCAATAATACATTATATAGTTGATGTTGATGGTTTTCTGTATTGTTGAAGAAGATATTATCAGGAAATGTACGTGGCAAATCCGTCTTTATTATGTCGGCTACTTCTCTATTGTGCGGACCATTTAGTAATCTTTGGTAGAGGTCTGGTGAGGCATTCTTCAAGTCTTCTCCACCACTGACTGATAACCAAACCTGTGATGAATTTCGTACATTAAAAGTCTAATTATGGAATGTAATATAATTTTATTCAATAATACTTAAATCTTTGATTTTCCTAATGACTATAAATTGTACAAAGGATCAAGATGAATTTTGAATCTTTAAAAAATATCTTTTCTGCACTTCAAAGTGTACATTGTTGTGGAAGGATATAGTATGGTAGTATATTTGTTCAGCTCATTATGCGTGAAACAAGCAGTAATTATCTAAACAAATGAAGGATCATTATTTTTTTATTGTAACCTTATGCTTCTTCTATTATTAAAAAACTGATTGGGCTTAGTTCATCTTTATAGAAATATTATTTATAACAAATTTCTTCACAGTATAAAGCAAGAAATTGATAAGTTAATTATTAAATATGTTATGAACATTGTTGAACTGTTATAATACTTGGGAATTATGTAAATATTTCATTATTTAGATATTATGTTTCAGCAATTTATTAATTAATGCTCATTGAAGAATGTTAATTGAGCAACTGTTAATAACATTTTTACATAATTGATCTTAAACGATGATAAATAATCAATTGTTCTACGAAATGAACATTTCCCTCAATCTAATTACTTAACGGTTTTTTGAAATAAACGTTTTTCTGGTTGATATGAATCAATTATAGAGAGAAAGTCAAGCATTTCTGTACATTATGCAACGAAAAAAAGTTTCTTCTAATAAACGACCAGAGTTGATTAACGTTTGACAATCGCGCACACTTTTTATCAAGAATTTACGTAACGCACCTACATCGTGATAGAGTTCCTAAAAATTTCCAAAGATGATTTAATTTTCACAATGCTTCTGATGAAACGTAGAACTTAACTCTCCTTAAAAAAAAAAAGACCAGGACAAAGTGACAATTAGAAAAACGAGGAAGTCTAATAAGACATGTAAACTTTTGTATGAGATGTTCTAATTTGAAATATGAAATGGAATCTCATTGTCACATGTAAATTATTTTTATTTCAATTTAATAATAATTGGTTGCATGATACAAATAGCAAAAAGTGATTTAATATTTGTATGAATCTTGTGCAAGTGCATATACTTTTGTGCCATCAATTTTTCAAGAGAAACACTTTGTATGCAATATTTTGCAAATTAAATTATCAGGATATTTTATTTTATGCTAAAATCTATTAAACTTCAATAATTATGGTATAATAAAACTGCAAATAACTGTATAATCCTTATCAGTTTTGGTTTCAAAACTGTCATCGGTAAGACATGTTTGTTTACACTTTATATTATGAAGGAAATATATTTAGTAGAAGGCATAGAAAATACAAAAAACATTAAAGAAGAATTATAAATAAAAAATAAATAATTGATATAAATTACCATTCCCCTGTGTTCTCCTGGAATTCCTTTACGTACATATCGTTTAATTGTGATACTGCGCTGCAACGATTTTCCCTCTCCAATAATATTAGACCATTTCTTAGCCCGTTTTGCCAATACTTTAAGGTACTCTGACATGAATTCTTCATAAGTTTCATAATCAAAATTGCTGGGCCGTTCAAAACCATACTCGTCCACATTGCTAAAAATATAGTACATTGTCTTAAAAATTTCATAACATGTATTTGCAATATTCATTTATCTATTATTTTATAATTTAAAGAAAAAAAATATACAATTAAAATGTAGGATACACATAAACATCTAGAATTAATTTCATACAACCAAAAAAATAAAAATGAAAAGTTATTTGAAAATGCTTATAATGAATATTACTTTTTATCAAATATATGTGTTCTCCTACTCTTCAAAAATAACTGATATTTTTGTAATATTTCACTCTCAGATACTATTTTAATACATTTATAAATTTTAAATTTTAAAAGGCTCAGTATAACTGACGAATATAATTTATTAAACATAAATATAATTGTATTTATATTTTAAAAAGTTGGTTTATATAAATTTGAAGTAATGTTGTAATGTAAGTAATCCCATTGTTGTCATGTTTTATTAATTCATAAACTTTCAAGATTTAATGGAAAACACATTGTTTAAGCTGGTGGTTAACACTTTAAAATTTAAATATTCTAAAATCTTAAGAATAATCAGACAATCACTAATAAAATGTTGATTATTTTATGCAATCAGAATTATTTTTAATAATGACTCTTCACTTCTGTAACAATGCACCCACACAACATACATTTAAGGAACAATTTTAGGAAACACTAGAAATTAGGTGAAGTCAAAGACAAAGAGTTATAACGTATCTGAAGGAAATCAATAAAAAAAATGTTAAACAATACTTTGACTAATTAAAGATTTAAGGAAAAATCATACTCTTAAATAACTTGCCACCATATTCAACATTTATGCAAACAAAAGCATATTACTTTGGTTTTAACAATCTAGGAATATTTCCAAATGCTGTTTATCATTGAATTCTCAGAAAACCATTCAAATTTTAATCGCATCATTTACCACTTTTTTTTAAAGCGAAGCTGATAATTAATATTTTTCCAAGAAATTTCAAGTAAACACTGCATTAATACTAATTCACGAAAGGTTATAGAAGTGATCGAAAGTTAAAAAAAATGATAAACGAATATAAAACAGGTAACACGACATAACAAGTATTTGAAAGCACACAATGAGATGTTCGAATTTTGACAGTTGGACCGCGATAAATAGTGTAATGAAGGTTTCAGTATAACATAACCTTAACATAGCAAGACGGCGCGAAATGAGAGGTGACGGTGAAAGCTTTGTCATTCACAGATGCGAAAGCAAATGAATTGTAGGTACGACGTTAATAATGAAGTGACGTTCTGTTTTCATTTTACCTAAAGCATGAGCTAGCCATAGCCGAAGTGGGGCGAGTGGTTTCATTTACAAAAGAACACGATCCGCCTCGTTTCCTCACGATGAATCTCGGCCATTGCCCAACACTCCGATCAACTCCGGTCTATCTGACACTCGATACGGCGCCAAATATAAGTACGCTGCAGAACGATACAAAAACACAAACTGTGTTTTTAGACCAAGAGATCGCTCACAGATTACTTCGTGTACACCGTACAAGAAATATATTCTTGAATGAATGGGAATATGTTTAACGCTGCCATACAGAATTAAATTATATATTCATATTTTGATTACAAAACAAGGACATAAGAAGAAAACTAAGAAACGTCAATATATAAAATTTTTAGAGTAGCAAGAAATGTTCAACCGTAGAAACAGCCGTATGTGATTCTTGCTGCGTATTGGTGATTATAAACTTGACTAAATGGATTAAGTCGTTTTACATTATTCGGTGTATATGTTACCGTGAAAGACCGAAATCTGGAGAATGTCGACTTTCACCGGTGAATATCAACATTCACATACTCGCTTGGTGTATGTTCGAAGCATTAGCTAAATACCCTTATTTCTTACTTACACCGGTGAAAGTCGACATTCTCCAATTTCGGTCTTTCACGGTAACATATACATTTCAGATTCATTCGCGACTCATAACATTTTATTATGTGACTTATAACGGACTAACGAATTTACTGCCGAAAAACACTATTCCGCCAGGAAAATTGGGGAAAAAAATTATGAATAATGCAATTTAAGAAAATTCGGAAAAAATTCCATTTTTTTCGCAAAATGTTCCTATTTATTGAAAAAAAAGGAGAAAATTAAAGTATTTCCATGAAAAATACGAAAAATTTTGTAATAACAACGATAATACCAAGCCTACTGTAGATTCGTTAGAGTCGATGATAATATGATTCGTGAATTATCATATCTCTTGTGATATCTTTTATAGACTTGCACCCTGAAACAAATTGCAAAATGAAATTGCGTATCTTGAAGGAAAATGTTCAAGTATTAAAGAAAAAAGTGTTTACCAGTTAAAGCAAATGCGAGACTAATTTCTTCTCTCATTATCTGAAGAACTTTTGTGACACCTTTCTCCCCGTCATGAGTTAAGCCCCACAGTACGGGTCTCCCAAAAAATACCTATGTTCAAATAAATATATCCTAATAGCGTTGAATAAGTTTTATGAGATTAATCATATTTTTGATGTAATTTGTAATGTAATATGATTTACCATACGAGCTCCAAGGGCTAAGGCCATGAATACATCAATACCTTGCCTAACACCGCCGTCCAAGTAAATTTCCACTTTATCACCCACAGCCTTCACGATGTCAGGCAAAGCTTCGATCTACAATAAATTAAACATAAGTTGGAAATTACAAATATCTATATTATTTTTTCTCCTGTAATATTATGAATATTAAAAATAAGCATTGGAATCGTAAAACGTTTAATTACCGTAGAAGGGCATCTATCCACTTGACGACCACCATGATTCGAGACTAAAATTGCAGAAGCTCCGTGTTGTACAGCTAAAATAGCGTCTTCAGCCGTAAGTATACCTTTTAGTATAATGGGGAGTTTTGTAATGCTAAAAAATCCAGATTTGTTAGTTTTATTTCGAGTACAACAAGGACAAGACCTTCGTTATTTACTATTTTGTCAATTTGATCTAACCTCTTAAGCCACGCGATACCCTGCCAGTTGAGAGTTTCATCTAGCATAGTCGCAACATATTCGGTTAGGGCTGAAGATTTTACTGCTTTCTGAATTTGGTTAGATAAAACACCCTCCAGATTGGCTAATCTGTAATATATGTATAAACTGCAAATTTCTCTGCTCCTTGTTATTTTATATCTATTTTAAAATCCCTCAATTCAACGTCGTCGCGAGTAAGACGTAAAAGAAAATCGTAAACAAGAAGATTGTGACAAAAATTCTTTGAAAAAGCGGAGTTAACTCCAAAACGAATGAGTAGTCCGACCTAAAAATTTTCACATGATTCAAGTTCATACAAATCATGGGATAGGATGCTTTCTTCAAATTTAAATATAAATCTTGTAGAATATTGTGCAATCCTATAAATTTCCTACGTGCAGTCTGCAATATCATGCAGGAATCCTATAAAAATCTTGTGAGACGTTGCAATAACATTTACGTGTCTTACACGAATCTTATATAATGTTAAAATATAACGCAGAGTTCTTGTAATAGTTTTGCGAGATTTGATCGTTTCTTACAAGTTTCCTGTACCCAATATGCGCAAGGTAATACAGTTTTATTGTGGTTGACCATTTTTAAAGTGTAAAGATGTTTCATAAATGTTAAATTGATATTGTAATCCGATATTAAATTAGTACATGTTAAAGGGAAGTGAGGACTCCACGAGTAAAATGTTAATAAAAATCGTAAATAGCTTGAATAATTATAATATATACAGGGTGACGCATCAGTATACAGTGGAGTCAGGTTATTACGACGCCGCTTTTAACGATCGACCGCATATTACGTCTTACTTGCTCTCTTAAGTTTGGTTATAATAAAAATACATCGCTACATATTTTCATTTTACTTATCGTGTACGTCGTCTGTTGAGTACGACGCCATTTCTCTGTCCCTTGAATGTCATTATAAACGGACTCCACTGTATCAGTAAATAGCGTGATAGGTATACTTGAATTCACTTCGTTGTGCTCTATCGGTTTAATAAAAAAAAAAGAAAAATATAAATCCCATTTAAAAAACAGACTTGTCCTTGAAATCTCCCTGAGGCCTTCACCTATCCCGTATCCTTTTTGCGTTATTCTAACCTCCCTTTCGACTTCGTTCAATATACATAGATTCATTTATTTCAATTCTACGTACTTTCCGATATTATCAACTTATAGATTAAAATGGGTCATCTTGTATACTATATGTATGGTATATGCTAACAGGGACATAGGGATAATCAAGTAAGTAATAACTAACTAACCTTAAGTGATTAGGAAGGGAAAATTTATTTCTAACGTCTTCATGTCTGTTGCCCAAAACCGGAGTATCGAGAGTGACAACAAGAGCTTTAAAGCCTGCCTTCTCCGCTCGTTGAACCAATTGCTGAGTGACGTTTCGATCATTATAGACGTACAACTGGAACCACTTGATTGTATTAGGTGCAGCTTCAGCGACTTCTTCGATGCTACTCGTTGAAAGTGTGGAAAGGATGAAGATTGTTCCAGCAGCACCAGCAGCTAAAAATTCAATAATTTTTATATACAAGCTGATTCGTGGGCGACATTCAGCATTCAGTGTGTTCAGGTTGAGTTGGTCCTTCCAGTTGGATCAAGCCAAAACAAAAGCAAAGCTTTCAGGAATATTGGTAAAGCAGCTTGATCATTGCTAAGCCATACCTGAATCTGTAACTTCCCGTGAACCATTCTATACAATATATTACAGTAAAGTCTCTTTATTCGTCGTAATAATCCTTTGAGTGAGATAAGACTAATTTAGAATTTTTCTCAATATTTTTATTCTTATTTTTCTTATAAGCAAATAGTTTTAATGGTTTTAGTATTATAAATAAATTGCAACATTCCATTCTTATACTGCATCATTTTTTCCTACCATCATCCTTCTCTATCATGGATATGTCAGGAGTCCCACATAAAAGTGTATAGAACACCGTGGACGTGCATAATTGTACCAAGAGCTCTTTAAATCGCCTTCTCACAGCGACGCCAATAAAGAAAGAGGAAGTAGAACCTTTAAATCCCTAATGTTATATAATTCCCTTGAAATTAGTTATAGCGAAAATTATGTGAATAAAATATTAGAGATTATTACCTTTCACATTCTAAGAATCCAAAACCAGTCATAGCGACTGAAACGAAAACAAACAAGTTCTGAAGCGTTATCAACCGGTATGCGCCAAGCACGCTAGAAATACCAGCAAACCGGTACTTGAAATAATCGCTAAACCAATTAGTCAAAATTAAAATATTAAAATAAATATCAAATGAAATCAGACGTTGACACATCGGGATAGCAAAAATCGTCATCCCCGCTAAAAACGACGCATTCTTCCGGAGGATATAAGCAGCAGCTTCCTCGATAGAAATTCGTTAGATCCAAATCTGTTCTAGGACAAGTGTACACTAAAAGTTGGCAAGGAGCAGTTGAAACTTGTAACTTATAATTGTTGAAAAATCAATTAGGATCGTTTTCCAGAGCAAACCGGTGAACAGTATTGTACTGCAAACTGTGGGAGATCATCCTTGGCAATTCCTGGTCTCAATGAGCATAGTGTCTCATCTACATATCAGGAACTCTGCCAGCCTTTCTAGATTCTACGCAGATAAGTCATCGTGCCGGCGCTATCAGAAATCAACCCACTTATCAAACTGAACGCCTTAAGAGTTAAGCTCCAAACGTTATGATTAGTAGATGTCTGAGCTCTTCACGATCCGTTCCGGGTCTAAGGAATCATTGTGATATCTCTTAGTATCAGGAAGACCTAAAAATATCTCTATCAGCTTGATGTGAAGTTATTTTAATAGAAATGGCAGGAATACAGATCTACCTCGTCATCGGACACATCGTTTGCTGTATACACACACCTGTATTGCTAGCCCAGCTAATTTTTCCCCTCTTTTAGAAACTAATATAGGAAAAGGATAGAAATATATACTCATTGTCGCCTGCGGATTGACAAGAAATACTACACAATTTATAAGAGCGTGTGAGAGAGTGATATAAAACACCTTGTAAAAATTTCGGATAGGACAATTTCTATGTGTCTGAATCCATTTTATTCCGAAATCTTTAACCAAATGAATCAGGTATAGTCTGAGAGGATCCATGAAAAATAGGAATCGTATCTGACTGAATTCGACCTATTTCGAAATCGATGATGAGAAGTTTGAAGTGAATATTGAGAAGTTTCGTGATTTTTGAGGGGTTGCAATCTCGAAAATTTTAGGGAGGTTTGTGCACTGAGCAGGCGTCTTTATAGGAAACAAAATTTGAGTTTTTTACGATAAAAATATTTGTGATATATTGTTTTATAAGTTACATGCTAGAAAGTCACTTAATTGCTATCTCACTATCTCACAAACTTTTATGATTGTTTACAGTGTTTATTATTGTACCGCAGACGACTAGTATGCCTCTATCTTTTCCCTATAATTATCTTTATAGGAGAGGGAAAGAGATAGCTGGAACTGCAATATGTAATGTAATTGCACAATGCGTCCGGTGACGATAGGCCAGCTGAGGATAAGGATGATAATGGTTCAGAACCCACAGATGATCACAATGATCCCCCTTTGTTGAACTTATTATCTTTGGGACGGTTTTGGACTGAGACAGCTACTAATCAGAATGACGTTGGAAGCTGAGTCTTTTTAGGTAGATTATGGTGAAGTAGATCTGCACACCTGTCAGTTCTATTACATTAACTTCACTGCAGAATTATGCAGAGGTCTTTGGGATGCCCTTCCTGATACTAAGGGGTATCACAATGATTCCTTAGACCTGGTCAGGACTATGGGGAGCTCAGACGGTTACTAATCACAATGAAGTTAGAAGCTGAGCTGTTTAACGATTAGTTTTGGTGTTTGGTCGATTTCTGATACCACCAGCACGATGAGTTTGCTGCAGAAGGCTCGACAAGAATAACAGAGTTTCTGATACAGAGACGAGACACAATCCTTCCTGAGACCAGAAATTGCCAAGGATGAGCTCTCGCATCCACAGTTTGCAGTATAAAATAACTTTCACTGGTCCGCTCTGGAATACAGGATAGATTCCTTAACACGTTGAGTGCCACGTCAGTCACCGGTGACTGACACTATCACTTCTAAGCAGCGTGCGTGGCCTGACGGGGATTTCCTTATAAATTCGTGTGACACTCAACGTGTTAATTCCTTTTTGGAAATTATTCTTTTCAAACTTCACCTGCTCCTTGTCGTCTTTTGGTGTACACTTTTTGTTCTGATCGATTAATGATCTCCTATCGAGGAAGCCGCTGCTTATATGCTTCGGGCGGGGTACTATATTTGTAGTGGGGATAATGATTTTTGTTATCTCGAGGTGCTAACGTCGAATTTTGATTTTATATTTTCAATTGATTAATAGGATTAGCAGTTTCTTCAAGTGTCGGTGTACTGGTGTTTCTATTGTGTTTGACGCGTACGGTTAATAGCGCTTGGGTACTTGTTTGTTTTGATTTTAGTTACACAACTGATTTTTGGATTCTTCGAATATTAATGGTAATAATCTCTAACATTATTTCCTCATGATTGTCGCTGTGATTAATTGCAAGGGAATTATATAATATTAGGGATTTAAAGGTCCTATTTTCCCTTTCCTTTATCGGCGTCGCTGTGAGAGGTCGATAGAAGTTTTCGGGAGTTCTAGAATTTGAGGAGTTCTTTCAGATACAATTATGCACATCCACAGTGCGCTAGCATTCGTATGTGGGGCTCTTGACGTATCCATCATCGGAAATGGGTGATTAGAAAGGAAAAAGGATACAGGATAGGGGGTATAAGAGCGGATCGGTACAATATGTATATATTTATAATATACTATATTATAGTAATATTGCAAGACGGTGGGTTTGTGAGTTTAATTCAACTGATTGTGATGGTATTTTAACTATTGGCACGGAAGATGTTAAGCAAATCGGAGAAAAAATGTGCCCGCGTCATCTAAAACTGCTAGAGACATATATGTACTATCGAATTTATGTTTAATTAGTTCTACGAGAGAGTCGGCGACAGCATGTTCCTAAATCTTATAAATAACTTTGTCGATTTTAAAGCGGCATTTAGCAGTGTAGGTAGAACACTGATGCTGAGGAAATTGTGGAAAAGGAGAATAAGGGGAACGAGGTGAGGTGTCAAATACGAGTGTCCATTAGTCCGATACTATTAAACATAGTTTTGGATGATGTGGACAGAGGATGGGAATGGAAGAATGAATGGGGAACAAAAATGGGGGGTGCAAAGATATATGGTCTGACATATGTAGACGTATATCGTATAAAACGTTATACATATAATCAGATCCAAAATTTGTATTTATTTGATCAAATATACAAACGATACCTAAGTATGAACTTACGCAGAGTTATTCCTAACCCTCCCCCTATCGTATATGTATACATATACATATCGACAGTTGTCATTCACACTTCTATAAAAGCGAAAGCCAGGTAATCTTTCCTTAAGATATTATATTTACTAATGTCACGTATATATCGAATAGCGATCATGCGCCCCCAGCGTGACCTGAAAACTATTGTATCAGGAAGGGGGTACAAAAACATATAGGAGAGAAAGAAATATGAAGAATAATCTCAGCCTAGTAACCGAGTCTGATAATGAATCATAAGTCAATCGTAAATCGAAGCCACCAAAGAGTTGTGAATCATATTTATTAGAGATCAGTTCGATCTCAAATTAGTTACGGGTCAGAAGTCATAGAGATCAATCAGATGACACAGTAATCCTCTCTTTCTAAGATTTCAATTAAAAAAAAGGTCTAAGTCTAAATTCTAGATTCAAGATTTGATATTTAAAATCCTTCCAAGTCTTTTGTTGCCGATTTCAAACTCGAGAATTCAACTCTTGAAAATCATATTGGTAATATACAGTAATGTCCAATTGAAGTGCAACACTTGAATTTTTTTACATATCTGTGAAAGTATGACAGATTTCGAAAAACCAAAGACACA